>CM071959.1:24660000-25260000 GCA_036784905.1 Acrossocheilus fasciatus | reverse complement strand
ATTTAGGTCCTGCTAGTAGATGCAGTAACTACACCTGACAGCAGAAGCATCTTTCTCCATTCACACCATTAAAAAGTAGCTGCATATTACAACAGGATAAAATTTCAAGACACTTCAAGCTTCAATTTCCAGAGTGTTTCACTCATTCTGTTCAGTCTGAACTCACCAGTGACCCATATTAACTGTGTGTTGCTGTACCATGTGCTATAGGCTGGTTCTCCTCTCTTTGCTCTGCACACATAAACTCCTGTGTGATTTAGAGCAGCAGAACTGATAGTGTAGATTCCTCCAGCTCCTCTGCTGCTGTCTGAGAGCAGATCAAAACGATTGCTGTAGTCTGTATGAAGTGAAAATGTGCAGTTACCTCAAGAAATGAGCAGACATTTATACACAAGTCTTATAAATTACCTTTATTGGTATAATCAGAGTATTCAGATTGATTAAATATGTTTAATATCTATAATATTTATTTAATGAAACCAGTTTATTCAGGTGTTATTATATCTTACCTGATGAACCAGTATCAGTGAACCAGCTGAATGTCCAGCCTGTAGAGGAGCTGATAACCTCACAGATCAGAGTCACTGGATCTCCTTCAGTCAACCACGTCTGTGGAGAAACACTTAAAACTGCTCTGGGATCTGAAGCTGAGAAATCATTCATTAATAACATGTTAAACTTGTGTGTGAATGTGAAGAGATGATCAAACTCACCTGATACTGTCAGTGTAACTTCATCACTGTGGCGTGATGTTCGTGATCCTTCTCTCTCTGCTCCATAACAGAAGTATTTACCTGCGTCAGACTCAGTAACAGAACTGAATGTGTGTTCCTGTAGTTCACTGAAAACACCAAAACCACCCGCTTCGGATGTTATCACTCTATTGAATAAGCGTTATCAGTGGATATCAGCTTATAGATATAGGCCAGAAGAGGTCTGCTGCGCCTACTGGTAGGCTCAGAAGGCTGTTATCATTGATCCACATGGTTAATCCCCACACGCATGTATGAAGGTGAATTTACCACTGGAGTACCAGCAGAGGCGATCGTTTCCCCAATGTCAACAACTGCACACGGACCAAAGACCAGCGAAATAGCGCATTAAAAGATGGATTTAGATGACTTCAGGACACATATACAGGTACAGTCTCATAAAATACTCCATGTTCCGTGTTTATGAATCAAGTTATTAATTTAAAATTTGCCTATGGTGGGAAAGGGATCATGTAACAAGTCCACACGTTTACCGTATTGTTACCATAGTAACTGTCGCTCGACCATGTCATGTGTGTTCGATGCACAGTAACCACAAAATATACCATGCTTCTACCTTATCCGTAGTTTTACTGTGGTATTTGTAGATAAAGCACAATAACTTACATATTTACTATGAGTTTACCTCAGTAACCGTAGTTTTACTGTGGTATTTTTAGATAAAGCACAATAACTTACATATTTACTATGAGTTTACCTCAGTAACCGTAGTTTTACTGTGGTATTTGTATTTAAAGCACAATAATTACATATTTACTATGAGTTTACCTCAGTAACCGTAGTTTTACTGTGGTATTTGTATTTAAAGCACAATAACTTACATATTTACTATAAGTTTACCTCAGTAACCGTAGTTTTACTGTGGTATTTGTAGTTAAAGCACAATAACCTCAATACTTACCATGTTTTTACCACAGTAACTGTTTTTACAGTATACTATTTGTAAAGCACAGTAACCACAATGCTTTCCATGCCTTTAATATGTTTTTGTGAAGTAATTGTAATTCAATATTTTTTTGTCTTGCAGTTACGTCAGATCACATACTCCAGCAGCTCTTTTAAGAAGCCATCTCTTGTAAAGGTTCTCTCTCTCTCTCTCTCTCTCTCTCTCTCTCTCTCTCTCTCAGCTTTTCCTTTCCTATTTTTCCAAACTGTAATTCGTAATTCATTTACACATATTTTGCTCGCTCTCTTTCTGTGGTTCATCATAGCATATTTTTAAAAAAGAGCATCAAATTTTGACCAATTCTTTCAGAAAGCTGCTGGAATTAACAGGGAACTTGAACTCGAAGCTGTCGATGCTGATCTTGAAGGAGCTGCCAAGGAGGCTGAACAAGTCCTTCAAAGGTTCAGCCCTTCACAGGTTTTTTTGAACACTTTTAGTAATAACTGATTTGCTTTAATGAACACATCCTTATATTATGTGTTGATAATATCTGTCCTTATAGTCCTTCCTCTCAAATATTTTGCTCACAGATCATTTTTAACACTGTCTCAACATGTATATATTTCTCTTCGTTTCAGCTGAGAGGGAAGACCAAAGCAAGGCCTGTCATGAGATTTGAATTTGGCCGTATTGTGCGTTTACGGAGAAGACCGAAAGCTGCAAAGGAAAACATTTCCAATGGTATGTCTGTGTTGGTCTGAGCACCTTGACTATTTGTACAGCATTTGATGTTTCTTTAACTTTGGTTTACATACCCCACGGCCCCGTCAGGAAGAACCCTCAACAAAGTGTCATGTTGAAGGAGTAATAATTCATACAATTTACTAAATCAGCAAATTCATATGATATTGTACAAACGTACTCATACAAAATTCTACGACTTTTACTCTTACTGCTGTCATTGGCCTTTGCCTCAACTCTCATGCAGATTGTGCCCATTGTAAGTAGTCAGAGTGTTTATAATATAAAGTTTTATTAAGTCCATTGTATTCTTTATTAATCTTTACAAATTGGCGCCGTCTCTTCCCGTTCTAACAGTACATGATATCTGTCCACACCCACATCTGATTTTTACTGAACACTTCTGTCTAAGGAACAAGAGTCTGGAAATGCTAGTTTAACTTCTCATGTGACAAATCAGATCTTCAATTAATTTGGCCAAATCAAATCACATAAAGCTGTTCACACCAAGAACAAGAAATTTAATATTAAATATTTTAGCATCCACAACAACAGACGATAATGGTCTGTTTACTGTTATACACGCTGCAGTTACAGTATATTGTTGTCTGCTATTTTTCAGCTTGAAAAAGCTGTCCTGGAAGAGATTCCAACAATATTGTTCCTCTTTGTCATTAAATGTTAAATGGCTGCGGTGTGGACTCGTCTTTGGTGTGAAGAGGCCTCTAAATTGCTTACAACAATACCGGCAGCATGTAATCATATTTAAAATAATTCATATTAATATAGCAATAGCATTTTCTCTTTCCTCTCATTCTGTTAAACTTACACACAAAAGTTTGCCTTTCTCTGCCTATTTCTCTTCATCTTATTCCTTTACTCCCTCACTCACTTACACATTCTTTTATACTCTATTGTAAGGTAGAAACTGAGCGTTTGCGTGATGGGCTTTTCTCAGACTCTGAATCTGATGTATGCAGATGAACTCAGGAGCCCGCTAGAGTTGCCAGGGAACTTGAGCTTGAAGTCTATTATAACTGTTTAATTTATGTATAAAGAACAATAGTTAAACATGGGATCAGTAGATATTTTCTTGTTTTACAGCTGAAGACCAAATTCAGTCGCAGCAAGCCGGTCAAACCAGTCCTGATGAATTAAACCATTCTTTTTGTGCCCAAACAAAAAAGTATTGATGTTGATCTCTGAAAAGCAGTTATAGTTACTTCAAGTCAGCAGTTATAGTTTTTGACACATACATCTTTTTATTGCTCCTAGAATGATCAAATCAGCTTTGCATCATCTTTGGAATTTGGGCAGGGAATGACTGAATATGGTGAGTACTGAGACCTGCACCTATTCACCAACACTATTTCTCTAGAGTTATTGTTGACTTATTGTTTTTTTCTGTTTGTTTGAAGGAGGATGAAGCCAGTTAATGAATATATCACTTCAATAGCCACCAAGTGCAGAAGTGCTGCCTGAACCCATCAGGTATCTGCTGTGAAGACTGCATTCACGAACAGCTCTACTGTGACAGCGCAGATGTTACGGCCTATAAAAGAAACTTCACAACTGAACAACTGCAGGATAGCGGTAGAGGGATTCTTTTGGCCCATACCTCCAACAAGAATCAATTGTACGTCCAGTACAACAATTATAAATCAAAATACTATATATTGTTTATTAATTTACCACACCCTAAACGCATGTTTTGTCCCTCCAGGACATCTACACCAGGTGTTGTGTGAGGAGGACCGTCAGAGACTCCAGCCACCCGAGCCATGGATTGCTCTCACCGTTATCATCAGGCAGATGTCATCGCAGAACCTTCACCAGCAGACTGCAAGACAAGTTCTTTCCACAGACAATCAGACTGAACTGAACTCGTACCAGTAACACCACACACAGCACACCTTGTGCACTGCACTCTATCACTTACACTGACTGGACTCTGACTCACTATTATTCTGCACCCTGACATTATGTGTGCACTAATTCATACCGTACTGCACTGCAAAGATTATACTGTGTACTGTGATTATTGTGTTTAATCACAATAATCAATTGTGTTATTGTTTTCATTTCATGCTCTTTGTATAGTATAATATTTACCATATGTTGTTCTCTACCTGTATTGAGTCCCTTACACATGTGTTGCATATTGTTCAAAAGAATTTCACCACCTGTACACTTGCGTTCATGGTATTGTGACAATAAAGTGATTTGATTTGAATTGGTCACTTTTGTTCATCAGTTGTACTGTAAGGGTGATGGATAACAACGGAAAAGTGTTTGTGACATGGAAAAAGAAGATTATGATAGGGACATGGACAAGCAAGCAAGAGGAAGAAAACCAGGAGAGCTCTGATGATGAGCAGGAAATTGAATGTGATTCTATGATGCTCAGGACATATCACCATGTATGCATTTGGGTGGCTTCATCTGATTAGAAATAATATGGTTTTAAATAACTAATTTTTATTTCTCTTCAATGTGATATGTCTTTATATGCTACTTTTGCTGTCTTTATGCTGTATTCTCCAGTAAAGTATTGCACATGGTGTTGGATAATAAAGTATGGTGAATATTCTGTAGGGGCGGTGTTTGGTAAATACACCATTTAATTTTGTAAACAATACATATAATTACTATGATTGTTTAAAGACATGAACGTTTGGTAATTTTAATTACTCCATTATGAAGGGAATGCTGAAAGATGTATTAGAAGCGACTGCATGGACTATATTTCTACAGGCACTTCATGCACAACTAAGGCTGATGCACCAGGGAAAAATCAACATGAATCCTGTACTGTATTATAAGCAAGACGAGCATGAAGAGGACAAAGATGAGACATTTTTGGTCTTTTATAGTGATTATTTGCATTGCAAATAATTGTATGGCTTTTGCACCATAAACCACACACTGTCTGTACCTTGTCTTACTGAATGATACAATGGCATTGTGTGATTGTACAATAAAGTGTCACAGTATGTGTTGGCTTTTTTAATTGGTGTCTTTGTTTACTGTCAACACTGTATTCTTATTCCTGATACAGTGAAAGAAATGGAGCCCATTCCAAATAAGCACTAATGTGTATTCGTTGGAGTCTATTCTTATTCTAAGATAACTATTACTTGGAACTTACATGTTGACAAGTTTTTGAAAAGACAATCTGAAAAAATGTGACTCAGCACAATTTGTTGTGATTTTGAGAATAGAGGTGTGTATTTTTTACTGCCCTTCCATCCTCAGGGGCCCAGTAGAGTCCCCTGGAAGAGCAAATAAAATTAACATTTCAAATGGCTGTAAATCAAAGTCTGATTGTAGTTTTAAGGAGAAATTTGGCAGGACAACTACTTATGCTATGTTAATTAAATAATGTTGGCCAGAGTTTTCAAACATATATAGAAAGGTGGTATAAAGGTGTTTAAAAAAGTGCTCTTAGTAAAATACCAAATTTCAGCCTACCTCTTAAATATGTCATAAATGTTTGCACAATGAACACGTTTAGATATACTTTTGTTCAAAAAAAGATGGTATTTTTCCCCATTTTATTATTAAACATTTAAACTACATTACCCATAAGCCTCTGCCATTCAAACGTGAAAAACATGGCGCTGGTATTTGTAGTTTAATAAAGTTATGCTCAGGGTTAGGGTTACGATCTCGGTAAAGTGGTAATATCTCACGACATAACAACACTGCATTGCTAACTGAAGGTATTACCAACGTAATAATAACAGCAAAACGTACTTTGCAACATTAAGCGGTTTTTAATTTGGGTTAAAAGATAGTCCAATCACAGCGACGTCTGCAAGTGCTAAGAGAACTTCAAAGCCAATGGCAACTCAGTTGAGCAGAGGCGTCACACTTACTTGTCCATATATGGTCATCTATGACAGGTTCTTCCGGGTTTTTGTGGTGAATGGACAGATAAGATTTATTGTCTCCACTCAATATAAAACTGCAACAACAGATTGCATCGTGTGGTTAACCTGATGCAGCAATAAATTTGTTGATTACAGTGTTTTTATTTTTTCAAACAAGGGTGTAATGGTTCCCATTGCATACATTGTTTACACTAATATTAATTAATGTACAATATTTCAGCTCAAAAGTGTGTATATACTGTGTGAAAAATAAATGTCAAAATTTGCTTACAAAAAAAAAAAAAAAAACACCTGAAATTTATTCAAACACGCAGTATTTTTCTACTATTAAATTTTGCTTCTGTAACATTTATAGTGTATCAAAGGTATACAATGAATCACTTATGTTTCCTGGAAATGGACTGTACAAACGTGCCATTCTTAGCTCTGCCAGTTGAACTACATGCATATTAAAAAAAGAAAAAAGAAATAAAAAAACACACATTACGAATTTCTTAATGTTTATTGATATATCAAACTTTTCCAAGACAAACATAGTGCCCAGAACAGCACTCTCTCTCCAGTTTGTAACACTATGAAAAAAAAAATAAATAAATAAAAGCAGTTATAGTGAAATATAACAACTTAAAACAATGACTGATTGATAAGTAGTTCATGGGTACATGGAAACAAATATGTAACTAAGAAATATGCAATATAAAACCCCTTAAAAAACACACACACACACACACACATACAAAATAAAAAGACAATTTGTTTACAGAAAATGTCATAAGATGCCAAATAATATTTTACAAACCGGGAGGCTCCAGTTGAAAATATATTATTTTCTTACCTTTAATGAAGAAATATTTCAATATTTTACAATTATTATTCTCCTGTAATCATTGTTTGCATCTATTGTGACTAAATGCAGGACCAATTAAAATTGTTAACAATTATAATTTTTTTTGACAATTACAATTTTCATCAAGAATTAACAATTTTAATTGGTCCTGCATTTAGTCACAATAGATGCAAACAATGATTACAGGAGAATAATAATTGTAAAATATTGAAATATTTCTTCATTAAAGGTAAGAAAATAATATATTTTCAACTGGAGCCTCAAAACTCCCGGTTTGTAAAATATTATGTTTTAATTTCTACTTTACAGTCAAAATTAAAACAAGTACATATGCTAAGACTGGAAGTTGGCAGTAAAGGGCTGAGAGCAGAGGTGCCACACGAGAGAGAGAGAGAGATGTGGAAGCTTTTGGAAGGGCTGATATTGTGGAGAGCTGATGGAGTAGTATGTGAGAAATCCTGCAACACAGAAAGAAAGAGAATTTATCACATGATGAACAATAAAAACATTGACAATATAAAAATAACAGACACAGACACACACTGTAACTGCCAATTTGTAAAGATTAATAAAGAATACAATGGACTTAATAAAACTTTATATTATAAACACTCTGACTACTTACAATGGGCACAATCTGCATGAGAGTTGAGGCAAAGGCCAATGGCAGCTGTAAGAGTAAAAGTCGTAGAATTTTGTATGAGTACGTTTGTACAATATCATATGAATTTGCTGATTTAGTAAATTGTATGAATTATTATTCCTTCAACATGACACTTTGTTGAGGGTTCTTCCTGACGGGGCCGTGGGGTATGTAAACCAAAGTTAAAGAAACATCAAATGCTGTACAAATAGTCAAGGTGCTCAGACCAACACAGACATACCATTGGAAATGTTTTCCTTTGCAGCTTTCGGTCTTCTCTGTAAACGCACAATACGGCCAAATTCAAATCTCATGACAGGCCTTGCTTTGGTCTTCCCTCTCAGCTGAAACGAAGAGAAATATATACATGTTGAGACAGTGTTAAAAATGATCTGTGAGCAAAATATTTGAGAGGAAGGACTATAAGGACAGATATTATCAACACATAATATAAGGATGTGTTCATTAAAGCAAATCAGTTATTACTAAAAGTGTTCAAAAAAACCTGTGAAGGGCTGAACCTTTGAAGGACTTGTTCAGCCTCCTTGGCAGCTTCTTCAAGATCAGCATCGACAGCTTCGAGTTCAAGTTCCCTGTTAATTCCAGCAGCTTTCTGAAAGAATTGGTCAAAATTTGATGCTATGTTTTAAAAATATGCTATGATGAACCACAGAAAGAGAGCGAGCAAAATATGTGTAAATGAATTACGAATTACAGTTTGGAAAAATAGGAAAGGAAAAGCTGAGAGAGAGAGAGAGAGAGAGAGAACCTTTACAAGAGATGGCTTCTTAAAAGAGCTGCTGGAGTATGTGATCTGACGTAACTACAAGACAAAAAATATTGAATTACAATTACTTCACAAAAACATATTAAAGGCATGGAAAGCATTGTGGTTACTGTGCTTTACAAATAGTATACTGTAAAAACAGTTACTGTGGTAAAAACATGGTAAGTATTGAGGTTATTGTGCTTTAACTACAAATACCACAGTAAAACTACCGTTACTGAGGTAAACTCATAGTAAATATGTAAGTTATTGTGCTTTAAATACAAATACCACAGTAAAACTACGGTTACTGAGGTAAACTCATAGTAAATATGTAAGTTATTGTGCTTTAACTACAAATACCACAGTAAAACTACGGTTACTGAGGTAAACTCATAGTACATATCGATGTTATTGTGCTTTAACTACAAATACCACAGTAAAACTACGGTTACTGAGGTAAACTCATAGTAAATATGTAATTATTGTGCTTTAAATACAAATACCACAGTAAAACTACGGTTACTGAGGTAAACTTATAGTAAATATGTAAGTTATTGTGCTTTAAATACAAATACCACAGTAAAACTACAGTTACTGAGGTAAACTCATAGTACATATCGATGTTATTGTGCTTTAACAACAAATACCACAGTAAATCTACGGTTACTGAGGTAAACTTATAGTAAATATGTAAGTTATTGTGCTTTAAATACAAATACCACAGTAAAACTACGGTTACTGAGGTAAACTCATAGTAAATATGTAATTATTGTGCTTTAAATACAAATACCACAGTAAAACTACGGTTACTGAGGTAAACTCATAGTAAATATGTAGGTTATTGTGCTTTATCTACAAATACCACAGTAAAACTACGGATAAGGTAGAAGCATGGTATATTTTGTGGTTACTGTGCATCGAACACACATGACATGGTCGAGCGACAGTTACTATGGTAACAATACGGTAAACGTGTGGACTTGTTACATGATCCCTTTCCCACCATAGGCAAATTTTAAATTAATAACTTGATTCATAAACACGGAACATGGAGTATTTTATGAGACTGTACCTGTATATGTGTCCTGAAGTCATCTAAATCCATCTTTTAATGCGCTATTTCGCTGGTCTTTGGTCCGTGTGCAGTTGTTGACATTGGGGAAACGATCGCCTCTGCTGGTACTCCAGTGGTAAATTCACCTTCATACATGCGTGTGGGGATTAACCATGTGGATCAATGATAACAGCCTTCTGAGCCTACCAGTAGGCGCAGCAGACCTCTTCTGGCCTATATCTATAAGCTGATATCCACTGATAACGCTTATTCAATAGAGTGATAACATCCGAAGCGGGTGCCAAAACCGTCTTTATACCAGCTGTACCACCAGCTAGTGACTCCTTCAGCATATATGTCACATCTGAGAGTGACTCTCTCTCCTCTGAATACACGTTGAGCAGGTTTGATGGTCACTGTGGGTTTTGGTTTTTCTGTACAATGACAACAATTCACAATAAAAATAATGTGCTACTTTTACTGCATGAACACAGTTACTTGACTGTAAAACACACACTAAATCAGACGAGACTGAAGTGTTGTTCTCTACAGCTGTTATAGTCATTTATAAAAGATCTGCCATATTTACCAACAGAATATCTCTCACTGTTTGGATTTTGATTTCACAGAGAATGTAAGAAATATATCTGCTGTTTTTGAGAGACTGATATATTTTGTGTTTCTTGTCACACCTCAGAATTGTCACATTAATAATTCACCTTGTTAAAAGGGTGCATTTATAATCATATTAAAACATAAGTATTTTCTCAATTCTCGTTTGGTTTGTAACAGTTACTGTAGAATCAATCATATGTGATGCAAATATATGAATCAAATTGAGACTCACCTTCAGTATGTTGAGAGCAGATGTTTGAAATCAGCACTAAAAATACAAAGAGAAACTCATAACTTATAAAGATGAACAAATATTAAGATATTGTGTGGGGACTGTATATGTGTCTAGATAAACATGAAAACATCTGACTGGTATTTTATAGATTTGATCACAGCAGAAAACTGTTTTGTGAACTTGAAGGAAACAGACTGATCACGAGCAGAAGAATAAAGACAAACTCTTACTAACTGTGTACTAGTGAATATTACGACAACAGCGACAATAACTGCAAAACAAACCAACAGAACTGATTCAACAGCATTACACATCACAAAACTGACTGACTGAACAAACACTGATCTACAACACAACAGAGTGCATTTCTCTTTCACAAACAGCACTAACTGCACACTTCCTCTCAAACTCATCCTTCACTCAGATATCATGGACTAGAGCTGGATCTGAAACTCTGAGAGCAGCAAGAAAAGACACAAATCTAGAAACACTAAAACACTTGATCATTTATATAATATAATAGCAATTCCACTGAAATACATTTAGAGAAAATAATACTCACAGAGCACAAGAGGAAGTTGACTGAGCTCCATACTGACTGAATGATGACAGACGGTTAAAGACACAGACTGTGTTAAAGACTCAAGACTTCCTGAAACCTGCGTCAGATCTTTAGAAACAGTGACAGATTAAAGACACACAAATGTACCTCATGTGTTACAGAAGATCTTTTGATAATGTTGATAATCTTGTAACATGTTTTCAGAAAATGTCACACTGAATAACACACAAGTTTTCTACTGAATTGCTGTCGTGTCAGTATTAAACTGAACAGGACTTATTTGCTATTATGAAAAGTTGTATTCTGGCGTTTTTACTGAACAAGAAAAATGGAAGAATATTCTGATGGCTCTTTATTGTAATTATGGTATTAGCTATATTTATAATGATGTATTTGGAAGTATATGTGTAGCAAAATTCGATTTGCAATGTAATATGGAAATGGCAATTCATTTCTGTATTTAAATTTACATTTTCCCATACATATGTACAACATTTAGTGCAAAATGAAAATTCAATTATATAATATAAATGTGTCATATTCTAAATATTGACCTATCGTGCGTCCTGTTGCCGAGCCACGCCTCGATGTAATGATTGACAGCTCGGGGGTGTGCTTGGCTCAGAATGCATTTTCAAATATTTAAACTATATTCATCGTGGGGTATTTAATGAAAAAGCAATTGAAGCGTCATATATGTAAGTGTCAATGCATTTAAGAAAAATGAAAGACATTTAAATCACCATTTTTCCCCCTTTGCTGCACTTTTGGCTCAGAATGCATTTTGAAACTCATTGAATTTAACGATGAAAAAGCAATCCCAAGTGTCCTACCCCTAAGTCTAAATGCATTTAGGAAAAACAGCATTTAAATGATCATTTTGCTACAGTTTTTGCTTGGACATGTTAAACATATCTAATCAATCTGGGTAATACATTTTCAATTTAATTTTGCAACTTATAAAGCTTTAAAATGTGTTTTTAATTTGCATATTAAAGGTGCTGTATGTAGGTTTGACATACAGCATATTGCAGACGGTTTTTTTCACCCGGCCCCTCCTCCTCAGACTTCACTCACGGGTTGCCAGATTAACGACACCAACAGAAACAAGCGCACATGACGATGAATACAATTAAATACGCTATCTGGCAACCCGGGGTTCCGAAATACAATTGGGTAAACTGGCAGAGTGCTGGTTTCACAAACCATAACAAACACAGACATTCCCGGCCGGAATGCACATTTTCAAAGGAGAATATCTGACTGTAGCATTGTTTTTCAGATAAACAAGTATGTTAACTTAGCATGTTTCTTAAATATCTGTAAACATATTATGGTATTTTTATGCTTTAGTAGAGTCAAAATCCTACATACAGCACCTTTAAAACTAGTGTAGAAAATGGCACATTGTATAACTGAATGTTAATTTTCATTTTGCACTAAATGTTGCACATATGTATGGGAACATGTCAATTTATATACAGAAGTACATTGCCATTTTACATATTACATTGCAAATTGAATTTTGCTACACACATGCTTCCATAAGGGATGGGCATTGAAACAAATTGAATGATTATGATTCCAGTTACAACAATGCAGACTTCATATGTTTCACACTGTTACTGAGGAGTGACACAGTTGATAAAAACTGTAGCAAATCTGAAGCAACCATTATTTTTTTATTTTTTTTTTATATATAAATATATTTAGAAAGATATAGCTGACATCAGACGTGCATCAATATTTAACTGAGATAAGGATGTGAAAGAGGAAGTACAGGAGAAAGAATAAACAGCTTGCATTAACTTGGACACATTACTAAGAATTTCTAGTTGATGCCAAAAAAAAAAAACAAATGTGTGTGAAGAGAAGCTCATATCAGTGTGTTCAGGTCTTGTTTTGTTAGTGTTTCTTGCAGAATGAGAAATGTTGGTTTAAACTAAACACACAATAATTTGAATAAATTTGAATTTATATAAATAGCTTTTTTATTATTTATTTATTTTATTTTTTGTAAATGTCTATTCTTATTAAAATGTTTCTCAGTTGCTTAAACACTAAAATTCATTATAAAAGCCAAATACCACAAACATTAAAACAAAACACATAATTTAATACATACATAAAACACATACATTTAACACATAACTTTTTAATATGTCTCAGAACTATTAATGCTATTCTGGTGTTTCACAGCTCTGTTCATCATTTGACTCTGTGTGTTCCTGTTCAGTAGCGTTCACAAACCACCAATGCCACCAAAAAAGCAGCGGTTCTCACCATGTGAACACTATGCAGTACTTTCACCCTCCAGTCAGAACCACAGGATGTGTAAAAATAATCATGTTAATTCTTGGGCTGTGGATACAAAAATGCAAGCTCAAAAACGGTTTAAAATTTGATTGTTTTCTTTTTATCTGCATACTAATTGTAAAAAAAAAAAAAAAAAAAAAAGTAGCATTTTGTTCCAAAGTGCAAAATAATTGACATGAAAACTTGATTGACTGCAGTAAGAGAAGACTTACATTAAGAAATAAGGAATATAAATGCTGATAAATTACAGTGTGGATTCACGTGGTTATAATTTGTGAAGCAAACACACATCACAGAGGCTGCATGCATTGCTATATATTATATTAGGACTGAACTGCTTTACAATAGCGATTAGTATCTGTACTCTTTATTCCACTACATTTGAACTGAGTGTAGCAGTTACATGTCACATTTAGCATGACACCTATTTTTCCTGCAGCAAAAGTTGTGACTTCGCCAACTACAGGGCACTGAAAGTACTACATCTTGTGTGTTTTGCCCCTTACTCACACAAACTTGTCAACAAGGCTACTTTACGTGAATGTGTGCTCCTCAGCAAGTAGTTGTTCAGTTTTATTTTGGTTTTAGATAATAAATGTGATTGCTCTCCTCACAAATCAGCTTTTCTTGTTTATGTTACATGTTCTCTGTGCCTTGTCTTGGACTTTTATGTCACTTCCTGTCTCCCGTGGTGTTTGTAGTCAGTTTGTATCTTGTCTTGTTCAGCTTGTTAGCCTCCTGTAAACAGTATATAGCCCTAGTGTTTCTTTTGTTCTTTGTGAGTTGTTGAATGTAATGGTTGTCTGTTTGCTGTCATTGTGTTCTTTGTTCTCTTTGGTTTTTGGCTTATTGTTTGTTCTAGTTTTTCCATGAAGTCCCTGCACATAGATCCATGCCTCTGCTCGTTTTCCCCAGCTTCTCCACAACGTTACAGTTTTTGACTGGCCTATCTCCCCTGCAAACAAGCCTGCACTGGCCCTTTACAGGCCCACTTAGGGCTAGCCTAAGGGCCCCCAGCGGGCTCCCAGCACAGGGCCACTGAGACTTTGCTCATTGGCAAAACCCCTTAGAGCTGGCCCTGCACGGGCAGCCCTCACTTAGCCCCCAGGAAGCCCTCACTAGACCCACACAGGGCCCGCACTATTGATCTACATATCATTTCACTATACATACTTGTCAGCAACTATAACTTAAGTCTTTGGGAAAAACAGTTATTATACATCTGAAATAGATGCAGTCACCACATAACTAATGTCTGTACTGTCAAAAATGTACAGTAGTCAAAAGGATTTATAATCAATGGATTTATTAAATACAAAATAGAAAACATTCAATTCAGGTTAATACTGCTAATTTAACACTCTGAAAGGGACTACAGATTATCTATACAAATACAAATTAATAACATAAAAATAAAAAATACCAAATGATTACTTTGACCTCTGCTGAAAATATGTTTTGGTGTGCTAAAGTATTCATTGGCAGAGCTCACTCTTCCCCCGAGGTCGACAGACGGTGGTAGCGCTGCTTTCGTCCACCCACTCTGTCTCTTGAATTCCCCAAACACACCTTTATCTTACTCTCAACTTCAGAATCAGGAGGACTTGGCTGAAAGGAGCATTGTCATTCAGCCTCTGAAAAGCAAATAGGCCTATATCAGGGATCCTCAAATCTAGCTTGTGAGATCCACCTCCCGGCAGAGTTTAGCCAAAGAGTATAGAAGCCCAAGAGGCGAGACTCAATACAACACTCCAACAGCTGCACCCATGACGTGACTGCGCCGCCGCCATTTTGGACTCAAAACTACACTAAAACGCCATAGAATAATAGGAGCCAGTCGCGCTTGACCAACTTACAATAACACATTTAAAGTATATATACTCTTTGTCGGCACTCCACTAGATTCTAGCTGTCACTATGACAAATATCAGCTGATTTGTTTAAAAAAAACGTGCATTAAAGCTGAAATACAGCTGAACAATGACAACAATAACGTACAATCACTAGACTAGTGATCATCAAATCCTTTTAACAGTTTTTATTTTAAAGTCTTCCCTTTTTTTCACAAAACCTTTTGCTCTCTAAACCATGTCATTTTCAGTTGAAAATATTTCAATATTTCTAGTGTTAGCATTATAGACACTATAGAATCAATACCAACATATGAAATGAATTAAATGACAGACAATTAAGAATGTCGGACAATAAATATATAACAGGAATATAACAGCTTGACAGGAAACTGTTTTTGCAGTATTGTCTTATATTCATGTCCGTTAAAGGAAGACTGTAAAAAAACAACAACAACGTTTATGTAAAAAACTAAACAAAAACACATTTACAGCCACTTTCTCCAAAATTGTTTAATTGTTTAATTATGACAGACACAGCAATGCATCATGTTCTAGATCATCATGTTTGTAGTGTGTTCAGGGGATTAAAACGTACAATATATATTTCAGACCCAGTGGAGTAATAGTAAATAATAATATACAGTAGTAAGTAATTGAAAATGTGTAAAGTTGCATGAGCTCATTATAACTTAGTGTCATCCATAAATCATTATTATGTTTTCTATGGCTAGGACCTGCAGTTCCTAAAAGGATTTAAGTTTACTACCAGACTAAAAACAGTTAAAGTTAGCAGGTGCACAAGATACTGCACCATCCCACTTCAAAACACACAATATTTTTTACACTTTTGTGAATATTCACCTGTTAGGGTCTTTGAAAAAATTATGAAAGGCAAGATTTTTACTGTCACACTGATAGTTTTTGCAGTGGATTGCCCAACATTGCGTTCTTTTATTCCACTTTGACTTCTCTTTCGTTGTTATTTGGTCTACCGAAGCACCACCTAGTGGCTGTTACCCAAAAGACATCAGAGTTTCGCCTCTTGGTCTTCTATACTCTCTGGTTTAGCTCCTACTTTGATCAAACTCACCCACCTGTGATTTTCTAATGATCCTGAAGACATTAGCTGTGTCCCAAAGCTAAGTGTACGCACTTCGGAGTGCGCATTTCAAGTGCAAATGCATCACAGTGTGCTGTCCCAAACTGAAGTGCGTGGACTCCAAGGGGCGTATTTCAAGCGCGATTGTGTCACAGCATCACGACATAAAGCTGTCCCAATCCAGGATGCGCCCTGCATCACCGCGGTGCGATGAAGGCTGCTGTAATTCTAAAGCGACGTCAAATACACCCTCCGTTTCCCAGGAAAATGAAGTGTACGGCCGTTTCTCAAACGGAAGGCTGCATCCTCCGGAGGTCGCATTTGTAGGATGCATACATCACAAAGAATATCTTATTTTAGTACATTAATGGTTATAAATTTGACCATTATTCTTAGCTAAGCGTAAATTGTTGTAATATGCTTTTGATTCGCAAATGTAATGCTCAGTTTACTGAAATAAACCAGGCTTGATGACGTATGCAGCCTACAAATGTGACCTCCGGAGGATGCAGCCTTCCGTTTGAGAAATGGCCTACATCTGTTGGACACTTCCCACCCTACCATATCCCAGAATTCATAGCGTGCAGATGACGACGGCGGATGAGAGTTCTGTGGGGAATTCACATTGAAATGTAAGTTTTGTGTTTTCATTTACTCAAATACCTAGCGAAACAAGTGTTAAAAGCCAGGGATTTTTTTTAACACAAAGCCCATAAACAATAAGACAACCACTATATAAGGCAATAGTCTTTACTTTTGTTGTGTTTTGTAGTGCTGTCATGTAAGATATGTCCACAAATGTTTTAACCAAACTTGAGCACTTCAGTATTTTGTATGCATGCCCTGCTATCATATTTTCTAATGCTGCACCAATTTTTATATATGTTTAAATATGTTGTACATATTTTCAAAGATTGCACCACTGTCTAAATATTTTCCATAAGTGTTTCCATTTTCTCTTGTTTTAGAACTATTCAGGGAAAAAAACGAGCCTGTTGGGGAGGGACTAAAAAAATACAAAGTAATTAAGTTAGACACATTTTTTTAGACACAATCTGAAATTCATTGTGCTGTCATTGTTAACAGGCATGGTTTATTTGCTCTGTTTTGGGATTGCAAGTGTCC
Organism: Acrossocheilus fasciatus; assembly: GCA_036784905.1. Classification (NCBI taxonomy): domain Eukaryota; kingdom Metazoa; phylum Chordata; class Actinopteri; order Cypriniformes; family Cyprinidae; genus Acrossocheilus; species Acrossocheilus fasciatus. The sequence goes on along the minus strand of CM071959.1, from coordinate 25,242,589 downwards.
TGGGACAGGTGAGGGGGCGAGTGTCCTGGGACAGGTGAGGAGGCGAGTGTCCTGGAATAGCTGAGGGCGTGAGTGTTCTGGGACAGGTGGGGTGGGACAAAAATGATAAACTCTGGCTCCACCTATCCTGTCAGGAGAGCAGATCCCCTCTCGCACCGTTGCAATGCGACCGGAGTGGCAATCCGGAACACCTGGTGGCACAATTAGTAAATCCTGCAAAGGCGGAGCGTCTCAAGCACTTATAAAGGTCCTTTGTGCTGTAGGGTTTGATACATAAATATAATTTAATTTAGCTCAAAGGGAATCATTTATGATTTTACAGGGAATTTGAACAGAATCACTGTTTTGCGGCTGATCACTGAGTCGGCAGCGATTCACTGAACAAGCCGTATAACATTAATTCTGCACTGGATATTGAAATCCAAAATATAGTGAAAACACTATTAATAAGCACAGTAACAAGATCAGCAGATTAAGACATTAACTTGTAAGCACAAAACACAAGATACTTCTCTTTTAAATATAAATAAGACTTTATTTATATAGACCTAAGACATAAACTAATCTAACATGAACACACGCATTCACACATTCACACGTTGCAGAAAGAGAGAAAGGATGAGTTTAGAGAATGAGAATGTGAAATCCCAAGTTTATAGCAATATGTGCTATTGCATAGACCTGAACAGCCATCAATCACTTAATTAACTCTCGCGTTGAGTTTCTCAATTAGGCTAAAATTTATATTAAATGCACCAGTTCAGTTAGAATCTGGAGTTTGTACTTGCGTTGCCTTGTGTTACAGGGATTCCTTTCTGTCGTCGTCGTTGCAGGAAAGGGGTTTTCCCGAGTTGGTGATTGGCTGGAAGTTCAGTAGTCTTTGAAGTGAGGTCTTGGGAAGCCAATGGTTGGGCGTTGGCTGAGGATGGTCTTGGAGTCCGTTGCTGGTTGAAGTTTGAAGCGAGTGCAGTCGGAGCTGGACTTTGCGGCAAACTTAACTTTTGAACACGAGACTCAACGGAAAGAAAAGAAACTAAAGTAAAAGAATAAAATGAGTAACGAGACTAGGTGGTTTTTCTTCTCATCGTGGTGTTAAGTAGCAACTGGCCTGTAGGCCAGAGCATGCTCAAAGAGCGCTAAAACAGCGTCAAAACGCGGTGGCGAGAAGAAGAAGAAGGACGAGAGAGGAAAGAGGAAGATTTGATAGTGTCCTGAGTTCTTAAACTCGGCTTTTGGGACACATCCCATTTGGTGTCTTGACCAATTAGATAGGCTATTATCTTAGCTAGGGTTGTTCCTTCCATCATAAATCAGCATGTTATCAGTCACATGGTCTGAATTTTACACACTCTTGCAAAGTATACTTTTGGACATGATTTCTATAACCAGAATATGATACATTTGACACAGAATTAATTGAAAGAAACGTTTCAAGCTAGAAATGTCAAACTCATACATACCAAACACGACTAACCTTAAAGTCATTCAATAGTTATTAGAAAGACATACATAATATGTGCTTAAAACATGATAGTATAATATGTGGTTACATACATAATATAGTGTTATGCCTAGCAATGTCCTTTTAGGATGGTTTTATGTGCATATGAAAAAGAAAGTCTCTGTGGAGACCAAAAGACATGTTCTTTGGACAGAGGAATTTCAGTCTGGTTCTTTGTCTTCTGTGTGGGGGAGAAGTCAATCTAAAGAAGCTTGTGATTTCTCTTGTGGAACGCCATGTGATGGCCATCTCTTTGACCATTAATCTTGACTATTTACCCCAAATTTGACGATCTCCTTCCTGCGTTGGACTTATCGATAAGTGTTCTTTTGTCTTAATGTTGCAAACTGTTCTGTGAAAGAGGCTTGTTGGTAAGGCTTGCTCCAGACTCATGGCGCTTAGGAATGTGATTTATGATGTCCTGTTTTCTTGGGCCTCTTCTGGAATTTCGGCTCCTCATGTTTCGATGTTCTGATCGAATCTTAGTTTTGTCTGACTCGTTCTGATGCTACAGTGCACTTCGGAAGTGTGGTTCCGAAGTGTGTACACTTAGCTTTGGGACACAGCTATTGATTAGCCTGCTCAGGTGCGTTTGATTACGGTTAGAGCATAACTCTGCAGTAAAGTGGACCACACAAGCCAGATTTGTGGATCCCTGGCCTATATGAAACATGTTCTGAATGTGTCTTTTGGTTTGAGCCATTCCAGTTCAATTGAGTGGCTAAAGAATGGCCAGTCAATGTTGTTAGTATTCTCCTAGTTGCATTACAGGGCTGCCTACACAAAACCTGCAAGGGCCCAAAGGATACAAAAGTTGCTCTGGAACCGAATGGGCTGGCCCGCACTGGGTCTGTTTAGGTTTGGTGTGTGCTGGCCCTAGCCCACTGTGACGCAAAAAGCCAGCATGGGCCCCGCAGGGACACGTTTTCAGGGTCTTGTGCATCTTTGAGCCTATATTTAGTATAAGTAAAATACTTAAAGGAACACTCCACTTTTTTTGGAAATAGGCTCATTCTCCAACTCCCCCAGAGTTAATAAGTTGAGTTTTACCGTTTTTGAATCCATTCAGCTGATCTCTGTATCTGGCGATAGCACTTTTAGCATAGCTTAGCATAGATCATTGAATCCGATTAGACCAGTAGCATCGCGTTCAAAAATCACCAAAGAGTTTCGATATTTGTCCTATTTAAAACTTGACTCTTCTGTACTTATATCGTGTACTAAGACCGCGGAAAATGAAAAGTTGCGATTTTCTAGGCTGATATGATTAGGAACTATACTCTCATTCCGGCGTAATAATCAAGGAACTTTGCTGCCGTAACATGGCCGCAGCAGGTGCAGTGATATTACACAGCGCCTGAAAGTAGTCCCCTGCTAGGTACCTAGTTATAATATAGCTGGGGACTACTTTCAGGCGTTACGTAATATCACTGCGCCATGGTACGGCAGCAAAGTTCCTTGATTATTACGCCGGAATGAGAGTAGTTCCTAATCATATCAGCCTAGAAAATCGCAACTTTTCATTTTCTGCCGGTCTTAACACACCTCACACCACAGGAAAATCTGATAAGATAATCTTTAGATCCACCAAGATAATCGGGATAATTACTTAGGATTGTCGGAAGGGGAGAAAACGGCCCAAAATCAGCCCGATTATCTTGTGATGCTACCCAGCATTAATGTCAATGACAATATTGTGCAAATGTTTCCCAGAAAACAGAGGAAAGCGAGACATGGGATGAAGCTCTGATGAGAGTGATAGGGATGGTACTGATGAGTAAAGATGTGTTGTGTCATATTTTTGGCTGATTTTGAGCTGCAATGATTCTATTGCAGTTGTCCATTTTTGGCATTATTTAAAATTAAAGGGGGCGGGGTAGCAATTCGAGTCATTTCTATCAAATTTTACTTATTTTATTTATTTCTTTTTCTGGCTGTGATTACACAGTGCCTACTGAAAATCTTCATGTATAAAACATCACAGTTTTGTTAAATTTACAATGTGTATCTTTAATTATGCTTGGTGACATTCTGTGAAGTTGAAGTGTTTTTTCTACAAATTGTCCATATTTCATGCGCTGCTTTCACACTTGACTATACTAATACACCAATACTGGTCACAAATGTTTATGTACATGTATAAATGTCAATTTGAGAGATTTGTGTATATATATATATATATATATATACACACATTTTATATACACAATTATATACATTTATGGATTGTGACAAAAAAATAAAAAATAAACTGCAGGATATTTTGTGGAGAACTTTTAACCTAAAGTCCAAAAGGATGTTGTCTATGCAAAAATGCATTGAAAAAGTAATGCCCAGGAGTGGGAACGAAAATCACTTTATGGCCTGTGAGCACAGCAGTGTGTAAGTGGTTCAAACACAATCCGACTGTATGAACCATGTGTGTACCAAAACTGGGTTTTGTTAAATTATTGTAGAGTTCTGAATGAAGTGCTTCGTTTTGCAAAAGATCTGAGATGTTCTGATACTTGTGTGTGTGGATTTGTGAATTGTGTCTAGTGTTTTCACAAAATGAGCCTTGTTTTTAAAATTGTGTCTAAGCAATGTGAAAAATATAAACATGATAAACACAGGCTGACTCGAGGGTATTTACGTTCTGTACTGAAATTGGCAAGGCTGGCTTTTTTTTTTTTTCGTTTACATGTATAAATTATAAAATTATACGGTTGTGTATAATGCCTAATCATGAGCTTATTCAGAAATGGTGACAAAAACTTGGGTTACACTTTATTTCGATAGTCCACTTTAGACATTCTACTAACTATAAGTAACTTTGTAACTACATGTCAACTACATGTCAACTAATTCTCATTAATTTGTAACTACATGTCTACTAACTCTCAGTAGGGTAGGTTTAGGATTAGTAGAATAAGTTGACATGTATTTGCAAATTTACTGATAGTCAGTATGTTGTATGTTGTGGACCCATAAAAATTAAATGTTAGAAGATATTAAGCAGACAGTCTACTAATACTCTAATGACTGCTAGTTGACATGTAGTTGCAAAGTTACTTACTGTTAGTAGAATGTCTAAAGTGGACTATCGAAATAAAGTGTTACCAAAACTTGATTATTAAAGGGGTGGTTTACTGCATTTTTTCTTTGCTTGATTGTGTTTATGGGGTGCAATATAACATGTTTTCGTGTTTCGTTTGTTAAAAAAACGCCTTATTTTTCATATATTTCACCTTTATTGTAAGCCGCTTTCTCCTCTGTCATTTGAACGACCAGTTGACTTCCTGATTCTCTGAAACCACTCCCTCAGAAACAGGCAATGGGCTCAGATTGGTTAGTTGGGCCGGTGTGTTGTGATTGGCTAAACTGCGTTCGGAAAATTCACTCCCATTGCATGTGCTCTGGTCAAATGTAAATAACTTCCAGCGCAGCAACTTTGCAGATACTGTTCATGCACCAACAGCAACATTACACACTATTTAAAATGAAAAAAGTGAAATCATAGTAAACCACCCCTTTAAAAAAAATAATGTCTTTCTCGTTACACGTCATTTAAATAAACAAATATTCAATTTTATGAGCCCAAATATTTGAATATAATATTTTTGAAAAATGCCCATCCCTAAGTATGTCACTCAGTTTGGAAAAATCTAACAAAAACATGCCTCGAGAGTCCACACTTTCACTGACTGATGAAGCACGAAGGGACAAATATCTCCCTTTAATGGAAAAGTTCATTTCTGTCACTAGTTTGAACCAATCATCACACAAAATATGAGCCAGCTGTCCATGACAGACCTAACCCACAGTACCAGCACAAAAATACACTCAACAAAATATTGTCTGATTATTTCTATCAACAAAATCCCAGGAAATAGAGCTTGACTTGATTTAAGTTTATTGTCATCAGCTTCACAGGCTGTTTCAGGACAAACACAGATTATAACAATACAGTAGTACACAATACACAATACAAAAACAAATAAAGCAATTATAAAACAAGTTTTGTACATACAATTCTATAAAAGATTCTTTAAATTTACTTTTGGAAGATATTGTAGAAGTTTTTCTGGGTCAATCTTCTAAAACAAGTCCTTAAGAGTTTGTCCTGATAATAACCTTCGTCTCATGACATTAAATATTGTGCACAGACCAAAAGCACATGTTTCACCGTCAAGTGAGTCCCGCAATATTGACATTTTGGTGCTTCTTCTTCAATCAATAAATGTTCATGAGTTAATCTAGTATGTCCAATAAGACGCCTTGTATACACAACTTGCTAACCCAGAAAATAGAGATATAACCTTTTTTTTTTTAACAATATCGCACACCTCTAATTATGATGATAAAGCAGACAGAATTAACTATGTATATAACAGACTTTTTTCTTTTTTACAATCCAATTAATTCCTGATGGATCGAATCAAGTTCTTCTCTACACGTTTTCTCGTTGAATATCCTGTTTCACTCAGAAGTCAAAAGAGTTGCGATGCTGGTTCATGATGATTTTAACTGTGAGATGCCAAAAGGAGTCTCTCTCAAAACATGACTTTTACAGTAATTAATCATGTTCAGTCTGAACTGAGATACTGAGAGAATCCAGGATGAAGCTGAAGTTTTCTCACCATCACGACAGATTTAGATCAGATTGCAGTTTCTTGCTCTTCAACAGATGCAGCTGTTAAATACACACAAAACAATCAAGCATTTACTTGAACAGCTATGTATGCTTTTTTTTTTACTATATGTTTATTGTTTCTATACCTACCATCATCTTTTAACTATATTTAAACCAATTTGACTAGAAAAGATAAAACCAAAAATCATGTCTTTATCAGTGAGGAAATAAGTGTATTTGTAGAGTAAAAGATAAACAGATGAGACTGATTTAATTGATTTAACTGATTTGTGTTACAACAATTTTCATAATACTTGCTGTTTCAAAGCAGCTTTAATAACCTCACAAACCCAAAAGATGACAAGCTACACAGTATTAATTAGGGATGTCCAGATCCAATCACGTGGTTTCAGACTCGATCGGAATCGGATGTTACCTCCCGATCAGGACTCAGATATATATGTATATTCTCATTATTTTTAACACGTCTATAGTTATGCGGTGGCACAGAGTTAGACCTCTTGACTCTACACAGAAACAGCAACGCGTGCGGCATGACATCACTTTGTTGCAGAGACGCTATTGGTTAAATGTAAAGTAGATAATGAGTAGAACACGGAAGCAGCTTGAAGCGGAAAGTGCGAGTATGTCTGCGGACTGGAGGTAGAGATGTTAGTTTTCATTAAGAAAAACACACATTTCCTTCTGTGAAACTTACTACTGTGACGACAGTAAGAGTTAGGAGTGCAGTTCCTAAAAGCACATTACTGGCTTTGCAAACACTGTGGCACTTTTATTTTTTTATTTGTTTACATGCCTGCCGGGTATTTTAAGTTGAGGTGCTATTTGTTTTTATATTAGACTTTTTTATATTTACTGTTGCACTAAAGTCCAAAAATTAAGAATTTCTGTTATTTATTACTTGATTGTTCAAGCTACCTCACAGAAGTGCTCAGAGTTGTTGAATGTTAAAATAAGGTGAATTAAATAAAAAATAAGGAGCATCCTGGATCTGTTTCTTCGCTCTTCTTTATTCTTTTTTTATGTATTATAGAAGTATCGGATCGGGATTCGGTATCGGTAGATACTCAAAATCAAATGACTCTGACTCGAGGTCAAAAAAAAACCTGATCGGGACATCCCTAGTATTAATGATAATGATGACGTATTTGGTGTTTAACTGAATATAAATTTAATAAATCAGACATTTACCTCTCGTCCTGCAGCATTTGAAAATCAGCACGACTGTCACTAGCAGATATGGAGAAACTGCCAGAACAGAACTGAGTGTGTGGAGGACAGAGATCTGAGATCCTGAATGAGACGCTGAAGAAGAGACACACAAACACTTTACCAAGCACCATATCTGAACGAGAACATAAGAAGAAATAAACCAGCTCAGTTTCATTGACTCTCACCTGTGACTGAGATCCAGCTCTTGCGTGACTCTCTCTCTGGGAGTTTGCAGGAGTAGAAACCCTCGTGTGACTTTGAGACAGTAGAGATGATCATCTCTGTAGTTTGACTCTGGATGAGTGACCCATCTTTATAGAAATCAGCTCTGAGGTTTGGTGGAGTTGTGTGTCGATCTAAACAGCGTAGAGTCAGAGTTTCTCCTTCAGTCACAGGATGAACAGGACTCTCCAGAATCACATCAGCTACAGAAACAGAGCAAACATCAACTGACAAATGAATGAATGAATGAATGATGCATTTATATAGCGCTTTATTGTGTATTGCTGTACACCCAAAGCGCTTTACAATCATGTGGGGGGGTCTCTCCTCAACCACCACCAAATAGTGAGATTATAGTAAGAATGTATAAACAATGTGGAGATAACAACAACAATAATAATAATAATAATAATTATTATTATTATTATAATTATACATTTTCTGGGAGGGGGGGTCATGTGGGTAAGGGACCAACTACAGCGTCACGATTCTGGATAAACAGAATCACAATGATTTTTTATTTTTTAATATTTGTATTTATTTTTTTTAATGACAGAAGTTGAAGGTTGAGCAATGCTTTAACAGTCAAAGGTTTAATAGTGCAGCGGTTTCATTGTCATTCAGGAGTAAGATTGTGTGGGATAAGATTGAATTGAGATCACAATCTATTTATATCTGAAACATTAAATGAGGGCTTTGTGAAGTGAATAAATACAGAAACACAGACTCACGGTGTACAGTGATATTAACAGGATGACTTTTCTCTCCAGATTCAGACTCACACCAGTACACTCCAGTGTCATGTGTGATGGTGGATCTGATTGTACATGAAGATCCTGTTTGTGATCCCCACAGTGATGATGAACAATCTTCCAGCCCCCAGCTGTCTGTGTATCTTCTCACTGTCCATCCAGTAGAGTTACTCTGGTCCTCACAGCTCAGAGAGAGAGAGACAGATGTGAAGTGTTGAGTTCTGTTGGGTCTAACGATCAGAGAAACTGGAGGAGAAACACCTGAGAAGACAATTACAGCCACAGTTTAGAAATCAATCAAGACAGTTTTATTGATAAAACACTTTACACAACTTTTACATGCAGCTTTTCAGAAAAAATATTACAGTTCTAATATCTGAAAATCCATAAGTCATCACTGATTATTTCCATTTAAAACTTCATAAACAAAATTATACCTTAAAATATTTGTTATTATGCCATCAGCAATCAAACCAAAGACAGCTGTGACAACCAACAAAAACCTCTGTATTTATTAAATGGGTCAGATTATACATTTTTATTACACTTATTTGATTATTCTCCCTGAAATCCACTTATGTTAAATTATATTTTAGTTTTTTATGACAATTTTCATCCATTGGAACATTTTTGCAGCGAACCCAGGAATCAAGGTGTTGCTGGTTAGTTTGGTTTATTTAGGTCCTGCTAGTAGATGCAGTAACTACACCTGACAGCAGAAGCATCTTTCTCCATTCACACCATTAAAAAGTAGCCGAATATTTACAACAGGATAAAATTTCAAGACACTTCAAGCTTCAATTTCCAGAGTGTCTCATTCATTCTGTTCAGTCTGAACTCACCAGTGACCCATATTAACTGTGTGTTGCTGATGGTTGTTTTATAGGCTGGTTCTCCTCTCTTTGCTTCACACATATAAACTCCTGTGTGTTTTAGAGCAGAAGAACTGATAATGTAGTTTCCTCCAGCTCCTCTGCTGCTGTCTGAGAGCAGATCAAAACGATTGCTGCTGACTGTATGAAGTGAAAATGTGCAGTTATTATTGGTATAATCAGAGTATTCAGATTGATTAAATATTTTTAATCTCTCTCTCTCTCTCTCTCTCTATTTTTTTTTTTTTTTGATGAAACCAGTTTATTCAGATGTTACTGAAGCACATTATATCTTACCTGATGAACCAGTATCAGTGAACCAGCTGAATGTCCAGCCTGTAGAGGAGCTGATAACCTCACAGATCAGAGTCACTGGATCTCCTTCAGTCAACCACGTCTGTGGAGAAACACTTAAAACTGCTCTGGGATCTGAAGATAAGAAATCACTCATTAATAACATGATAAACTTGTGTGTGTATGTGAAGAGATGATCAAACTCACCTGATACTGTCAGTGTAACTTCATCACTGCGGCGTGATGTTCGTGATCCTCTTCTCTCTACTCCATAACAGAAGTATTTACCTGCGTCAGACTCAGTAACAGAACTGAATGCGTGTTCCTGTAGTTCACTGAAAGCATTGCCTGAACCGTCTTTATACCAGCCGTACCACCAGCTAGAGACTCCTTCAGCATATACATCACATCTGAGAGTGACTCTTTCTCCTCTGAATACATGTTGAGCAGGTTTGATGGTCACTGTGGGTTTTGGTGTTTCTGTACAATGACAACAATTCACAATGAAAATAATGTGCTGCTTTTACTGCATGAACACAGTTACTTGACTTTAAAACACACGCTAAATCACACGAGACTGAAGTGTTGTTCTCTACAGCTGTTATAGTCATTTATAAAAGATCTGCCAATATACAATCATTGGGAATTTAGAAACATTAGTTGTGAAAGTTTTCAAAAAGTTTACCATATATTTTGTGTTTCTTGTCACACCTCAGAATTGTCACATGAATAATTCACCTTGTTAAAAGGGTGCATTTATAATCATAATAAAATATAAGTAATTTCTCAATTCTCCGTTGTTTTATGACAGTTACTGTAGAATAAATCACATGTGATGAAAATATATGAATCAAATTGAGACTCACCTTCAGTATGTTGAGAGCAGATGTTTGAAATCAGCACTAAAAATACAAAGAGAAACTCATAACTTATAAAGATGAACAAATATTAAGATATTGTGTGGGGACTGTATATGTGTCTAGATAAACATGAAAACATCTGACTGGTATTTTATAGATTTGATCACAGCAGAAAACTGTTTTGGGAACTTGAAGGAAACAGTCTGATCACGAGCAGAAGAATAAAGACAAACTCTTACTAACTGTGTTCTAGTGAATATTACGACAACAGTGACAATAACTGCAAAACAAACCAACAGAACTGATTCAACAGCATTACACATCACAAAACTGACTGACTGAACAAACACTGATCTACAACACAACAGAGTGCATTTCTCTTTCACAAACAGCACTAACTGCACACTTCCTCTCAAACTCATCCTTCACTCAGATATCATGGACTAGAGCTGGATCTGAAACTCTGAGAGCAGCAAGAAAAGACACAAATCTAGAAACACTAAAACACTTGATCATTTATATAATATAATAGCAATTCCACTGAAATACATTTAGAGAAAATAATACTCACAGAGCACAAGAGGAAGTTGACTGAGCTCCATACTGACTGAATGAAGACAGACGGTTAAAGACACAGACTGTGTTAAAGACTCAAGACTTCCTGAAACCTGCGTCAGATCTTTAGAAACAGTGACAGATTAAAAACACACAAATGTACCTCATGTGTTACAGAAGATCTTTTGATAATGTTGATAATCTTGTAACATGTTTTCAGAAAATGTCACACTGAATAACACACAAGTTTTCTACTGAATTGTTGTCATGATCCATTCAGTATTAAACTGAACAGGATTTATTTGCTATTATGAAAAGTTGTATTCTGCTGTGTTTAATGAACAAGAGAAATGGAAGAATATTCTGATGGCTCTTTATTTAATGCTGTTATTAGCTGTATTTATAATGATATATTTACATTATAAAGTGGACAACTGCTGCTTCTTCACTGGTTCGTGTGTTGAAGCTGAAACAGAACAAACCACAACTATGAGCTCACATCTATCTATTTCTATTCTATCAGGCCTCTGATACTGATATATTTGTATCTGTGAACACAGTTTAATATTCATGCACCAAGGCAAGGGAAGGGCATTGAAACAAATTTAATTTGATTATGATTCCAGTTACAACAATGCAGACTACACTGGTATGTTTCACACTGTTACTGAGGAGTGACACCGTTGATAAAAACTAGAAAATCTGAAGCAACCATTATTTTATTTATTTTTTCCTCTTATAAATATGTTTAGAAAGATATAGCAAACATCAGACGTGCATCAATATTTAACTGAGAGAATGATGTGAAAGAGGAAGTACAGGAGGAAGAATAAACAGCTTGCATTAACTTGGATGCATTACTAATCATTTCTAGTTGATCCCAAATAAACCACATGTGTGTGAAGAGAAGCTCATATCAGTGTGTTCAGGTCTTGTTTTGTTAGTGATTCTTGCAGAATGAGAAATGTTGGTAAAACCAAACACACAAGAATTTTAATCAGTTGAGAAGCATCAATATTGGTATACGATGTATTGGTTTGTATATATTGGTTTCTTCAAGTATATATTGGATTAGATACATTGGTTTGTTAAAATATATTGGTTTGTTCAAGCATGCATTGGTTACAGCACACATACGTTGGGCCAATGTACAAAATCCCATCGGTGCGATGTCGCTCAGGGAGTGTTTGCTAATCAGGAATATGTCTCTGTGACGTTGGCATCTGATCGGAAATGGTCTCCAGCCGATGTTTGGACGATGCAGCCATAAATACTGTCTGCTCTGCGTGGGCACGGTTCACTGAATCATGAATATAAATGTGTAATCACATCCATACAGTCTATGATCACAACAACAACAACTTTTGTCAGGTTACATTGTCATCTGAGGAGATTACAAAGATTAAACGAGTGTTTTTAACTCTAAAAAATGAAATGTGGAGTTATCTGCTTTTGCTATGAAACAAACTTTTAATATGTAAAAAGAAAAACACTTTCAAATGAACTTTAATTTTGTAAATTATCTGTTTTTGTTTAAGTTATTATTACTTAATCAAAACAACCCAACTGCAGTTTCATTGATATTACTTGGAATGCGCAATAAAAAAAACTTGATTTCTGAAAAAAATTAAAATGGAGTTATCGGTCTTTGCAAATGAACTCTTCATTTATTTAATATTTATGAAATTGTATGAATATACATGTTTAGGTTATAATTCGGTTAGAATTTTATTTTATTTATTATTACTATTATTTTATTTATTTTTTTTAAATATAGATTTTTTTTTAATGTTTCAATATATATTTGAGTCCGTAAACAACAAAACTGAAGCCTCAAGTTGCCCCTTTTTTGGGCTTTTTTCACTTGTTTTGCTCAGTTAAAAATTTCCATGGGATCCTACCCATCTATGAATTTTTCATGTTCTGGGAATGCTTTCAGCGGCAAGTTTTATTTTAGTTCCCATAATGTTCTGCTAAAAGGTGGGATAACATTCTCTAAAAACATTCTAAAAATGTTTATCGATAACATTGTTAGAACATTATCGTTTAACATTCTAATAAAGCTTCCCATCACACTAGATGTGGACTTACATTGCTCAGATGTCAAATTATGGTTGAAAGTGAAAACCCAAACTTTGTTTGATTTCAAGCTCCAGTGTAATTAACTCCAAAAACAGCATTTTCACTTATAAAACAGATTGACTTTATTTCTGCCATACATTTACAAACGTCCTTATTGAAATCAACAGTGGTTTAGATGTTGATGTCTGTTTGAAAGTAATAGTTTGGTTTTGCGTCACTGTTATGGTGAGAAGTGTTTGCTTTAGTTGGGCAATTTGACTCTTGACTTTTTGATGTTTTTCTCTAGCTGTTGTAGCTATGATTGTTATGGCAAAAACAGCAAGAGAACATGATCAGGAGCCTGTTCCATAAAACAAGATTAGAGTACAAGCCAGGCTTATTTTGGTTAGTCAGGCTTATTGTTGGTGGATTCGGTTTCACAAATCAAACTTAAAAAAGTTCAAACTCAGTTACTCTGGCAACTTATGCTGGGAAACTAACCTGGTCCGGGGCAGGCTAACAGTCAGGCTAAGTCTTAGTTCATGCTTAACCAGAATATCATTAATACTCACCTGCTCGTAATTTCATGACATTTTATTTCACTTAACCACTATTAATAAAATAAATAAGGAAATGTACTTTACTAATAAATGTAAGAAATTATAAGGTACAAAAACACTAAGAAATGTAAAGAAGTTACGTGTTTAGTTGGTGAGTTTGGTTGGTGAGTTTGGTAATGAATTAATTAAACGTTGTGACGGGAGGAGCCAACGACAGACACAGTGGGTGTGGCGTCAGGCCTCGGAGAGGTTTTTATTAAACAAAAACAATAAAAAGGAAGTGTCCAGGGGGAAAAAAGTGTCCAAAGAAGGGGGGGATCTGGTGTCCTCGATGTGCTGCGGGGCTCGTGTAGGAGGGCAGTGTTCCAAAGGGAAGGGGTCCAGGCAAGGGGCGGAGTCTTGTGGCCGCACACGCTCCCGCGGTCCGGGGCACGAGGGGCGGCGGCTTCTCTGGAGCGGCGGCTCTTCCTGTGCCACTTACTGGCCCATTGGCGGGATGGACGGCCCGGCATCCTGGCCCGACGGCCGTTATACGGGTGCGGCTTGCACGATGACCCTGGAGGTTCCGCGGCTCACATCCTCGGCGGCGCGATGTCCCTCGACGCACCCTTCCTGGACCCACGAGGACACCAGCGTGCATGCACGGGGGAAGAGACCGGTCTCCCGAGGAGAGGCGCGCTCGGCATTTAACGGCGGCGATGATGAGGCTTAATTCAGTTCAGCTGTGCCTCATCACACGCCGCCAGCCCACGTTGGTCCCACGCCCCTCCTCTCATCCACCCACTCCAGTCGGGAGCCTGGTGAAGGGCGGCGAATAAGGGACGGGGTGGTGATGATGATGAGGGGGAGGGCCACCGATCCGTCACAACGTGTATAAATAGGGAGCTGAACTCGTTTCCAAACTTAACCATGGCGTGTCCTTTCATTGATGAGGTGGTGGATGAGGGAGCTATTATCGTGTGAAGGGCATTTCAAAGAGAGCGAACTTTCAGGGACAGGTCAGGCCCGTTGGCTTTTCATGACAGCTACCTGTATGAGCGGTATAGGTTCTCAAGAGATGGGATTGCAAATATTTGTATATTTCTGAGCCCACACATTGCAAATAACACATGCCGCAATACAGCGCTCACAGTCCTGCAGACGTGTGCATTGCACTTCGCTTTTTTGCCAGTGGAACATGTTTGTACACAGTTGGAGATGCAGAGAATATCAGCAAAGCATCGGTTTGCCGCTCTGTACGAACTGTGTACCTTTCTTTAAAAAGACTCCTCAATGTGTTCATCACATTCCCTGGCCACAGAGCAATTCATACCATTAAACATGCCTTTTATGGAATAGCTGGTAAGTTCAAATAACTGTATAAAATGTGGAAACATTTCTTGACTGTTGATGTTACACAGGACACATTTTAAACCAAAAAATTATTTTCCTAGGTTTCCCAATGCTATCGGTGCACTGGACTGCACCCATGTGCGTATTAAGTATCCGTCTGGTCCACATGAAGCAGACTTTGTAAATCGGATATCAGTACACAGCATCAATGTACAGGTACGGTCCCACTGAGATGATATTGAAGGCTATACTGTAGCACTGATTGTTCTGTACTAAGCTGGGCACCAGTGTTTGGTTCATTGCAATTAAATATAATTACAATACTCATGTTTTATATTTCTTATATAGTTACAGTGTGACCTACATGTTTATTTTTTAGATGATCTGTGATGCAGATTGCATCATCACAAATGTAGAGGCCAAATGGCCAGGCTCTGCGAATGGCAAAAAGTCTTCAATTTAATTTCTACAAAAAAAAAAAAAAAAAATCTTTCTATGCAGGTGAATTGTCAGGAGTTTTGCTGGGAGACAAGGGATACGCATGCCTACCTTACCTCTTGACTCCCTATCAGGATCCCCAGACAGAGGCACAGCACAGCTACAACATTGCCCATGCACGCACAAGAGGTCGTATAGAGATGGCATTTGGGCTCATAAAGTCAAGGGCATGTGACATTGTAGTTGCTTGTGTAGTGCTCCATAACATTGCCTGTCTGAGGAGAGAGAAGCAACCAAGGATTGTTGCAGAGGAAGACTGGGGCATTGAAGCAGTATTTGAAGAAAATGAAACAGGCAGAGTTATACGAGACACATATGCCAATAATTATTTTGCTTAATATGGTCCAAACCATGTGTAGCCTTTGAAATGTTTCACTGGCCTCTCAACTTTCCCCTTAATTTAAGAGACACACAGAAGCCAAAATCTTTAATCTGTCATTTTCCTTTATTCAGAGTGAAGCTGCCTGTTAGGGGTGAAAACATTCAAATAAATGTTGTGGAAAATGATCAAAAAGTTGTTTTTAAATGGCAGTTCTACTTGCATTTTTCTGTAGTTGTTGAATTTCCAGCTCCAACTTTCTCATCTTCAGTTTTTTAGACTGGATGTCAGTATCAATTGCTTCCATTTGTTTAAGGAGGTAGCGTTTATACTCATTTTATGTTTTCTGGGTTCTGTAGCAACATATATTTAAGTTATTTCATAGAATGCTCTTGGCACATTGTTTTCATTTCTTAATACTCACTTTGTCACATGTGGTCCCAGACTGAGAGGGCTCTAGAACTGTCCTCAACTGTGGATGGGCCTTCACATTGTAACCACTAATTAAACTCAGTTAAACTCATTATTTTACATGACCGTTTTAAAAGCTGTCATACTCACAGGCAGCATGATGTCTGGTGGATTCATCAAGCACACAGAATCTTTCATCACTATGAAACCAAACATGATAGAATAAAAGATTATTTTACCAAAAAGCATCATCAGCACAAGTACCTTGTAAGAAAAAGTGATGAGGACGTTGAAGATCTCAATGAAGATGTTTATTGCAGCATAGCAGTGACAAAGCACATGTAATACCTTGGGTTCAACGGAGACGGAATGAACCCAGAACATCCTATGTTCAAACCTTTTATACCTTTTCAGTTTACTACCCTTCATGTAAATGAAGTTGCCTCTGTAGTAACAGCTGTAGTCTGTATGTTAATTAAGTTCTGACACCCCTTTGTCTGAGGTGGTTCTCGGTGTCCCACACCCGCACCCATTCTACAATTGGTGACCATTTGCTCAGGATGTGATCATCCTAAATGGTCTACAAACAACATAACTGTTGACTTTCTTCTTTTCTATAATAATTAAGCCATTTTGGGAAATGAGCATGATCAAACATATTGTGGAGTGGAAGCTGGGTCGAGGCAGACTATAATTTCTTGGAAGCTGGGTCGAGGCAGACTATAATTTCTTGGAAGCTGGGTCGAGGCAGACTATAATTTCTTACAACCTCTACATGACATTACTGCTATGATCTACTTAGGCTTACAATGCCTATGGAAGGACGGAATAATGATAATAATAAAACACACACACACCTTTTATATAGTCACTCATTATACTAGGTGGTATAATTTCAGATGACATCCCCCCCCTCTATTCGCCATGAACATCGCTGCTCTTTCTTTACCTTCCGTTGCCATGGTAGCCCACAGTAAATCGATGGATGATGCTCGACCTTCAGGACTTTAAAACAATAGCGTGCACTCGCAATTATCTAGACTATTTAAACCTGATTAAAATTAGCAAGATCACATGATCTTCAATTTACTGTTATGGAACCAATTTAAGCGCGGATGTTTAGTTCGGCTAATTCAAGTCAGGTTTTGGACTTTAATCCTCGCTTTTCTTAGCGTCATTTATGGAACAGGCCCCAGATGATGTTGGCTACTTGCTGACAATAAAGATCATCATGTTTGTCATCATGTACGGCTCTGATCACTGATCTCATCTAGAGTCTAATCTATTCCGTTAATTTCATATTAGTGACTATAGTAATGTGTTTCAACAGCGTAAAGTCCAGCAATGTTCTAGTCCGATAATCTGTATTTTTAGCCGTAATTTTTAATACACATTGTTCACAAATCACTTTAAACTACTGAACACTAAAACACACACAGACATAAAGAATCAGTGTATGAATCTCAACAATGGTGCCATGCTTCATGCATTCTGGGATCCCTGCATGTGTTTTGTATTATTCACCCAGAATACATTGCAGCATGTCACCATTGTTGAGATTCATACACTGGTTTTTAGTGTTGGTGTGATAAAGAAGTGTTTTTTTTTTAATCCTTGAGATTATCTGATTAAAATTCTGCTGGGTCTCGGTCTATAGAGCCACTGATACCCCTTTTCCACCAAGGCAGTTCCAGTGCTGGTTCGGAGCCAGAGTCTAGTTTTAAACTGGTTCTTTGTCTTTCGACACCCAAAGCACCAGCTCTGAACCAGGAAAAGCGGTTTGTAAGTAGCACCAAAACATTGCTGGGCTAAAGGGAAGAACCGCTTGCGTCAGGGGTTGTGGGCAGGGTCACCGTGACCAACAAGACGACAGAAACTTTGGACCGCCATATTTGAAATAGCTTTGGATTCGCCGTGTTTGGATGCTGGATAGGTTTGCAAAGCCATGAACATCAATGGCAACGCAACGTCCGCCATTGTTGATAGTGTGACGAGTCGGTGGCCCTCCCCCTTATTGTCATCACCACCCCATCCCTTTTTCGCCGCCCTTCACCAGGCTCCCGACGGGAGCGGGTGTGTGAGAGAGGAGGGGCATGGGAACAGCAAGGGCTGGTGGCGTGTGATGAGGCACAGCTGAACGGAATGGAGCCTCATCACCGCCGCTGTTTAAATGCCAAGAGCGCCTCTCCTCGGGAGACCGGTTTCTTTCCCCATGCATGCACGCTGGTGTCCTCGTGGGTCCAGGAAGGGTGCGTAGAGGGACTTTCGCGCCACCGGAGATGTGAGCTGCAGAACCCGTATTATGGCCGTTGGGGCAGGATGCCGGGTCGTACAAGTCCTGCCAAAGGCCGTGGAAGAAGAGGAAGCACCGCCACTAGAGAGAAGCTGCCGCCCCTCGCGCCCCGGACCAGAGTGGGACACCGGACTCCGCCCCTTACCTGGACACTCCATTCCAGAACACTGCCCTCCTTCACAAGCCCCACAACACAATGAGGACACCAGATCCCCCTGTTTCTTTTGGACACTTCTTCCCCCTGTACACTTTATTTTATTGTTTTTTGTTTAATAAAAGCCTCTCTGAGGCCTGACGCCACACCCACTGTGTCTGTCGTTGGCTCCTCCTGTCACAATAGTTTGTTTAGGCTTGTCCGGGATGGATCGGCACTGCGCGGACCTGTCGGTGCGTGGCATCATGAAACATGAAGCGTATTCAGTGACGTAAGACCTGGCTCTGTATTGGCTCTCTAGCCTGTGGAAAAGCAACCGGTTCTTAAAGGGCTTGCCAGTCGAACCAACTAAGAACCGGCAATAGCACTGGCTCTGAATTAGCAGCTGGTTCCTGCTGGTGAAAAGGGGCTAAGAGTTTCCATAATAAATAACGTGCAACTAATACCATAGATTAGACTAAATGAAATCAAATTGCTATGTGATGATATTGTAACCATCGGCAAACAACCAGTATCATTTAATCACATGTCCTCTTGCTGCTTTTGACAGAACAACTAGAGAAAAATGTGTTCAAGAGTGAAATTGCCCAACTAAAGTGAACACTTATCCCTATAATGGTGACATCAAGCCAAACTATTACTTTCAAACAGATAATCAACATCTAAATCTCTGTTAATCGAAATAAGACTTTTTGTAAATGTATGACAGAAATAAAGCCAGTCTGGTTTATAATAAGTGAAGCTGGTAATGCTGTTTTGGAGTTATTTAATGAAGTTGGAGCTTCAAAAAACAAAGTTTGGGTTTTTACTTTCAACCAAAATTTGACATTTGAGCAACTTTTGAGTCCATATCCAATGTCGAATGGAAAATTTCCCGCTTAAATCTTAATTCGACTGTTAGATGGTAATGTTCTAATATTGTTATCAATAAACATTTTTAGAATGTTTTAGAGAACTACATGTCAACTAGCAGTCATTAGAGTATTAGTAGACTGTCTTAATATCTTCTAACACTTTATTTTGGTTGAGTCCACAACATACAACATACTGACTATGAGAAACTTTACAAGTATGTTAACTTATTTTACTAACCCTAAACCTACCCTACTGAGAGTTAGTAGACATGCAGTTACAAATGAATGAGAATTAGTTGGCATGTAGTAACAAAGTTACTTATAGTTAGTAGAATGTCTAAAGTGGACTATCAAAATAAAGTGTAACCAAAAAGGCAATTTTATGTATTTTTTTCCCCACCAGATGGCATCAGAAACACTCAGTGACTTAAATTCAAGGGTAACTGTTGGTTTTTGATAAACAGGACTGAAATTGTACCTTTATTCGTTTTTTTTTTTTTTTGTTTTGGTGAAATAATGTACAAACACTGCTTATTTGCTTAAAAATATACAGAATAAAAGGTAAATATAATAAAAATTGCAAAAAATAAATAAAATAATTTAGCCTGCGTGTCATTTTGACCCGCGACTCCATGAGGGACACCTTTGTTACAGGTGCAGGAGGGACGGATGAGGATTAAGACCATATGGTCTACCATATGTTGTTTTGCTTTAGGAAACAAGATTAATTTTTTTTTTTTAAACAAAGTGAGATAGCCTATGGCTATTCATGAATTTTTAACAACCGTATAAAGCAGGTTTTGCAGACGTTATTTAAATATGGGGAGTACAACACTTCGAGCAAAACTCCATCAGAAAACCCACAGCATGTAAGTAAGCAATGTTACTCACTTTTTGCAGACAAAGAGGGTAATAGAAAGGAAAATGGTTACAAAAAACTTTTAATTAACTAATTTAATTACTCCTTGGAGTAAAGCTTCAACAGAGTGAGCCTTAATTTAAGTATTAAAAAATGATAACTCATTTTAAAAAGAGAAAGGCTGAAAAGAGGCTTCCTTTGAAATCAAGCATGGATTCACTACTGCTACTATATGTGCATCTAAAGAGGAAATTCTTTTGACCATATATCGAAGGTATGACTCTATCTTCCGTGTTTTTCTCCATGTCACCACGTCTGATGTGATCTCATTATTTATTAGGCCTACAGTTGTCCTATAATACAGAACATTAATGAACATTAAAACATTAAAAACAATTAGATAAATTATATATCAACTCTCTTTATTCAAAAATGATATATTATTTAAAAATGAAAGTACTTTTGGACTTCCAGATTAGAAATATGTTTTATTAATCTCAGTTACCAACCTTTTCTTAATATCAGTGAATTTCAGCATTTTATTTTCAGACAATTGTGGGTCATTCCTCTTTCATGGGTTCCATGTCTTCTGTGATGTTGTGTCATTTATTTTGTAGTTAATTCCAGCCATAGTCTTGTTTCCTGTCCTTCATACCTGTTTCCCATTTTGATTTTGTTCTTGTGTTGTATTATTAGTGCTCTCATATTTCCCTTGTAGCTGGTCTAAATGTTACCTAGTTTGTTTCTTTTTTTAGATATAAACTGCACTTATATTGTGACTTTTCTTATTGCTGTTTTGCAGAAGCTATGCCTTTGCATATAAATTAAGGACATGTAAATTACTAAAAAAAAAAAAAAAAAAAAAATTGAATGTCCTATATTTTACATTCTAATTGTTAGTTAATGTCTCAGTTTGGAGAATTGTTATCTTTAGTCTCTTAAGAAAAGCCAGTGATGGCTGTGGCGATTCTGTAGCCACAACTTTATCTTTCATGCAATGTACATGCATTTGATGTTTTGCCATTTTTGTAATTGGCATGATATATTTTGATTATTGGCCAGACTTTAGTTGTTACGGTATATGATTACCTATATAAAACTATTAATTGCACGTTACTGTCACACTCACACCACCATATGGACTTCTGTTTTTGTTTGCACCTTTCCTCTCTGCCTTGGTTGGCATAGTTACAGATTTGATTCCGTCATTTAGTCCAGGTGTGTGTGCTTTATCATCCTTGTTTGCTATTAATGTTTGTTCAGCTTTAGTTTGTCGGGGATCTTCTTTGTGCACTTACCACACAACACAGTGACAGTTAAATATTTTAATGAAACGGTGATTATTTATAATGTAGGCTACAATTAAGTAGCATGATTAATTTTCATCACATTCAGTGCATGTTAACATAACGTTGATACTTTTTTTTTTTTCATTTGATGCATGTGTTGCAGGTCTGTGTTGGAAGAGCTATAAATGATAAAAATTGTCACTTGGTGCAAACAAACATATACATAAATAATCAACATAATTCAACATTATAAGTGCACATGCATGAGAGGAATAAAATTATTTTTGCAATGTAAAATAAGTGTTAAATGGAAAAACAAATTACTCCAATCTGAGGTGAGGTGCCCAGAATGCAAATGTTTAATGGGAGGGGATACATGTACAATAAGATATAAGGTAGTGGCTGCTTTGAGAATAGCAGGTTTGATTTTGTCTTCTCCAGAGAGGATGTGGAATGATTAAATTTTGTTTTTTGCTTTATGATCTGGCATTTAGGGCTAAACAGATTCCTGTAAAAGTCCGGTAGGTGATTTTCTTTTGTACAGTTGTATAATTTTGGAAGAGTATTTGATGTGACGGAGTGTTTACAATTAAGTTTCACTACTGGATTAATTGAGCATTCATGTTTTATATTTTAAAACCATTAATATTATTCATATGTAATCAGTCAATATACTGTGCCAAAGAAATGTGTAAAAGCATTTTGTTCAACTGTGGAGTGCATCTTCAGTTTTGTTTGTTTGTTTGTTTTTAGCTTCACCTTTAATTTTATTATTTTCATTTTGTCATTTGGTGCAAGCAATTTTTTTTCTAATATTTACTATCATTTATCAACATAACTGGTGGGTTGTAACCCAACACTTGCTTGTCTCTTTTGATTAGGTAGGGTACAGCTAGGTAAAATAACAATAAATGCAAATAATATATCCAACATGTTTAAGGTATATATGCTATGCATTCAAACCACTGACCTTAGATTTGTTAGCATTTGTTACCATATTCTCTCTTGGACTACAGAAAACCCTAATGGCTAATATTATACAATACTATTTGTCCCAGTGTGTCATGTGTTTGGCTGGTAAATTTCACTTCAGCTGTTTTTATGCACATTTTAGTTGTTGAATCTACCCCACTTTTAAACAAAGTCCAGGTAGAGATTCCATTCCAGTTAACCAAACTTTACAGGTTTGTACTTGTTCTACAACTCGTGCCCCTCTTCGATGCCTGAAACAGTCAGAGTGGGGTCAAATATGTTCAAACATGTCAGCACTACTTTACCCTTTTTTTTACCCTCCACCACTGTTAAAAACAGATAATCTTACAGACTGACTCCTATAAAAATGCATTCTATGTATTTTGTATAACCCAGCATGCATTTGTATAACTTAAACAGGCTTAAAATCCAGATGGAATTATTTATTTTCTTAAAACACATTCTTAGTCCTCTTATTCAGCTGCTAATTTCAATTCATTTTAACGCTGTAAATCCTGACATATAGAATAGTAGTCAGAAAAGAAAGTTTACTGAACCTTTAGACAAAAAAAAAAAAAAAAAAGTTTTGTAGCATTTCATATATCATATAGTATGTTACAGGAGCAAAAAAAGAAAAAAGAAAAAAACATGCACCTCAATTTTATTCAGAGGCTTAAACTGATCAAAAATATGCAATTTAGTGCAGATGGAATTCTGATCGCTTACAATATAGGTTATTTATAATCAGTGTTGGAGGTAACGTATTACATGTAACGCGAGTTACGTAATAATATTACTTTTTTCAAGTAACTAGTAAAGTAACGCATTACTTTTTTTATTTTACAAGAAAATATCTGAGTTACTTTTTCAAAAAAGTAACGCCAGTTACTTTTTTCCCATTTATTGACTGTCAGTGCGCTGTGTGAACATGATGTTACTGTAGTTCTAGACTAAATGCGATTGTGCATTAATTCATGCCACTCGCAAAAAAAAAAAACTGATTTAGTATTCATCAAAATGAATTAAAACAGTGAAATGCAAACTCAGAATATGACGCAAACCTGCAATAATTGAATATGTTAAACCAGTGGTTCTCAACTGGTTTGGCCTTGGGACCCATGTTTTCCCATGGCGACCCACTTTTAATATATATATTGTTGGGTTTCCCCCTCCGTACAGATCACGTTCTGGTTGAATCCCCAGTAATGTTGTTTTTTTGTTTTTTTTCTAAGGCAAGTTCATAAAAATTACTTAAATGTCCTTATTGAACTATGGCCTAATCCTGGTTTAGTCTAAGCCCTGTCTGCGAAACCAGGCCGTAGAATGCTATTTTAGAATTGCCTTAATGTAGTATTTATTTCCTTTGAATGTTGATTTAGAACAAGTTCTGGAGAAATTCGGATGAAGTAAAGATAGTCAATCTAATCTCAGAACAAACATGAAGCAAACACAACATTCTATTCACGTGAGCATGTTTAAACTAGGAGATATATACTTTAATTTTAAATCCTACGCCACATAGGCTAAGGAAGAACAGACATGCTACTAGTTCCTGACCTGACTAGTATGTTTCAAAGCAGAAGCAAGCTGTTTTCTGTGAATGTGCGAGACTTCTGCTTAATTAGCCGCAGTAGGGAAATAGCAAGAACAACAAAGTGCAATAAACGGTAAAGTTGCTTGTGCTTCAACCCAGTGTGTTTATAATAAGACAATACATTAAAATAATACGGCAAGAAACACTAGTTTTTTACAGCTAAACATAGCTGGAAGTGGATGACACCTCCAAACATATTCAATTTACAAATGGCCGCATGTGTACACTCTTACGGGAAAAATAAGGTGATATAGCCGAAGCGGACAATATGGTCTTGGAGCGTGGTTTAGGCTACATAAGGTAATGTGAAAATAAGAGTACCAAATACCAAATACCTCAATGCAATACAATACAATTGTGACATTACTGCATATCACATTTAATTTACCTCCACCTCAAACAACCATATGATATGTTTGTTTGTTCTAATTTGTAAAAAATGTAGGCTAAATACAGCAACTTCACAGTGGATTCCAAGTGATCAAAGGCTTCTAAAGAGTAAACCAAAACTGAACAAAACATTATTTGAGGAACGCTCCATTTGAGGAACAAAATAAAGTTCAACAAAACACGCCTGACTGTTTATACAAAGGAAATAGACCATTTGTGTGTCACATGTCAGTGTGGATAGTTGTGTGAGTAAGTAAATCGAGGCTAAAAGCTTTGAAAACAAGTACATGGAGAGCACTACACTGAGGGAAAAATGGAACTGGACCCCACACAGAACTCGCAACCTGTAAGTAAAGATACTTTTTCAAAGAGTGTGTCGGAATAAGAAAGGATCAGAAGGTGAAAAAATGGTCATCCAAAAAGAAAGAAAAAAACATAGACAGACTTTATTCGATTAAAACTACAAACTACACAGTTTTATAGCATATACTAAAAAAAGAAAAGAAATAAAAAAAACATCTGTTTCCCGTAATTCCTGTAAATACATTTATAGTGCCTCAGTGCATTAAATATTCTATGAAAGACATCTTTTGATTTTAAACAAATTATCACTTCAGAAGTTCCATTTCTCTGTGTAGAGAACTTTTTTGAGATTTTTTTGTTTATTTTATTGCTCACAATATGAATAGAACCATTCTAAGCCAAATGGGAAAGGAAGAACAGAAACAGTCATTTTTATTTATTTTTATCATTATGATTAAATATGGAAGACATTTATATCCAGAGTGAGCAGGGCCAGCCCTAGCATTTTGGGGACCCTAAGCTTTTAAAAATGGAGCATCCCTACGGATTCACCTAACTACTTTCAACCCCTACATCCGCCTACACTGACACCTTATTGTAAAATGTTAACTAAACTTAAAACTTAACTTAAAATGTTACATTTTCTTAAATATGAATATATATTTACTTTTGAAGTATTTTTTTTTTGGTCCCACTTTATATTAGGTGGCCTTAACTACTATGTACTTACATTTAAATGAATCATTTGATACAATGCACTTATTGTGTACATACATGTTTTTACATTGTACTTATATTTTTAAAAATGCCTATATGTACTTACATCTGTAATTAATTTCTGTAATTACATTTATAATCACACTGTTGACTCAGCCCTTTCACCTTAACCCACCCTTAAACCCACCCAGACCACCAAACCTGTCCCTAACCTTACCCGTATCCCACCTCAATAGCAGCAATAATGATTTGCAATACAATATGAACACAACAAGTACATTGTACTCATTTTTTGATGTAAGTACATAGTAGTTAAGGCCACCTAATATAAAGTGTGACCTTTTTTTTTTTTTTTTTTACAATTTCTTTTAGAATGTATAGATTTTAACCAATTTAATCTTTGTTTTATTAAACTTAAAACAAACCTTACGTTTATTTGTCTAACTCTATTGGTATGTTTTTGCTTGTTAAGCATACAGTAAAGCTTAAATTCTGACATATTTATAAGAACTGTCTTGTGTCAGGTTTCTTATAAATATCTTATATTGTAATATTTGTACTAGAAAAATACTAAGTAACAATATGACTTTTTTTTTGTAGTGTGGGACTGAGACTGCATCTTAAGTATTATGCATTTTGATACAAGAGATGCAGCCAGGCAGAGTCATGCATGTGACATATCAAATATTCATATCACAATAATTATCATAATTTAAAATAAATGACAAAAATACAGGTTGAAAACATAAACAAACTTTAGTCTTGTTTTATTTTTAACAAGTAAACTATAACATTTTTTTTTTCAAATAACAAAAACATTGAGCATTTAAATTAATACAGTGGCTATTTACACTAAGTGCAAATAGCATATTTTCTTAGCGATATATGCTATTTGCACTAAGTGCACTAGCTATAGATTATATTTACACTGTTAAAATAGCAAGATTTTCTGCTATTTATATTACTTATTGCAAACAGTGGCAATTATCTGCACCTCAGTATTGTAGTGCATTATAAAACAGTACGCACGTATTGTACTGAGTGTAAATTATAATTTTAATTCAAATTATTAAATGGATGCCACCTTATTGGGACAATAAAGCCCTCTCTACACCTACCCTACCCCTACCCGATACTTCTTTAACTTTTTGATTATTTCCTTTATTTTTATTGAAAATAAATGCCTTTACGATGCGATATGAGATTTGAAAAGGGAGGAAAAAAGTTCGTCAAAAGGCAGGTTCGAACTCGGGTCGATCGTGTCAAAAAGCATACACCTTACCATCTACACCAGAGGTACTGATTTCTACTGGGCATCTTTTTTCAGTGTTGACTATCCCAATCACACGTTGGTGGGCGGAGTTAGTGTAAATAGTCTCTGCCAACAAGGCGGGCTATTTGCACTTAGTGTAAATACACTCCATTATAGTTGTCACGAATCCAGTCTGCACTTCCATTCACCCACCACCAGAGGTCACTAGCTCACCACATGGACTTTCACTCCACACACCACATGGACTCCATTTCCCATCATCCAACACTGATCACAGCTGTCACCAATCACTCATTGCACTAATCACACGCACACCTGATCCCACGCACATACTGATCACACACGCTTTATAAGCCTTGGACTTTCTCTGCCTCTCGGCCGAGTATTGTATGCATTTACCGCTCCCCTAGCCGTAGCTACTCTACCAAGCCATTGTCAGTATTCCTAGTCTTTTATTTCCTGTTCACCTGTGTTTATTTCTACCCGTGTTTTCTGGATTAACCCCTTCCGTGCCATTCCGTGTTTCTGTATTGTTCTGCGTTTTTCACTCCCCTAGTGTTAGCTGCTTTACAGAACGTTTGTTATTTTCTAGTCTTGTTCCCTGTATTTACCCCTGTCTCACTGTTTGGACTGTTTATTCCCTTGCCTTGGATTCTAGCCCGTGTTCCCTGGATTATCTCTCTGCCTTGCCCTCTGGATACTGTTCGCCGATCGTTGACCTTCGCTTGCCCTAGTTTACTCTTTGTCTTGTCCCTGCCATACCCGTTTGCCATTGCTCGACCCTGCCTGTATTTGACTATGCCTGTTAATAAAAGCCTGCACATGGATCCGTACGCCTCTTGTCTCGTCAGCCACGTTACAGAATACTCGGCCACACAAGGATCCAGCGGCTTTTCCACGGAACCCTGGCCAGGTACGGACCCTTGTGACCAGCTGCTCGACCTGAGACAGGGGAAGTCATCTATTGAGGATTACGTCACTCAGTTCTGTGAGTTATGTTATAGGGTCCCCTGGGATGAGGTCGTGTTAAAGGACATTTTTCGCTTCGGACTAACTGAGCCCATTAAGTCATATTTACCTGAAGGGAAGTTTGATTGTAAGCTAAAGGACTTTATGGACTATGCTTTGCTGTGTGCTGGCTCTTCGTTTACTGTGGGTGTCGCGGAAGAGGAGCGCGACACCTCGTTTACGACGGTAATGGTGGACGCACCAGAGCACGCTCACAAAATGGCGGCCACAGCAACACCCGTTCAAGTCAAAGCTAATCATCACGAGTCAAGCCAAGTCACAGCTGATCTTCATGAGCTAAGTCAAGTCATTGTTGATCGTCACGAGTCAAGGCAAGTCGAAGTTGATCTTAAAGAACCAAGTCACATCACATTTGATGTCAGAGAGTCAGGCCATGTCACAGTTGGTCGTCATCACTCGAGTCACGTCTCAGCTGATCACCAAGAGTCACATCACATCTCAGCTGATCATCCAGAGTCACAGCAGCACGTCACAGCTGCTCGTCCAGAGTCACAGCAGCACGTCACAGCTGCTCGTCCAGAGTCACAGCAGCTCGTCACAGCTGCTCGTCCAGAGTCACAGCAGCTCGTCACAGCTGCTCGTCCAGAGTCACAGCAGCTCGTCACAGCTGCTCGTCCAGAGTCACAGCAGCTCGTCACAGCTGCTCGTCCAGAGTCACAGCAGCTCGTCACAGCTGCTCGTCCAGAGTCACAGCAGCTCGTCACAGCTGCTCGTCCAGAGTCACAGCAGCTCGTCACAGCTGCTCGTCCAGAGTCACAGCAGCTCGTCACAGCTGCTCGTCCAGAGTCACAGCAGCTCGTCACAGCTGCTCGTCCAGAGTCACAGCAGCTCGTCACAGCTGCTCGTCCAGAGTCACAGCAGCTCGTCACAGCTGCTCGTCCAGAGTCACAGCAGCACGTCTCCGCTGCTCGTCCAGAGTCACAGCAGCACGTCTCCGCTGCTCGTCCAGAGTCACAGCAGCACGTCTCCGCTGCTCGTCCAGAGTCACAGCAGCACGTCTCCGCTGCTCGTCCAGAGTCACAGCAGCACGTCTCCGCTGCTCGTCCAGAGTCACAGCAGCACGTCTCCGCTGCTCGTCCAGAGTCACAGCAGCACGTCTCCGCTGCTCGTCCAGAGTCACAGCAGCACGTCTCCGCTGCTCGTCCAGAGTCACAGCAGCACGTCTCCGCTGCTCGTCCAGAGTCACAGCAGCACGTCTCCGCTGCTCGTCCAGAGTCACAGCAGCACGTCTCCGCTGCTCGTCCAGAGTCACAGCAGCACGTCTCCGCTGCTCGTCCAGAGTCACAGCAGCACGTCTCCGCTGCTCGTCCAGAGTCACAGCAGCACGTCTCCGCTGCTCGTCCAGAGTCACAGCAGCACGTCTCCGCTGCTCGTCCAGAGTCACAGCAGCACGTCTCCGCTGCTCGTCCAGAGTCACAGCAGCACGTCTCCGCTGCTCGTCCAGAGTCACAGCAGCACGTCTCCGCTGCTCGTCCAGAGTCACAGCAGCACGTCTCCGCTGCTCGTCCAGAGTCACAGCAGCACGTCTCCGCTGCTCGTCCAGAGTCACAGCAGCACGTCTCCGCTGCTCGTCCAGAGTCACAGCAGCACGTCTCCGCTGCTCGTCCAGAGTCACAGCAGCACGTCTCCGCTGCTCGTCCAGAGTCACAGCAGCACGTCTCCGCTGCTCGTCCAGAGTCACAGCAGCACGTCTCCGCTGCTCGTCCAGAGTCACAGCAGCACGTCTCCGCTGCTCGTCCAGAGTCACAGCAGCACGTCTCCGCTGCTCGTCCAGAGTCACAGCAGCACGTCTCCGCTGCTCGTCCAGAGTCACAGCAGCACGTCTCCGCTGCTCGTCCAGAGTCACAGCAGCACGTCTCCGCTGCTCGTCCAGAGTCACAGCAGCACGTCTCCGCTGCTCGTCCAGAGTCACAGCAGCACGTCTCCGCTGCTCGTCCAGAGTCACAGCAGCACGTCTCCGCTGCTCGTCCAGAGTCACAGCAGCACGTCTCCGCTGCTCGTCCAGAGTCACAGCAGCACGTCTCCGCTGCTCGTCCAGAGTCACAGCAGCACGTCTCCGCTGCTCGTCCAGAGTCACAGCAGCACGTCTCCGCTGCTCGTCCAGAGTCACAGCAGCACGTCTCCGCTGCTCGTCCAGAGTCACAGCAGCACGTCTCCGCTGCTCGTCCAGAGTCACAGCAGCACGTCTCCGCTGCTCGTCCAGAGTCACAGCAGCACGTCTCCGCTGCTCGTCCAGAGTCACAGCAGCACGTCTCCGCTGCTCGTCCAGAGTCACAGCAGCACGTCTCCGCTGCTCGTCCAGAGTCACAGCAGCACGTCTCCGCTGCTCGTCCAGAGTCACAGCAGCACGTCTCCGCTGCTCGTCCAGAGTCACAGCAGCACGTCTCCGCTGCTCGTCCAGAGTCACAGCAGCACGTCTCCGCTGCTCGTCCAGAGTCACAGCAGCACGTCTCAGCTGATCTCCTAAAGTCAAGTCACCTCACGGCTGATCATCCAGAGTCACAGCCCGTCACGGCTGACACACCCAGATCATCAAGGTCAGTCTTCCATTTTACCAGTTTGATGTCTAGTTTGAGGGATGTACCGCTGGTGTCTGCACGCACGGCTGGTATCCCCAAACCAACTCACTCTAACCCTCCTGTTCTTCTGCATATTCCCCTGTCTGAGGCACTTCCCCGGATGGGAATCGCTTTGTGTTGCGTTTGGGCTGCGTACACCACCGCAGAACTGCCCGAGGTGGTGGCACCCAGCAATGAACTCTCCCTGTGTCCTGAGTTTACCACTGTAGAACCTCCAGAGGTGGTGGCAACCACCGCAGAACCTCCAGAGGTGTCAGCGGTATCTGTCAATGAACTTTCATTCTGTTGTGTTGCGGTCGAAGAGACCATTACTGAACTCTCCCTGTGTCCCATGTTTACCACTGTAGAACCTCCAGAGGTGGCGGCAACCGCCGCAGAACCTCCAGAGGTGTCAGCGGTATCCATCAATGAACTCTCGTCCTGTCCTGTCATGGCTATGGAGGCCATCTACGAATCCTCGTCCTGTCCTGTCGCAGCCAGAAGGGCTGTTCCTGAACTCTCGGTCTGTCCTGTCACGGCTATGGAGGCCGTCAATGAACTCTCGTCCTGTCCTGTCATGGCTATGGAGGCCATCTACGAATCCTCGTCCTGTCCTGTCGCAGCCAGAAGGGCTGTTCCTGAACTCTCGTCCTGTCCTGTCATGGCTATGGAGGCCATCTACGAATCCTCGTCCTGTCCTGTCGCAGCCAGAAGGGCTGTTCCTGAACTCTCGTCCTGTCCTGTCATGGCTATGGAGGCCATCTACGAATCCTCGTCCTGTCCTGTCGCAGCCAGAAGGGCTGTTCCTGAACTCTCGTCCTGTCCTGTCATGGCTATGGAGGCCATCTACGAATCCTCGTCCTGTCCTGTCGCAGCCAGAAGGGCTGTTCCTGAACTCTCGTCCTGTCCTGTCATGGCTATGGAGGCCGTCAATGAACTCTCATCCTGTCCGGTCGCAGCCAAAAGGGCTGTCCCTGAACTCACGTTCTGTCCTGTCACAGCTATGGAGGCCTTCAAAGAACTTTCTGTGTCCCCTACCTCAGTCCTTGTGTCTGTGCATGTTCTGTCTTCTCCTTGTGTCTCCGTCCTCCCTAGGTCCCAGGCTCTGCTGTGGGTTCCTGCTCCGCCATGGTGGTCTGCTGTCTGGCTCTGGTGGTCTTCTGCACCACCGTGGAGATCTTCAGTCCCGTCTGGTCCGCCCTGGTGGGCTCAAGTCCCGTCTGGTCCGCCCTGGTGGGCTCAAGTCCCGTCTGGTCCGCCCTGGTGGGCTCCAATCCCGCCGGCTCTGCCCAGGTTTCCTGTTTTCCTGCCTTGGTCCCCAGTCACTCCACTTCCACATGGACCTGGCCCTCCATCCCTCCCCCTGTTCCGCCTCCGCTCCACCTCCCTCCTGGATTACTGACTGTGTGGAGCGTCTGGAAGCCGCTCTTTGGGGGGGGGCTCTGTCACGAATCCAGTCTGCACTTCCATTCACCCACCACCAGAGGTCACTAGCTCACCACATGGACTTTCACTCCACACAACACATGGACTCCATTTCCCATCATCCAACACTGATCACAGCTGTCACCAATCACTCATTGCACTAATCACACGCACACCTGATCCCACGCACATACTGATCACACACGCTTTATAAGCCTTGGACTTTCTCTGCCTCTCGGCCGAGTATTGTATGCATTTACCGCTCCCCTAGCCGTAGCTACTCTACCAAGCCATTGTCAGTATTCCTAGTCTTTTATTTCCTGTTCACCTGTGTTTATTTCTACCCGTGTTTTCTGGATTAACCCCTTCCGTGCCATTCCGTGTTTCTGTATTGTTCTGCGTTTTTCACTCCCCTAGTGTTAGCTGCTTTACAGAACGTTTGTTATTTTCTAGTCTTGTTCCCTGTATTTACCCCTGTCTCACTGTTTGGACTGTTTATTCCCTTGCCTTGGATTCTAGCCCGTGTTCCCTGGATTATCTCTCTGCCTTGCCCTCTGGATACTGTTCGCCGATCGTTGACCTTCGCTTGCCCTAGTTTACTCTTTGTCTTGTCCCTGCCATACCCGTTTGCCATTGCTCGACCCTGCCTGTATTTGACTATGCCTGTTAATAAAAGCCTGCACATGGATCCGTACGCCTCTTGTCTCGTCAGCCACGTTACAATAGTAAACAAACAAAATGAAATGTATTAAGTCAACAAATGTTTCAAAGCGATTGAAGTTCAAAAGAACACAACTGTAAAGAACAAAGAATCAGAACATTTTCCAATAAACCAATAAACAGATTTTTTTTAACTGAAATATGAACAAATGTCAACATCTAAAAAATCAATACCTTGCTCCTTTTTCTCATCTTTCTTATTTTTCATATTCTCTGCAAACAGACTAATTGTGCTGTCTCTTAATTTTCAAACATGACTGACACTAGCAAACTTTCTGAAATCTGATAAATTATTACCAAGTATTAAAATATATGTGTAACGTGGAGCGTGACAACGGAGTTGAGTATCCGAATGCAGGCTTTATTTAAACAAGGTGTGGTCAAACAGGCAGGGTCAAACACCAGCAAACAATAACATCCAAGGCAAAGTCAAAAGATTAATCCAATGAAACAGGCAACAGTCAGGGCAGGCAGCAAACTAGCAAAATCAAGGTAAACAGTCCAAGATCAAAAACACAAATGCAAGGAAACCAGGAAACGGGGAAAACACAGATACTAGGAAACACTAGGAAATGACCTATCGGTAAGCCCCCCACCCCAGCTAGCTGCTGTTGATCAAACAAACAGAGTTGCCCACTGTCTTACAATGGCAGCTATCAGTGAAAACTGTGTCCCAATATGATTTTGATAAATTTTGGACACTGAAAGATGACCTCTCATCAAGGAGCATTCAATTTGAACTTAAATATGTCATGGAGGGATATATAAAATATTTAAAAATAAATAACAAGATTAATTTGGAAGCAAGGGTTTACAGATCACAATGCAAGAGGGAGAAGCCTCATGTTACAGTCATTACGATTGCAGATGACAACATCCAGGATCAAATGTTCATGTAACGCAATGTAAAATGAAATTAATTTACGTTTAACCAATTTAATATGAAGAGGCACTGAAATGTAGACCTTTGTTTATGTGTTTTTGACCTATCCTGTTCATGGTTTGTACGTTAGCATGGACTCTTAGTTTTAGCCAGAGTACCCCAGGCACATCGTTTTACCATTTTTGTCAAATAAACATGCACCATCAAATCGATGCGAGCTTCGGAACATCCAATGTTTCTCTATGGCGCTGAAACCTGAAAATGTCTAAGTTCCGCTCCCTGTGCAACTGATACTTAACTGCCATTATCTCATCTGCGTTCGAGGGGAGGGGCTTACCGATAGGTCAATTGAGGCTAAAGACAAACATACAATACTCAGCCATGAGTGTGTGAGAGTGTTCAACTCAAATAGTCCTACTGAATGGAACAGTCTGATAGTTTCTAGGCTGAGGGTTATAAGAAATGGAGTCCAGAGTGAGAAGGTGAGGGAGACCACTGGTGGTGAGGGGGAGGAACAGCAGGGACCGGATTCATAATTGCAATTGATTTGCAATTGTATTCTTACCAGTAAAATATATTCATTAGATTCAAAACAGATTTGCAATTACACCCATGTCCCTTTCCAAATCCTACCTGTGGTGCTACACTTAAGCATGAATTAATAGCACTTTCTTTGTGTCAGAATGACCATAGCAGAGAGATGACAACTTGAATATGTTTTGTTTTTGAACAACAATATTTAATCACTACATAAAGTCACATCTTACTCTTGAAAATACTTAAGAGCAAAGAAGAGACACAATTGTTTCCTCTAAATTAGTCAATGGGTCATGTGCTGTGTTGGGTAAGTTACTCTAATAAAGTAATTAATTACTAGTTACTAATTACAACAGTGTAATTAGATTACTGTACAATTTACTCTCTCCAAAAAGTATTTAATTACTTATTACTAGTGCTGTCAAACAATTAATCGTGATTAATCACATCCAAAATAAAAGTTTTTGTTTACATAATATATGTGTGTGTACTGTGTATATTTATTATGTATTAAATACACACCCATTGTGGTGGCTTCTTCTATGAAGAATCACTCTTGGGGTTTTGATGCCAGAAGATAGGCTTTATTTATCAGAGACAATGAAGCCGAGAGAACTCTGCAAAGTAATCTCTCGAATCTGTGTCCGTGGACTCTTTTATACAGTTTTTCTCTAGGCTTGTTCAGTACATTTCATACATTGCCATTTTACCTTTTTTGGCTGTCTCCAGCCTGCCACCCAAAAGCAGTCAGGAGACCTTAATTGTATGTTCCGTGAACGTAGGAGCCCCCTCGTATATTTTGTGTAATGTCAAAACAGGACTTGCAGCCTTACCATATGTCTGCATGTTCCATTCATGCAGGCCTCTACACACAGGCAGATTACTTACTTACTTAGGCCTGTTACTCCAAGGAGGAGCATAGGCCACTGACAATATTTTTCCACCTCGTCCTGTTCTGTGCCAGCTTCTCCAGATCTTGCCACCTATAGCCAGCTCTTTCCATCTCGGCTGTGACACTCCTCCTCCAGGTGTTTCTTGGTCTCCCAAAGCATTTACCTCCCATTCTTACTACATCTAACCCCATTGCATTAGATAGTCCTGGACATTTCTTAGCATTCATCATGAAATATTCTGCAACTAGAACTGTGTATAGGTATTGGTACAATATATAAAATTGGTCTTGCTTCAAAGCAAACTATGCAGTTTTCCCATTTCTCTTTTTTCTGCTGTGTAATTTACCCATTTATACCAATTATTGTCTTCTGCCTTTTCCCATAATATATCTGAATTGCCCATTTTCTTATAAGTAATGATATAATTGTCATCTACAATGTGTCTATTTTGTCTAGATATTTATTCCTCCTCATCTAGTTCTTGTTCTTTTTGGATTAAGTTAAAGCCACTGCTAGATTCATCTGAGGGTGGAAAAGTCACTTCTGGGGACGTCTGGGTGCTGTTGGTTATTGCTTGTGTTTGCCAAATTAGATGCATTAGGCATGTGATGATCATCAGATGTGTTGTCAGACTTATTCTTTCTCTTCTCCTGTTTGTCTGACAGGAGACTGTTTGCTCATCGTACATCTGTTTTTTAGCTTTCATCAGTTTGTACTTCATCTTGTGTCACTGGTCTTTCCTCGTCACTTTCTCCTGAAATATTTGCTTGTCTGTTTTCTTCTCGTTCCGTCCGTCCTTTGGGAACTCTAGTACAGTGGTTTAGATGATACCACGTTGTACTTCCCTCCACTTGGACTGCTGTTGGAGTAGCTCTCACCACTTTGTAGGGTCCCTCTCTCCTGGGCTCATTCCACTTTCTCCGGAATACCCTCAGGTATACTTGGTCACCTGGAACAATTGGACATTCCAACTCTGTTTCCCCACAGGGCTCTTTTCTTGTTTCCTGTAAATAGATAGCTTTATGTATGGCAGTTAATTTCTTCATATAAGATTGAAGTTCCATTTGCAGTTGCTCTAGAGGAGGTCCTTTGTAGGGACCTCTACAATATGGCACAGGCATGGGTAAGCATTTAATGTAGTGTTAAGTGCGTGTTTCTGTTAGTTTGTATGCGATAGCTCATTAGTGTAAGAGGTAATGCGTCAATCCAATTAAGTTTAGTATTTTCACATATTTTGTTTAGTTTGGCCTTGCCGGTTCCATTCAATCTCTCTATCGCCCCTTGTGATTGAGGATGGTAAATGCATCCTAGTCTCTGCTTTATTCTTAATTGTTACAGTATTTGTTTTACAGTTTTTTTGTATGAATGCCGATCCATTATCTGAACTCATTTCTGATGGTATTCCAAATCTAGGAATTACTTCTCTTGTTAGAAATTTAATTACTGTTCCTGCTCCCTGATCTGCTGATGGTACTGCCTCCATCCATCTGCTAAATCTGTCTATGACCACAAGCATGTACCTTTTGCCTTGTACTCGCTTTATCATATCCACATAGTCCATTACCAATTGCTTAAATGGTCCTTCTAGTACTGGTATACGGCCTATTGGTGTCGTTATTCCTTTCCTCACATTGTTTTTGGCACAAACTTCACATGTGGCCAGAAATTAATTTATCTCATTGCATGTAAATAAGGAGACCAATATCCTTGCTGTTTAATTTTCCTTCTTATTTCTGCTTCTATAGCCTCTGGTTGTGCTTCAATCTCCTCATCTTCTCTCCTCATCTGCTCTAACGTTTCCTCATTACCTTTTTGTCCTTCATAATTTGCTTTCATAATTTCTAATGCTAAGAGTGCCTGTTTAAAACAATCTAAAGGTAAATATCCCCTACTATTTTTATTCTGTTGCCTCTTTCGTCTTACATCTGGTTCTTTTTGTTTTTCTTCCAACTCTATTTGTCCTTCCATTTGCATTTCTCCAGACACTTCTGCCTTTAAGTATTGGGAACTGTCCTTCTAAGGGCAGATGTGGGGGTGGTTTAGAAAACAACTCTTTTTTTCTTTGTCTCTTTGTCTGCCTCTTTTATTATTTTTCTTGCATGATTTATACTTTTCAATGAGTCTTCTCCTTCCTTTTTGAATAAGGCTAGTACTTCTTTCTCTTTTTCCCTTTTTGCTTCTCTCTTTTCTCTCTTTTTACTGTTGCCTTTAGTTTTATGATTTTTTTATCAGTTTCCATTTTCTCACACAGTGCTACATCAAATGTTCCTTCCGTTGGCCATTTTGTCATCATTTTTTTAGTTCTCTGCTGCCATTTGTTTGAGAGCTTATCTATCAGTTCTTTACACAATGGATATTTTAATCCTAATATTTCCACCGGAGTGGCTGCCATACAATTTTTTATAATAACACAATCCTATTTTTAAAGCTTAATATATATTTTTAAACAACAATTTAACTTACTATTTAGTTTTTTTGTCCTAATAATATTTTCTCCCCAACTTAATTTAATTATTTTAAACAATTTAT
Organism: Acrossocheilus fasciatus; assembly: GCA_036784905.1. Lineage (NCBI taxonomy): Eukaryota > Metazoa > Chordata > Actinopteri > Cypriniformes > Cyprinidae > Acrossocheilus > Acrossocheilus fasciatus. Next base: position 25,205,235 of record CM071959.1, on the reverse strand, counting down.
CCTATTTTCTTCTGTAACTTGCACGTTTAACCCTAAGATTTATTATACCACATGCATGTATATTATACCAAATTCCTGTAATAATGAGAATGTATATTCTACTTTATTTTATGAACACTCAATATCCAAAAAATGCTAAAAAATAATTCTCATATTTATTTTTCCTTCTTTACTATTGTTAGAAGTTATTTTGTCAGCAATATTGTATTAATCCAATTATTTAACTTAATGCATATAGCTAAATTATACTTTACTCTCTGAACTGCATTAGTCTCCTAACTCTTCTAAATATTCTCTCTCTAGGTTGCACAATATATGCAGTCAAATGTGTACGAAAAATCTACAATGCCAATCTTGATACTATCTTTATTGAAACAGTTTTCCTAAACATATTCACTCCATCTAGTCACTTCATTCACAGGGCTCATATACACTCATCCTTTATCCCATTACTTATAGGGCTCATTCATTCATTCATCCTCTCAGGTGCGGCACTAGCTGCGTCCCACACTCTGCACACTTAAGTGCAGCTTTTACCCACCTGATACGGAATTTATTTATTTTCTCATACAACCACAGTCATTCACACAGACACCGACGATATATATATAAAAGCTACACTACACTCTTCCTGAGTGACCTGTTACTTACTGCTCATTCACTGATACACTTCCTCAACACAGTAAAAAAAAACAGCCTGCAGGACTTTGCGCTCTTACTTATACTTTATCTGCTTCACATTTAATGTTGTCCATCAAGGCCCACTCAACAATAAACACAGATCATTGCATGCAATTAGTTATTCTGGAATCAAAACCCTTTTTATGTCTTTTTCTTTTTATTCTTTACATTTGGAAGAGAAATTGTAAGTGTCCTTACCACCAAGGGCAGACCAGCAAACAACACAAACTCATTATATAAGCAAAACTGCTTACCTTTTTCTTTAGTGGCCACCGTTTGTGCTGCTCGTCAAAAAATGCCCAAAGTGGTCGCCTACCCTGTTGCTCCTTTCCAATCCTGTTGTGATGCCAATTTGTGGTGGCTTCCGCCTTTTCTATGAAGAATCACTCTTGGGGTTTTTCTCTAGGCCTGTTCAGTACATTTCATACATTGCCATTTTACCTTTTTTACCTGCCACCCAAAAGCAGACCTTAATTTTATGTTCTGTGAATGTAGGAGCCCCCTCGTATATTTTGTGTAATGTCAAAACAGGACATGCAGCCTTACCATATGTCTGCATGTTCCATTCATGCAGGCCTCTACACACAGGCAGATACAAGATTATAATAGTTGGATAACTTGATACATAAATGGCTTATATTTACATTGATTATACTTGATTATTTTATATTTTGATTAATAAAACTCTTTGTTACACCCATGTATATATTTAAGAAAATATGTTACGTATATATATATATATATATATATATATATATATATATATATATATATATATATATATATATATATATATAAATTATATGAATATAAATATATACATGTAAATGCATGTAAATATTTTCAAAATATATACTGTATGTGTGTGTATTTATATATACACATAATAAATATACATAGTACACAGACATATTATGTAAACAAAAACTTTTATTTTGGATGAGATTAATCGTTTGACAGTACTACTTATTACTAATTACTTTCTAAATTATTACTAATTACTTTCTAAATCCTATATCAACAAGTTAATGATACAAGGATAGACATGAAACAGTTCTTTTAATTCTTTCAAATAAATAATAGATAATTACATAAATTATTTTTTATAATAAATAACACTTTAGATTAGGGTCTTATTCTCACTATTAACTATTAACTATAACCTTTGCCTCAATATACTCCTTATTAATGCATATTAATACTTAGTAAAGTAGTTGTTAAGTTGAATTATTGGGTAGGATTAAGGATTTAGAATAAGGTTGTACAGAATAAGACATTAATATGTGTGTTTTTTAAGTAATAATAAACAGTCAATATCCCAGTAATATTCATGCTAATAAACAAGTAGTTAATAGTGAAAATTGGACACTAAAGTTTTATCAATATTCTTATTAACTCACAAAAGTATTTAAAGTGAGAAGGGTACATAAAAAGCATGCATTTTAACGTTAGACTTTCAATTTTAATGTCAAATTCACCATTGTATTGTATTGTATATAAATGTTCTACGGTCTATACACAGTATTAAGTTAAATTACATAAGAAGTAACTGTAATTAAATTACAGAAAAAATAACAGTAATCCCTTACTTTACTTTTTCAAGGGAAAAGTAATTAAATACAGTTAACTAGTTACACCTAACACTGGTCATACGTCTCTAGAATCCTTCAGATTTTAGCCTGTATTTACTTTAGACTCCCTAGGCTATATGATAGATAGATAGATAGTTAAAATTCTCGTAAATTATTGTAATGTGGTTGGTATATGAATGATGAATTATATTGCGTACAGTGTAACGCTGTCACTTCACACTCCAGTCCAGTAGGTGGGGGAATGCACCAATCTGGTTTACTGAGCGCCATTAAACAGAAGAGAATCAGAACAGCATAGATATGTATAGATTGCTTGTTCGACCGCTCCAGGGTAACGGGCCATAGAAACAGTCACTAATGAGGAGGCATCTATGTATAACACTAGAGAAACAGTGAGTTCAAATATATACAGGATGCAATGCGCCAATAAACCAAGAACAGTAGAGCAAACCGTTGAACGTATGGTTTCAGTTTGTATCGCGCATTGAATGTATGATTGGTCAACATTAGGAAAAAACGACATATAACAGATATATACGTCAGCCATGTTTGTAAGGTATGCAAGCTACAGTTTTTTGTGTTTAAATAATCGCGATGGTTTTGGTCTTTCGTACAGCACCGCTTGATAGATGGAGAATTATATACTATTTATATAATATACATTTGTCCTAACATTTATTTTCTGTATTGTTTTACACCAGTTAGATAACGTTAAATATACAAAAATTAAGGCGGGTACAGCAATGCTTCTAAGTTACTTCCGCCTGGCAATGCGCGAGCGAGTGAAAATAACTTTTTTGTTTTTTAGTTTTAGTTGTGTGTGTGTGTGTGTGTGTGTGTGGTGGGGGATATTAACTTGTAGGTTGCACTTAAGAATATAAGATAGTGGAGGCGTGGTTAATTTTCAATACTGTGCACAAATTACATTTTAAAATGAGCATGTCATATGCATATGATGTCATGTCAATATATAAATATATGTAAAGATAAAAGTTTTAACCTAAAATGTTGATGTTGTTGAATCACAATGAATTGGTCTTACTGGTCTTTACATTTCCTTAATGGGTATGTAAACAATAAAATAAACTCAGAATTTTTCTATCACTTGAATTTCTTAGGAACCTATACATGTCAGATGAATATTAATATTTCTTTCTTTGTGCAGATGCTGGGTCATTTATTTATTTCTTCATCTAATAGACAAAGGTTAGTATTCACAGACCTCAGTTAACATATGGCATATTCATATTCATTTAACTTGTTTAAAAATGCTTGAAAATGCTAACAAAAAACAAACAAAAAAATAAATGCTTGTTGTTCTCGTCCCCAGTGTCTCTGCAAAGCCAAGTTGAAAAAAAATATGGTGTTGTTGGAGGCTCTGTCATCTTGCCGTGCTCATACAAGGAAAGAATGCTAAAGCCACAAGAAATTAATGTATTTTGGAGATACAATGACAGCAAGATTGTTTATGATATTGAACAAGGCAGTTCCTCAACAAAAAAACAGGATGTGTTATTCAAAGATCGAATAGAAAGTGTCTCCTCACAGTATGGGAATGGAGACTTTTCCATCACACTCAAACATCTGAAATTAACAGACAGTGGCACGTTCTCCTGCTTTATTGCAAAAGGGAAGACAGAAATACTAAGTCTACAAGTAAACGGTATGTGGAAACAATCATTACTGGCATAGGTGGTGGGGATAATTTGGTAAAAGGATTAACACTTCAGTGTCTAAAGGCTGGAACAGACTACACAACTTTTAAAATCAGAACAGATTTTAAAACGCTGGGTATCATACACTTACCGACTTTGCAATAGTCACAGAGGAAAAACTGGCCATTATACACTAAACGACTGAAGATCACACACTACCAGACTTTAAAGTTGTTCCGATCACAACAAACTCACACAGAAATGTGTGCCTTGTTCTAGGAAACGTGTGACAAATGAAAACAATTTTTCAATTGTTTTCAAACACATTTCTAACATCGGTTCAAAATATTAAACATATTTGATATCCTTCAACTGGATGGAATCAAAGTCTGAAGTTAAGTGACCATCATACATTACATGATTTTCTATGAAATCAGTCGACTCAAATCTGCAGACTGGCTCTGACTTTCGGCAACTTGTCGACTTCTCCAGTCTAAATCAGCGGAAAATTGAGGCAAAAATCATGTTGTGTAATCCAGCCTTAAAGGGATAGTTCGCCCAAATATGAAAATTCTGTCATTAATTACTCACCCTAATTTCGTTCCACACCCATAAGACCTTCATTCATCTTCAGAACACAAATTAAGATATTTTTGGTGTAATCTGAGAGCACTTTGACCCTGCATAGACAGCAACACAACTACCATGTTCAAGGCCAGGAAGGTAGTAAGTACATTGTTAAACCAGTCCATGTAACATCAGGGGTTCAACCTGAATTTTATGAAGCAACGAGAATCATTTTTGTGTGCAAAGTAAACAAAAATAATGACATTTAACAAACAGAACGTTGACTCCTGCGTCAGGAGTGTAGTGAATACACGCTGACATGGAAGACTTGACACAGAAGTGAAGAAACTGTTGAATAAAGTTGTTATTTTTGTTTTATTTGGGCCCTGTTGAAGCCCTGATGTCACATGGACTATTTTACCGATCTCCTTGCTTTGTTTCTGTGCGTTGACCGTGGTGGTACCCTTGCTGTCTATGGATTGTCAGAAAGCTCTCGGATTTCATCAACAATATCTCAGTTTGTGTTCAGAAGATGAACGAAGGTCTTACGGGTTTGGAACAACATGAGGGTGAGTAATTAATGACAACATTTTCATTGAGTGAACTATCCCTTTAAGTTTACATTCACATCAGAAAACAACCTGAGAGGGCTGTTTAATCCCTTCTACAGCATTAGGAAAGTAAATAGGATTTTACTTTCATTGTCTTAAATGTGCACGTAAATATAGTCAGTTTTTTGTTATTGTTGTACATTTCCCTCAGTTTGCTTTCTGCATGCATACATTTGTTACATTATTACAATGGTTCTCAATTCCAGTCCTCGTGCACAAACTGCAAAGGTAAAATGTAAATTTAAATTATTACAACAGATGTGAAGGGGGAGGATAATATATATGTGCGTCAGGTTCTTCACATTTGTTACACGGGTATCTTCGTTCATGACTCCTCAGGGAGCATCATCACTTTTCGATATTCGCCTGCTCATGGAGCAATTAGAGAATTAAGATGTCCTTCAAGATGGCTGAGTGTGATCGGTTTCTGGATCACAGGCTCGAGGACGGAGAAGCGAGGAAATGAGGAAGCATCGATCTGAGTATTGAGAAGCACCCATGGTCCCTACAGTGTTCTTCGCTCCCTGCTCCCTGAGCATCTTCACACACAGACAAAACTTACTAAAAATAAGTGTGAAGTGGGACACAATATACCATTATACATATACAATACACTTCTGTAAATAAATACAATTTAAATTCACGTCTCGCAAACTTAAACGCCCTTTCGATTTGGAATCATGGCGGAATATCCTCTGATGTCCACTTCGCAGGGCACTTATGGCTGAATAGAACAAACATCTGAAGTGATAAGATGCATAAAAAAAAAAAGTAGAGAGGGGTTTTACGTGAGGACTGGAATGGAGAACCACTGCATTATTAGACAAATATTAATAGTTTCTGCACTCAACAGTGAAATATTTACATATTTGTGACTTATTTGTCTTAATTGCAGAGACCGCTCCAGCACCAACGAATCCAACCAACTCTTTTATGAAAGCACAACCAGCAGGGATTGTAACTCTCTTAATTTCTGTTGGGCTGTATCTGTGTTTTTTGTGCTAAACTTTGTGCTAGTCCTTTGTGGCTAAACTTTTGGTGCATGTAGCTTTCTTACAGGTATTATCGCAGACAGTTATATCTAACTAATGTATTTTACTTTGACTGCTTTACAACACAATGATCAAATTCAACAGCTTAAAGGCTTATTCATGCCAACACAAATGTTCGGCACGACAAATAGATTTGATGCAATTGCATGGGATTTGTCTATTGAGACCAACGTGTAAATGTAGCAGATGGGCTAAATTAAAATTAAAATTCCCTCTCTGTCAGTAGGTGGCGCTAATAGAATAACAGAATTATACCTGTACATCAGGGGTGTCCAGTCCTGTTCCTGGAAGGCCACTGTCCTGCAGAGTTCAGCTCCAACCCCAATTAAACACACCCGAACCAGCTAATCATGGTCTTAGTAGGCATACTAGAAACTTCCATGTGTTGAGGCAAGTTGTAGCTGAACTCTGTATGACAGTGGCCCTCCATGACAGAGTTTGGACACCCCTGCTGTACACAAAGCAGCACTGTACAGCTTTCCATGTCTCCTGCTTATCACAGAGAAGAAAGGAAGTCAGTACATGTACTGTTCATGTACTTTTGTACATGTACAAACAGTACATGTTTTTAGACAGCCTGTCATATTTTTGTATTTGCTGTGGTGTTTATCAAACAACATCGACAGCTGGTGGTGATGCATATGACCCCAGCTGATTATTCAATGTCTTAATCAGAAAGATAGGTGTGTGTGCGTTTTTGTGAAAAGTCAGGACATAGATTTGTATAATGACAAAGGTATGACATAGGTATTACAAGGTGAAGGTGACATCTCAGGACATTGACCCATGTCCCCACTTTTCAAAACGCTTATAAATCACTCAGAGTGAGTTTTTTTTGGGGGAAAGATGAAATGCACAGTCTCCTGTAAGGGGTAGGTTTAGGTGTAGGGTTGGTGTAGGGCAATAGCATATACAGTAAGAACAGTATAAAAACCATTACACCTATGGGATGTCCCCACTTTTCACAAAAACGAACATGTATGTGTGTGTGTGTGTGTGTGTTAGAAAAAAATACTAGCATTTTAAACTTTTCAAACTATAAATCATCTCTTCTGGCAAGCTGTCATACATGCATTCAAGCTTTTGAGATCATCAATGTCAATGTTGGGGGAAGGTTACTTTTGAAAGTAATGGATTACAATATTTCATTAATGCCTAAAAAGTGTATTACTTGGTTACTTTATATGGAAAGTAATGTTAGATTACTTTTATGCCATGGTCTGTCTGAATACTGGATTCTGATTGGCTGGCAGGTGTTGATTAAATTCGTTGAACTGCACAGGTAGTTCCAGGACAGTTTAATCACGTTCTATATTAATGCGCTTCCTATAAACATTGGTAACCATAGTAACATACAGTTAGAGTTGAATAGTAATACAAATGAAAATAACCGTCATTTGTATCGTTCCGGTCAAATATTGCAGCACAAATATTATAAACATCTTTAATATGTGAATGCTGGCAAATGACCATGGCATAAACGGGATAATCAACGGCTAGCAGTGCATTAAACGATTTGAATGCACTTCACGGAGGCCTCTGCTGTGCGTCGGGCGGTTCTTCGCCTCCACATCATGCATTCAAATCGTTTAATTATTTGTTACTTATTTGAAAAAGTAACTCAGATATTTTGCTGTAAATTTAAAACTAATGTGTTACTTTACTAGTTATTTGCAAAAAAAAAAAAAATTAATTAATTTTAAAAAAAGTATTCTGTTGTAACTCAAGAGTATTCTTATGCAACTCAAGTTACTTGTAATGCATTACCCCCAACACTGCTCATGTTTGTTTTCATACATGAATAAGACACCATTGAGAGAGTGCCTTTAACAAGATGACAGATGTATTGAACTGTAGAAATATATATATATATATATATAAACAGTACAAAAACATATGCACTCAAGTCTTGTGATAAATTGCTTGTAATGTCTTATTACTTTTTATTGTATGCGCACTTTATAAATGTCTAAACAATAAAATGCATGTTTACAGAAATTACGGAATAATTTGCATATTCCTTTCTAGTTTGTCACTGTGAAGTTTGTAACTTTATTTCATGTAGCAAATTTATTATTTATTATTAAGCACAGTAAATAACAAGAACTTTATATAATGATTGTGCAGCATTCAGCAGCGAACATGCTCTGTAGACCCAGCAGGGTTGAGTCTGAATTGTCCTGAATCTGTTCTCCCTCTTGCACACTCTGTAATGAAGGCAAAAATAATAGTAATAAAAATGATATTTAGAAAAGCCTCCTTTTTTTTTTTTTGTCATATAAATCAACTTCATAATCAGCAATACTATAAATCAACAATAGTATGATTCATGTTAAATATTAAAACTGTTGTAATACAATTTCCTGGTTTACTCCTACTCCGGCTTAGTAATACACTTAGTTTCAGCAAGAGTAATAAGCTGAGACAGAGCAGATATTGGGTCTGATCTCCAATTAGACAATCAATAGACAACAAAACAGTATATTCACATTTAGTTCTCTAAGAAGATATACGTGTCACCCGTCTTCTCTGGTTGGTTGAGGTTTCATCTAAAGCTCAGTAGTGTTTCCGCTCACAGTACGAGATGTTTGAATGATCACAGTATAGCAGATATTCATCTGGATCAGACGATGAAGATCATACAGCTTCACATCTGTGAGTTTATCATGTCACGTTAGATTAATTAACTGGGTTTTATTTGAATTATCTATTTTAATAAATGTGTTTTTCTTTCTCTCATAGATCTGTTGATGTGGTCTCAAGCCGCAGAGAGTGTAACAAACACAGCAGTAACTTTAGGAGCTGATGTGAATATAAGCTGTGATCTTGATATAGAGGAGATTTACTGGTACAGACACAAATCACCAGATCCTCCAGTGTTCATCTTACGCACTTACAGCAGCACATTTGAAGGAGCTAAATATGAAAATAGCATCTTTGAAGACAAATACTCGGTGAAAACTAACAGCTGTCTGTTCATCAGAAATATCAGCACTGATGAATTAGGAGTTTATTATTGTGTCAAAACTAGTGAACCACGAAAATTCAGCAACGGCACCAAAATCTACATCAACGGTGAGTTATTTCCTCATTTCAGATGTATTTTTAATACACATTATGGATTTCATATTGAATATACTTTACACTTTTTTTCATTGCACTGTTAAAAACTAAAACTTAATAATGAAATGAAAAATAAAACCTTTTACAGACTTTGTCCAAAATAATAGAACAGTCCAGAATAATCAGACAGAGTCAAATGATTGTCCACGACACCAGACACCTCTGATGATCACATCTGTCCTGCTAAATGTGCTTTTGATCATTGCAGTCATAGGTGTGTACTTTTTTTTTTTTTTTTTTTTTAAATTTTTAGGTGAACTTTAGGTGAAGGTCTAAGCTCTAGATGTTTTATTAACTGTAAAGTACACAAAAGATCTTCACAAATTCAACCATAAATGTGCTCATTTTTTAAACAGTCAAAATCACAGTTACAGTATTCAGTGTTGTTTCAGGTTTGGTGAAGAGCTGCCTTGACACAACTAAAAGTAGTAAGAAAACTTTAGAGAAACCTCAAAACACAAATGATCCACAGGTAAGATACATATTTAATAAGTGTGATATGATAGTTACCATTTTTGACTTAATTAAATGAAGTGTTGTAGAAAAATATTTGTTTCCAATAATCACCAAACTGACTGTACATTATATCTTATATAATGTTTATGGCCATTCATTTGTATGATTTTCTGCTTTCAGTATGCTGAAATTGATTTCTCCAAGCCCTCGAGAAGAAGCAGGCCTTGCCCAGGACCAGACCAGGAAAAGACCACCTACTCTCTTCTGCAGCCAGTAAAAAAATAAATAATATTATTCATTGTGTATTGTATATAATGAAATTATTATTATTATTATTATTATTATTATTATTATTATTATTATTATTATTATTATTATTATTTTCTCCAGGATTTTTTATTTGTTATTATTATAATTATTATTATTTTATTTTGTTTTTGTCCGGTAGATATAATGGCATTCTCTGGTCATTATCCTTACACAGACATTTAAAAAAAAAAAAAAAAAAATCCTTTAAGTTCCTTGAGATGTTCATGCTAGCAATGAGAGTTGTAGAATGTAAACCAAAGGGCAATGAGGTTTCTGCATGTTAGAGACGCTTCATACACGCAATATTGTCCTATGTTATCTTTCATGTTTTTCTGAAATTTGCCATACAGCTGGAGTGTAAATGCTGTGTTATTATTAGTGCTGTCAAACGATTAATCACGATTGATCGCATCCAAAATAAATGTTTTTGTTTACATAATATATATATATATATATATATATATATATATATATATATATATATATATATATATATATATATATATATATATAATGTACTGTGTATATTTATTATGTATATATACTTACAAATATTTACATGCATATAAATTTATATATTTATAATTTATATAATATATACATGTATGTGTTTGTATTTATTTATATATACATAATAAATATACACAGTACACATATATATTATGTGAACAAAACTTTTATTTTGGATGTGATTAATTTTTTGACAGCACTAGTTAAATTATACAAGTTATTATATATATTTTTTTTTTTTTTTATGTGGCTTACAAGTTTTGAGTAATTTGGTTATTAAATATTAAAACTTGTCACTTCTGTACAGCTCCTCTTTGTGGTTAACACATATGGTTTCGTGCAAACGAAATGTTCCCCTGGTCTGGTCACTTGATAGACAAGGCAAACATAAGCCTTTGCATGCTAGGTTAAGGTTTAAGAAAGCGAAGACATGTTAAGCATTTTTGCCTGACATAAAACACTAAAACTTTTCTTCACTCCATTTCCCATGACTACTCTGAACCATTCAGTAAAACCATCAAACCATATCTCAGAAATCAGGAAGTACAGTATGTGTCAAATTTTCATAAAGTTACATTCAGCTCATTACCTAATTTCTTCCAGCAATGTCTGAGAAACTGTCATTAAAATGAATGGGAATGCTAAAAATTTTTATAAAATGGACATAATAAATAGGATAATTAACTTTAAAAGGAAAATATTACTATATTGTGTTGTTGACATGAACGTCACAATCAAACTCGACAAGAGAGCTAAATATCAGTTAAATATCTTCTATTCAGCGTTTCATGTTAATCATTTTGCATATTGTTGGATCAGTGCAGTTCATGGTATTAATAAACGTTTATGTCTATTTTTAAATATTTTGATAACCTGGAGAAACACTGCACTACTTTGCAAAACATTGTAAAAACTAAAACAAATATATAAAAGCATGTTCATGCTTGTAGCAGAATGCTCTCTTAAATTGAGTTATATAACTAAAGCATGTAATAATTGAAGGAAACCATTAGCTTAAATAAAATATTATAAAATGAATTGTAATTAATTTGACTAACCCATTTAAAATGAACTTCCTTTTTTTTTTTTTTTTTTAAAGGCATAACTAAAATAATATGTGGATGTGTGTATGATGGAATAAATTTAGCATGTGAACGGAATAAAATACTACACGTGTGGTCAGAGAAACTGACTTCCTCTTAATTTGTGGTTTAAACCCCTTATTTGTCTGAAAGCTTTGAGGTAAGGTTTCTTCTCGAAAGACACGTGAAAGATCAAGACAGCATCATGCTGAAGTGTTTTAACATCATAAAGATCATACAGCTTCAGCTCAAGTTTAATGTACTTTATGAATATTTTTCTGAGCTCTGCAGACTAATAAATTGACTGGTCTTTTAATGGCACAACCACTTTGTGTGTGTGTGTGTGTGTGTGTGTGTGTGTGTGTGTGTGTGTTGTGTGTTGTTTATTCCACAGATCTCCATGGTGTCAAACTGCAGAGAATTTAACAGATCAAACTAACAGATTTTGGTCAAAATGTGACCATTAACTGGTTAACTAATTATTACTGAGACTACCAGATCCTCTGGTCCTGATATTACGCACTTTCTACTCCTCATTACCAAAGTAACATATTTAAACAGAAATGTTCAGTACAAAGTAAACATAGTCTGTGCATAAATAATGTCAATCTTGATGATTTAGGACTTTATTACTGTTTGACCACAGATCCACCTCCAAAATACAGCCATGGCACCAGATGAAGTCCATAAAGCAATATTAATTTTATACAACTGATGTTAAGCACAAAACTTAGAGTATATTGTATGTTACATATAACTGACTAAAGAGATCCAGCAGAATCAGATTATTGTCAGATTATTATCCTCATCTCTGCTGTGAGGTTAGTATTTGCTAAGGTTATATCAATGTGGCTTTATCTGTAAAAAGGAGAATGTTTTGCTCAGCTCACCAGTTAAAATCCTGGCATTGTTTACTCTCTATATATATCTTATTGTATTTTTCACATTTGCCTCCAAACAGGACAATATCTAAGACATGTGGTTGAATTAATAAGGACATAATTATGTTTTTGAGTGAACTACTGTTTTAAATGCAAATCTGAATTCACTTTGTCACTTTTCAAAAGTGAATTATATGTATGTACACTGTTAGACATTTCTGTAATTTCCACAGTTATTTACTGTATATCACCCAGTGTAATACTGCAAATTCCCTTTACAGTAAATAACTGTAATACCTTTTGCATCATGGGAATTTTCTGTGACGTCAGACCCCACATACAGAGACTTACTGTATTTTTTTTTTTTAAATTGCTGTATACTACTGTAACGGTCTCTTTGGCGCCATTATACTGAGGTCGTTTTATTTTCTTCATTTCTTACATTTGGATTGACACAATTTCCCCTGCACCATGTCTACAATGCCGCAGCAGCTTAGGGCTATAATGACAATAAGCAACAATTGTCGCGTGACGTCACCACGTCCGCATCCGTCATTGAAGATTTAAAAATACATCAGTCAACATGGCGCAAAAACGCATTTCTGATTTTTTCGCGAAGCCCAAACAAAATAAAAAGAGACCGAGCCTTGAGCTGGCAGATCAGTCGGATATAGGAAGCAGACCTGGTCCTGGAGCCTATGCCTATGGGTAGCCAACCAGCAGCAGTTGCAACACGTCTGTACCCAAATTAAGAATTAATGAGCATGTCTACAGCTATTACAAATAAACCAAGAAAAAGCAAGAGAGTCCGTACCTCAGCAGCAATTACGTCGCATTCTCGCATCTTGATCTTTAATGTTATCTTTTCGTGGATCAATGCTTAAGGTTAATTCAGTATATAATAATAATAAAAAATAAAAAAAACCGTTACATCAACAATAAAATAGTACAATGATGAAGTCGCTTAGCTTATAGGCTATTAAACATAAAACTTGAACAAAACGGATAAACTGATGACTTGTAACCGCGTTGCAACATAAAAATAAAACGTCTTTGTGTTTTCCCCTTTGTGGCTCATTATTATTATTATTATTATTAATAAAAAAAAAGGCCCACAACATAGGCCCACAATAAAATAGTATCATTAAGAAATTCACTTTTAATTAAACTGAAGAATATTAAAATAATATTAAACTGAAGTTTTATTAACAAAATTACAATTTTGTGTATAAAATTTGTAACGCAAATAAAATGGATTTCCCCTTTTAAAACGATCGTTTGTGGTTCATTATTATTAAAACAGACCAGTCATAAAGTAGTACAATGGCAAATTCGCATTTATTAAATATGCAACTCTTATTAACAAACTGAAGAAGATGTAGCCTAGCCTACTTGCGTTGTAACCCATAATAAGGTTTCCTTTATTTAAAACGAATGCTTTGTGGTTCATCATTATTTTTTTAATGAAAACACAGCAACAATAAAGACCAACTCAGTTATTTTAAACAAAATGAAACGTTTATTAACAAAAATCCCCATGCCTTGAGTTTTCCCTCTTTTCCTTGCTTTCCTTCAGTTTTAAATAAGCGCCGTGAGCGTTTAACTTTCACTTTCAAATTAGCGCAATTCGGTGTCAAACAGTCGTTTGCTTTTATTTCGTTTGAGTTTTCTCTCTTTCCCTCTCTTTCCTTAAATTTTAAATAGCTTAGTTTGAAAAAGCACCGTGCACATTTTACGTTCACTTTTAAATTGGCGGTTCTGTATCAAGCAGTTGTTCGTTTTTAGTTTGTTTGTGTTTTCCCTCTTTCCCTCACTTTCCTTTGCTTAAGTAGCTTATAAAAGCATCGTGCGCATTTTACTTTCACTTTTAAATTAGCGGCAATTCGGCATGAATTTAATTCAAGCAACAACAAAATACAATATAGAACATATAACTTTTACTAAAAAAACAATAAAAATAAACCATGATATGCCTAATATAAAATAACAAATAGCTTACACAAAGTTTAAATAGGTATACACAACTATAAATCAGTAAAGAATGAGGAACAAATAATTATGAAATGTAGAAGCAAGACGAATAAGAATGTTTGGAGGCACTGACGCCTAACACCTTGATGCAAAATAATGAGGAAAAAAAAAACAGTTTAAATAAAAAAAAAAAAAAAAATCAGCAAATACTGTGTAACCAAATAAATGAAAAACGAATGTTTAAAAAAAACCCTTCTATTATCACGTAGATTAATGGCAGAAATCAACAGGCTTTTCAAAATCCAAAATATATATATATATATTTTTTTTTAAACAGGCGCTTTTACATTTCATTTTGAAACTCTTCTGCCATCGTCTTGTCTGTCTCACTTCACTGTTCTTGTCAGTCAGCTCGATTCACTCTCCTCACGTGATAAATCTGATCTGTGATGCGCGACTGTCGTCCTTTCGGTGTGCTGCATTGAGCAGCCACGTTCAGTTTTAATTGTAGTGTCCTCTAACTGAACTAAAATAATTGTATTAATATAAAAAAAAAAAAAAAACGACGGTGGGGGACGGTGCCGCAGTGATAAAGTTATCACATCCCTGTGTAGTAGAGTTTGCACACTACTAAACCTGTGTGTGACTGGCAGATCAATGTGCAACAACTTTTCTCCCTATACTGGTAGAAAGAGTTTGACTATGTAAACGAAACAAAATAAGTAGTATTTACATGAGAACAAACTGTGACAGCTTTAAGTGACAGGATGGCCTAGACATAACTATTCAAAAAACAAAAAACAAAAAAAGTTACATGGTTTTCAAGGCACATTTTGATTGCATTGTAGTATGCCCCAGAGCTTACTCTCCTGCTACACACTTAAAAGTACTTTTTCTTCACAAAATGAGTAGGCCTACATATAGTATAAACACCTTTCTGCTACAGAGACCAACACATGCTGGAGATAAATAAAAGAAAAAAAATAATAATAAATAAATAATGAACACAAATCAATAATTTGTTGTCACCGCTTATTAATTTGTGGCCACAGTTTATTTAGCCTATTAATTCCTCAATTTGTTTAAAACATGGCCATGTTGTGCAAATGTGCCCCTTGTTTTATTTTAGAAGCAAAAAACAGAAGTTTTGTGAAAACAACTTAGGGTTAGTGTTAAAAAGTAAATAGTCTACCTTCAAAAGCTATTATATCTACAGAAACAATGGCCTATATTTTAGGCCATGAACCAAACAGCCAGCTACAAAGTGAATCACAACATCACTACCTTTTATTTGAAGCAAAAAAGCATTAGAATTTCGGAGGAAAAAAAAAAAAGAATTACATGAGTGTGACTTTCACAGCTTTAGTGACGGGAAGAACTACAATCCCATGAAGCAATGCAAATTAAAAACGATGGATAAATATACAACTATTCACTGAACGTTGTTGATTATATCTATAGAATATATTTATAAAATATTAACATATATAAGTCATAGCATAGCAAGACCGACTTGATAACATATGTTATTCGCGGTGCATGCGTCATGAGCAGGCGCGTTCACTAGGCTACAAGCTCCGACTCAAGGACTGCATGGCATCATGGGTAATGTAGTTCTTCACCACGAATTCTGCTGTTAAACGCGATTATTTAAAAAAAATAAGTTAAAACGCTGCAAACGGATGTCTTCACCCAAAGCAATTATTATGGATTAACAACCTCAGAACTCACAGTAGGTTAGTATTTAAAGGTTTACTAAGTTGTTGAAAAAAAAAGCCAGAAAATGAACGAATTTACTTTCAGAACCCAACTATTGCATAGGCTACGGAAGAAGCAGAGGAAGATGCAGTGCGCTGAAGCAAAAGTTGGACAGTTTTTTTTGTTTTTGTTTTTTCTGTCGCCTGTACGGTAGCAGACAGGTGATACGGTGGTCATGTTTGTGAGGAAGGCTATGTACAATATTGTGTAAATTGAAAGAAGGCGGCAAAAAAAAAAAAAAAAAAAAAAAACTATTTTCATTTAGTGTCCAACGTAAATCAAATTCAATTGCATAAGAATGTCATAGACAAATATTAACATTTTGTTTTCTTTGTGCAGATGCTGGTTCATAGTATTTCTACATCTGATAAACAAAGGTTAATATTCACAGACCTCAGTTAACATATGCGGGTCATTCAACAGAAACGTCCACTTTTGGTATGGCAAAATGTCTTCAATATTTTTTTTTATTTATTTTTTTTACATTTAAACTTAGATCACATTATTAGATTACCTTTTGACTTATGAATACATATAAATGACAGCTTAATTATTATTTATTTTAGCTTTTTTGTGCAGTTATTTCTAGACCACATGTATATTTTTTTGTAACTGGTGTTACCTTCTTTAGCAATATTAAAAGTTTTTATGAAATATTATTTCTAAAAAAAAAATTCAGCACATGTAGTCAGAGTTACAGAAAAATAATGAAAATGCAAGAAATAAGGAGATTATGTTTTATTTATTTAATGTGAAAGACAAAAACAGTACAATACCACAGCACAGTAACACCAGTGACAGTAACACCAGTGACATACATTAGACCTGATATACTGATCGAGCCACATGTTGTCAATCATGGTATACTCACTAATTTAAGTAGTTTAATCCATTTGTATTATAGTTTTTTTTTTTTTTTTTACATTTCCCTAACAATAAATAGCCCACACCAGTGACATCAACTAAAAGCTTCACATGAAATCATGAGATAAATGAGAAAATTGATCATAACTGGAAAGAAACAGTGGAATAAACATGGGCTTTTTTCATAGATGTTTAGAAAATAGGAAGGAGGAAGTTGAGTGATGTCATCAGTGGGATTTTTGTATTCCAAAATAAAAGACTTTTGTTAAGCGGTAACACCAGTGACTCAACTTCAGGGGACCACTGTTTTCATTATATATTTTATATATTTTTTTGGTATTCTGTTTTATTATGCCATTTATATCATATATTTGATAGTTATGAATAGACTTTTGTATTTTAAATGGTAGAAAATCCTGTTTTTGACCTCAAAATAAAGCATTTCCGGTTTCACTTTATTTTGATGGTCCCTTTAACACATTATGTTCACTATAACCAACATTGCACCTACATTTCTACTGACTCTCATTAGAGTGTTAGTAGTGTATTAGTTGACTGGTAGGGTTAGGGTTAGATTAAGTTGACACGTTCTTGCAAAGTTACTTATAGTCAGTTGAATATCTGTTGGGAGACCAACACAATAAGGAGTGAGTAGATATGAAGCAGACAGTCTACTAATACTCTAATGAGAGTTTGCTGACATGTAGTTGCAACATTACTTAGTGTCACCAGAATGTTCAAAAGGGACCATCAAAATAAAGTGTTACCGCATTTCCTGCTGTACATAGCTCTGGGGACGAGCAGTTTTGTGGTACTTGGAATTCTCTATAATTAATAATAATAATAATAATAAAAAAAAAAACAATGCCACATTGATGGCTCAAGAAGGTGTAATTGTTCAAATGACATATTATTTCATTTTAAAATATAAAAAAAAAAATTGTAACCCTAATGTACATTTCAAGTGTAATATTTCTTTAAAGTCTAGGGACAGAAAAGTGGATGTTTCTGTAGAATGACGTGCTGCACGTCACGTGCAGTATCTTTATTGTTTGCTTCTTAAAGTTGGCACTTTTGTCTCCAGTATCTCTCCAGGACCCAGTTGAAATCATTGGTGTTGTAGGAGATTTTGTCATCATGCCGTGTTCCAGGAGGGAGAGCTAAAGCCAGAGGACATTAATGTGTTTTGGAGAAGTAACAAAAGCAAGATTGCTTATGATATTGTACTAGGAAGTCCCTTAACAAAACGCCAGGATGCGGTGTTCAAATGCTCTTTTACCCAATCCTGAAGTACAGAACTAACATTACATCTGAGGAAGACATATATTGCTTTCGGTTGTTTAATTCTGTAACTCTGTATCATGGCTTGTGTGACGCTGTGCTGTAATACTGGGGTTCCCCTCATACGTCACACTCCAGGATTCCCCAACGACGCGTAACGTGCCTCAGTGAACTAACACAGTGATATAAGACCTCAGATCTCAGGATACACTTTATTGATGATTATGCGAACTATATCGACAGTTACATCAGGAGATGTAGAATATGACCACTGAGCAACAGTCCAGTTCGTTTTCTCCTCAGCCCAGTTAAGATGCTTCTGACGTTGTCTATGCTTCAGAAGTGGCTTGGTAGCCCTTTTCCTGAAGACGTCTGAGCTTGGTGACTCTTGATGCACTGACTCCAGCTTCAGTTCTCTCCTTGTGAAGCTCTCACAAGTGTTTGAATCGGCTTTGCTTGCATGTTTTCTCAAGCTTGCGGTCATCCCTGTTGCTTGTGCACCTTTTCCTACCCAAATTCTTCCTTCCAGTCAACTTTGCATTTAATGTGCTTTGATACAGCACTCTGTAAACAGCCACACCTTTCATTAATGACCTTCTGTGACTTACCCTCTTTGTGGAGGGCATCAATGTTCGTCTTCTGGATCATTGCCAAGTCAGCAGTCTTCCCCATTATTGTGGTTTCAAAGAACAAGAGATACCCAGAATTTGTACTGTAGGGATGGTCGTTTATTCAAACTCAAATGTAAATATTCTAATATTTTGAGAAACTGATTTTTGACTTTCATGAGCTGTAAGCTCTAATCATCAAAATTAAAAGAAATAAACATTGGAAATATATCAGGCTGTGCGTAATGAATGAATATAATATACAAGTTTCACTTTTTGAATGGAATTAGTGAAATAAATCAGCTTTTTGATGATATTCTAATTCTATGACCAGCACCTGTAGAAATATGACAACAATCACATATCTGACACAGAGATCGCACAGTCATAGTGTTTGGGAATATTCAAGCATAATTTAAATACACAATCACATGAAATCAGATTGGCATCAAGAAATCAGGCATGCATCTCGCTGTGATCGGTTCTGCACAGATTTTGCTCATCTTCAACAAGTCTATTAAAAGACCAAACTCAGATCTTACTGATGATGCAAACAGATGAGGATATGAATGCAAGTTAAGGAACGTGCACGTTAAACATTTCCCATAAAGAAAACACTTAACGTGGTTTGTTGCCTCAGTGATAATAAATTATTAACCTCAGCATCTAATTAATAAAATATATTACTGTATATTATGTACATTTAAGCAGATGAGCCCAGAATATGAGCCCACAACGAACAAGTTTCACCAAACCATTTTTCCTCCCATAGAAAACCAAGCGCTATAGTTTTAGGTTTGATATTCGCCTAGGCTGCTTTAGGGACCGTCTGCAAATTTACCTCACAGTACAAAACGAAGTAATAATTTCTTAAATTATTTAAATTTAATTATTAAATTCCAATAATTTATTCAAATTAATATTTACAGTAAATTAATAATTTTGCTAAAACTGACTAAATATATATTGCTAATAACTCGCCTTAGACAATAATTTCCCTAAGTATGTACACTACACCAAATATTTTTAAGAAAAAAAAAAAGATTAAATTATAGTAATTCACCAAAATGTTAATAGTGACCAGACTTACTACAGTTGTAATTTTGCCAACATCTTCCTCACTGTACATACAGTATATAATTATTCATGAGAAATTACTGTGATTCACAAAGGTTTTTTTTTTTTTACCCACTGTCACGGATCCGCCCACAACTTCATCCATACCAACCACCTGCACCCGCTCACAATCACCGGAGTACTAATTACCACCTGTCATCACTTACCGGCTACTATATCAGTCACTCACCACATTTCCTCATTGGTTGGTCTCGAGGTTGCAAGCTACTTACCTCCCTACTCACCTCTTGGATTTCCAGGATCCTCAGTGCCGTAAGCTTTCATGACCGACCTGTCACAAGGAAAAGGAAAGCCTGGGTGTGGGACGCACCGTCTAAATTTAACGATCTCTTTGATTGATGTTTATGTTTTGTTTGAAATCCTTCGGGATTGATTTGTTTGTGGAAAGGAAATAAATGAAGAAAAGTATTTCCACTAACCTTGTGTCTGCCTCTCCGTCCACACCTGACAGAAGACCAACCCAGCAAAGAAAGTCTGGAAACGGGAAACCGGAAACCATCAAGATGGAAGACCAAGCTCTCCCAACGCCAGACCCATTCTCCGAACTGGTACACGCTTTCCGCGAAGCCCTCCAACCACCTCCGAGCCTTCCACCTCCTTCCGGATGCCCAATGGCCAAACCCACTCTCTACTCCGGCGACGCTGCCACCTGTCGTGGCCTCTTGCTTCAGTGCTCACTGTACTTTGAGTTTCAACCTCACCAATTCCTGAACGATCAAGCAAAGGTAGCCTTCATCATGTCCCTGCTGTCCGGAAGAGCCCTGCAGTGGGATGAGGTGCTCTGGAACTCACACAGCCCCATCGTGCGGTCCCTGGATGCATTCATCGACCATTTCCGCGAGGTGTTCAGCCATACCGTCTCCTCCCTCTCTGTACATGAAGAGCTCTTCCAGTTACGACAAGCCAACATGTCCATCCATGATTACACTGTGAGATTTCGCACTCTAGCCGCTAGCAGTGGGTGGAATGAGACAGCGCTCCTCGCCGCCTATCGACGGGGTCTCGAACCCTCCATAAAACAGCAGATGTCGTAATCGAAGACTCAGTAGGCTTGGAAGGCTTTCTTCAAAAATCATTACACATCTCCCAACAGCTGAATGCGTGTCATGTAGAGACTTCCCCAGTACCCACCTTACCAAGATCCGTTCCGTCTGTCCCAGAACCCATGCAAGTGGACTGGTACCACCTATCTCCGGAGGAACGGGCTCGAAAAACCACAACCTGTGCATGTACTGCGGTTCGGGAAGTCACACCCTAGTCTCCTGCCCCGTTCGCCCTACGAACTCAACGGTGAGTACAGTCCATCTTCACCCTGACGTTTCCCAGATTCCGCATAATCATGCTTTAATCCTTTACCTGAACCGATCCTTTCCAGTGAAGATCCTCATTGATTCCGGAGCCGCAGGAAATTTCATCTCTTCAACCAGCCTTCAACTTCAACTACCTCAGATTTGAAGTACCACCTCTTACCGAATCTCCACCATTCAGGGCAAACCGCTGAGTAAAGGGCTGGTACGCCACCACACTCCAGAGGTGACACTCTGTGTGGGACACTTTCATGAGGAGCAGATCTCCTTTCTCGTCTTGGAGGAGGCCGTTGTGGATGTAGTACTGGGTCGTCCTTGGCTCGCTAAACATCATCCAGACGTACATTGGAGGTCGGGAGAAATCCTACGCTGGAGTTCGTCCTGCTTCAAGAAGTGTCTCACCAATCTTCCGGTACCTCGCCAATCCACACCATCTCTCCCACTTAATTCCACCACCGTTGAGAGTCCTACCACGCTTACCTCAGTCAGGATTCCCCGAGCCTACCTTCCATACCAAGACATGTTCAGCAAAACGGCCGCTACTCGTCTTCTCCCACACCGACCCTGGGACTGCACAATAGACCTGTTGCCCGGGGCCAAACTGCCCAAAGGTCACGTTTACCCCCTCTCAATCCCGGAACGTGCCGCTATGGAGGAATACGTGAGAGAAGCATTACAGCAAGGATTCATCCGTCCCTCCACGTCTCCCGCAGCATCCAGTTTCTTCTTTGTCGCCAAGAAGGACGGAGGCCTCCGCCCATGCATCGATTACAGAGCACTTAACGCACAAACGGTCAAGTTTGCCTTCCCCCTACCTCTGGTACCGGCTGCCCTGGAAGAACTTCGTGGGGCCCGAGTTTTCACCAAACTCGATCTTCGCAGCGCCTATAACTTACTCCGCATACGGAAAGGAGATGAGTGGAAGACGGCCTTTATTACACACACCGGGCACTACGAATATCAGGTTATGCCGTATGGCCTTTCAAACTCACCCTCTATATTCCAAAACTTCATGAATGAGATCTTCCGGGACATGCTCAATCGATTCACACTCATTTATATTGACGATATCCTGATTTACTCGACCACCCTCGAGGAACATCAAAACCACGTCATCCAAGTCCTCCAACGTCTCCGCCAGTATCAACTATATCTCAAACTTGAGAAGTGTGAATTCCATCGAACCCAGATCCACTTCTTGGGATATATCATCGACGCAAATGGTGTGCAAATGGATCCTGCCAAGGTGGAGGCCGTAAGGAATTGGCCACAACCATCCTCCATCAAGGAGCTCCAACGATTCCTCGGGTTCGCTAACTTCTATCGGCACTTCATAGCCAATTATAGCCATCAGTCGGCCCCTTTAACCTCTCTCCTCCAAGGAAAACCGAAATCCCTAACCTGGACACCCCAAGCGGAACAAGCCTTCCTAAAATTAAAAACCTCCTTCTGTACCGCTCCAACACTCACCCATCCAGACCCCAGTCGTAGCTTTGTGGTGGAAGTGGATGCTTCAACGGTGGGAATTGGTGCCGTATTATCCCAGCGAAGGGGCGAACCTCCAGTGCTTCACCCATGTGCCTACTTCTCGAAGAAGATGTCACCTGCTGAACAAAACTATGACATTGGGAACCGCGAGTTGCTGGCAATCACTAGCGCTAGAGGAATGACGGCACTGGCTCGAGGGATCACAACATCCATTCGAGGTGATTACTGACCACAAGAACCTTCAGTACCTTCGCGAAGCCAAACGCCTTAACCCCCGACAAGCCCGCTGGGCCCTTTTCTTCACTCGGTTCAGATTCACCATAACCTATCGTCCGGGACACAAGAACCTCAAAGCCGACGCTCTATCCCGTTTCTACCAGCCCAATCCATCACCCAAAAGTCCAGAACCCATCCTGCCGCCCAAAATCTTCGCTTGCCCCATCATCTGGAAAGTGGATGACCAGAGCCGGACCACCACCCAATCTGAGCCTGCTCCGCCAGGAATCCCCGCAGGGAAACTCTACGTCCCGGCCACCCTCCGTCTCCCTCTTCTGGACTCCCTTCACACGTCTCCAGGATCCGGCCACCCGGGCCGCAAACGCACACTCTCGCTACTCCGAACCAAGTACTGGTGGCCCAACATGAACCAGGACGTGGTCTGTTACGTCAAAGGCTGTGCCGTCTGTGCCGTTGTCTCTACCCCCCCGTCACTTACCCAAAGGAAAGCTTGTTCCCCTACCTATCCCACGCCGGCCCTGGTCCCATATCGGGATCGACTTTGCCACAGACCTACCACCATCCAACGGATCTACCACCATTCTCGTTGTCGTCGACCGGTTTTCTAAAGCCTGCAAGTTGATCCCTTTACGAGGCTTACCCGCTGCCCTTGAAACAGCCGAAACTCTCTTCCAACATGTATTCCGAAACTTTGGCCTACCCGAGGATATCGTTTCCGACCGAGGACCTCAGTTTATCTCCAGGGTCTGGCGTAGTTTCTTCCGACTGCTTGGAGTCTCAGTTAGTCTATCCTCCGGGTACCACCCACAAACCAACGGCCAAACTGAACGCAAAATACAGGAGATTGGACGCTACCTGCGCGCCTACTGCCACCGCCACCAGGACCAATGGAGCAGGTACTTACCCTGGGCCGAGTACGCCCAAAATTCCTTGCGGCAGGAAACGACTGGACTCACCCCATTTCAATGCATGCCTGGATTTCAGCCACCGCTCTTCCCCTGGTGGATTCTTGGTTTCGAGAGCGAAAGAGTGTGGGACACGGCACACGTACATCTCCAGTGGGCAGTACGGAGGCACAAAGAACAGGCAGATATCCGCCGCGCCGCCATGCCCCTTTACCAACCCGGCGACCAAGTCTGGCTCTTCACGCGGGATATTCGCCTCCGTCTGCCCTGCAAAAAGCTGAGCCCTCGTTATGTCGGTCCTTTCCCTGTGATAAGACAGATAAATGAAGTCACCTACGAGCTCCGGCTCCCAACCACTTACCGTATCTCACCTACCTTCCATGTGTCCCTGCTAAAACCATTCACTAATCCCGTTCTTCCTCCTTCCACAGAGCACGAAGTACCTCCTCCTCCCGAGGCCGACCCCAGTGGGACCATCTACAGAGTCGAAGAAATCCTAGATTCCCGGCGGCGGGGCAGCCGACTCCAATACCTAGAGGATTTGGAGGGATTCGGCCCCGAAGAAAGATCTTGGGTTAACCGAGAGGATGTACTGGACCCCTCGCTCATAATCACCAGAGTACTAATTACCACCTGTCATCACTTACCGGCTACTATATCAGTCACTCACCACATTTCCTCGTTGGTTGGTCTCGAGGTCGCAAGCTACTTACCTCCCCACTCACCTCTTGGATTTCCAGGATCCTCAGTGCCGTAAGCTTTCATGACCGACCTGTCACAAGGAAAAGGAAAGCCTGGGTGTGGGACGCACCGTCTAAGTTTAACGATCTCTTTGATTGATGTTTATGTTTTGTTTGAAATCCTTCGGGATTGATTTAAGTTTGTGGAAAGGAAATAAAAGAATAAAAGTATTTCCACTAACCTTGTGTCTGCCTCTCCGTCCACACCTGACACCCACCATATTTATTTTTAAATATTTTATAAATCCCTAAATTGCATATTTAATTCCCATTTGGTGGCCTTTTGTGTCCGAAATTGTGCAAAAACATTGTGGGACATGATTTTCACACTGTAGCTGTCATTATAAGAAGTGAGCAACTCCGTTTATTTGTCTGAGGGAGCAACAGTAACAAAGGGGGGCGGGGCTTACCAATAGGTCAATTGTGAATTGTACATATAGTAAGGGAGATACTGGCAAAATTTCACAACATACTACAACCTGTGGAACATGAAAAACCCTTTTGGTGAATTACTGTAGTTTTTAAAAAATATATATATTTGTGTATTGTGCATACTGTAAGGGAGATATTGGCAAAATCTAACCTGTAGTAAGTCAGTTTTGTATCTAGCAACATACTACAACTGTTGGAACATGAAAAAAAAAAACCCTTTCCAGGGATCTTTTATAAGTAAATAATTGTGTACTGTACATATATATATATATATATATATATATATATAAAGGGAGGTATTGTCTGTAGTAAATCACTATGAGCAAAACAAGCTTTACAATTTGACAGTGTGTTATTTTAAATGTTAAAAGTTATTTTAATTTAAATACATTGGACGGTTTAACCCAGTCGGTGGAATTGTCAGACGGCCCCTTGGGTGCGATAGCGCGACAATGCTTTCTCAGGTTTACATTTGCAGCAAATAATACACCTAGGCAGTTTTGAACTCATTTTTTATGTCAATATAAAGTGGTTGCTTACTGTTAAAACTAATCGGGGTATTTATCTTTGTTGGACTGTCGACTCAGTGGTAAGGGCAAAGAAAATGCAGCGCGTTGCGTTCTTCTGACCTCATTTGCATACCTGTATATAGTTCGCATAAACTTCAATAAAGAGTATTCTGAGATCTGAGGTCTTATATCACTGTATTAGTTCACTGAGGTGCATTATGCGTCTTTGGGGAATCCTGGAGTGTGACGTATGAGGGGAACCCCAGTATTACAGCACAGCGTCACATGTATCAAGCCATGATACAGAGTTACAGAATTAAACAACCGAAAGCAATATGTCTTCCTCAGATGTAATGTTAGTTCTGTACTTCAGCGTTGGGTAAAAGAGCATTATAATCTCCTTTGTGGTAGAGAAAGCTGCTTACATGTAGGCGGGAAACAGCGAAGATGTTGAATTAAACAGACACACAATCAGCGTTTCCACATGTTTATGCTGGCCCCGATAATCAAAACTTCTACTTAGCCTTGCTCCATTTCTGCAAATCAGTTTTTGTAAATGAATGACTTGATCCACATATGGCCTTCATCAACAGCCGCGTGCACCACCTGCTGGTGAGCGGCTGACATCAGCTGGAGATCATGCATCGGCTCTACTGCTATTCCTGTGGTTCCCGGATGTGCAACGCTGAATTTTCTGACGAATTTTAACCACTGAATTTGTGGCAGCGAATTTGGAAAGTGAAATAAAATGACTGAAATTTGCCTGTTGAATATTATACATCGTATTTTTAAACAGATTTAATATTTTGGAAGTGAATTCTGGAGGGTGAATATGAATTATTGAATTTTTAATTGTGAAAATGTGTGTGAAATATTTTGAATTGAAATATTCACAGCTTAAATAAACAACTATGTTAAATTTCAGGAACTAAAAATGCAAGCCCTGGAAATACAAGGCATTAAAATGCAAGCACTGTTAATTGCAAATGCATCTTTATTTTTCGATTTGTAGAATTCAGCATGCTTTATGTTTCAAAAACTATTGTCATTATTCTGTTTCCATACTTGACGTCACTCACCATATTATGGGTTCGCAGACTATCGGCTGTGCAGGATTGTGGCATCTTCGAGAATTCATTAATTACTATGCTGAATGACGTCAAGTTGACCATTACAATATGGCAGACGGCTTACATATTGCGGTCCATAGAAACAGTTGCTAATGAGGCACCTATGTATACATATCTATGGTTTAAACGTTGACCAAGTGAACATATGAAACACTATGAGCAATTTTTTTTATACTATATACTTATTCATTCATTTAATCTTTTCATCTTATTCATTTCCATAAAACTGTCAAACTGAACAATAATTTCAGTAGAAAATAAAATAACAGTTGTAACACCATCTGACTGCAAAGAAGAAAAAGCTTAAATAAATGTAAATGTTACAGGTATGAAAATAGAGATTAATTCTTAATACATAAAAATGAATGATTAAAAAAAACAATGTGTAGTCAGCTCAAACATGCCTTAACGTCCTCTTGATTGTGGTTAAAATAACACAGTTATCTTGAAAGCTCTGAGGTAAAGTTTCATATCTATATTTGAACATCCTAAAGATCATGCAGCTTCAGCTCTGTGAGTTTATTGTACTGAATGTATATATGTTATAATCTAACATATGTCACATGAAACTATAGAGTAGCAATGTTCAAGTAAGGCTTAAAATGTTAATAAAAAAAATATGATCACTTATATTTCTTTGGTTCAGACAGACAGCAAATCATAAATTAACTTAAGTTTCTTCTGACTTCTAATGCCTTCAGGCCTGTTTCATAAAACAAGTTGGTTTCACTTTATTTTGATGGTCCCTTTAACACATTCTATTGACTATAAGTAATGTTGCACCTACATTTCTACTAACTCTCAGTCATTAGAGTGTTAGTAGTGTATTAGTTGATTGGTAGGGTTAGGGTTTGATTAAATTGACATGTTCTTGCAAAGTTACTTATAGTCAGTAGAATATCTGTTGGGAGACCAACACAATAAGAAGTTAGTAGATATGAAGCAGACAGTCTACTAATACTCTTATGAAAGTTTGTTGACATGTAGTTGCAACATTACTTAGTGTCAACAGAATGTTCAAAAGGGACCATCAAAATAAAGTGTTACCAACAAGTTTAGCAAAATAAGCCAGGCTTATTTCAGTTAGTCTGACTCATTGTCAAATGATTTGGTTCCATAAAGCAAATTTAGCATATTGTAGCGTCAGAACGAGTCAGACAAAACTAAGATTCGGTCAAAACATCGAAACATGAGGAGCTGAAATTCCAGGAGAACAGCACAACGTCGTAAAGATTCCTATCTCCGACTTCTGGAGCAAGCCTAACCAACAAGCCTCTTTCACAGAACAGCTCGCAACATTAAGACAAAAGAACACTTATTGATAAGTGTTCTACGCAGGAAGGAGATCGTCAAATTTGGGGTAAATAGTCAAGATTAATGGTCAAAGAGATGGCCATCACGTGGCGTTCCACAAGAGAAATCACAAGCTTCTTTAGATTGACTTCTCCCCCACACATAGAAGACAAAGAACCAGACTGAAATTCCTCTGGCCAAAGAACATTTCTTTTTGGTCTCCACAGAACTACACAGAGACTTTCTTTTTCATATGCACATAAAACCATCCTAAAGGACATCGCTAGGCATAACACTATATTATGTATGTAACCACATATTAAACTATCATGTTTTAAGCACATATTATGTATGTCTTTCTAATAACTATTGAATGACTTTAAGGTCAGTCGTGTTTGGTATGTATGAGTTTGACATTTCTAGCTTGAAAAGTTTCTTTCAATTAAGTCTGTGTCAAATGTATCATATTCTGGTTATAGAAATCATGTCCAAAAGTATACTTTGCAAGAGTGTGTAAAATTCAGACCATGTGACTGACAACATGCTGATTTATGATGGAAGGAACAACCCTAGCTAAGATAATAGCCTATCTAATTGGTCAAGACACCAAATGGGATGTGTCCCAAAAGCCGAGTTTAAGAACTCAGGACACCATCAAATCTTCTCTAAGCCCCCTCTTCTCTTCCCTTCTACCCTTCTTCTTCTCGCCACAGCGTTTTGACGCTGTTTTAGCGCTCTTTGAGCGTGCTCTGGCCTACAGGCCAGTTGCTACTTAACACCACGATGAGAAGAAAAACCTCCTAGTCTCGTTACTCATTTTATTCTTTTACTTTAGTTTCTTTTCTTTCCGTTGAGTCTCTTGTTCAAAAGTTAAGTTTGCCGCAAAGTCCAGCTCCGACTGCACCCGCTTCAAACTTCAACCAGCAACGGACTCCAAAACCATCCTCAGCCAACGCCCAACCATTTGCTTCCCAAGACATCACTTCAAAGACTACTGAACTTCCAGCCAATCACCAACTCGGGAAAACCCCTTTCCTGCAGCGACTACGACAGAAGGGAATCCCTGTAACACAAAGGCAACGCAAGCAAGTACCTCCAGGTCTAACTGAAGTGGTGCATTTAATAGAAATTTTAGCCTCATTGAGAAACTCAATGCGAGGGTTAATTAAGTGATTGATGGTTGTTCAGGTCTATGCTATAGCACATATTGCTGTAAACTTGGGATTTCACATTCTCATTCTCTAAACTCATCCTTTCTCTCTTTCTGCAACGTGTGAATGTGTGAATGCGTGTGTTCATGTTAGATTAGTTTATGTCTTAGGTTTATATAAATAAAGTCTTATTTATATTTAAAAGAGAAGTATCTTGTGTTTCGGGCTTACAAGTTAATGTCTTAATCTGCCGATCCTGTTACTGTGCTTATTAATAGTGTTTTCACTATATTTTGGATTTCAATGTCCAGTGCAGAATTAATGTTATACGGCTCGTTCAGTGAATCGCTGCCGAATCAGTGATCAGCCGCAAAACAGTGATTCTGTTCAAATTCCCTGTAAAATCATAAATGATTCCCTTTGAGCTAAATTAAATTATATTTATGTATCAAACCCTACAATATAGTTACAGTACATCAACCTCACTCACTGTGGCAACTTGCCGGGAAACTAACCTGGTCTGAGTCGGCTAACTGTGAGGCTGAGTTCCTCTAACACTGACCAATAGGAACGCAATATTATCACTGACTCTCTCACATACTATAGTCATGCAGCCTTTCTCTCTGATTGTATGGCAGCTGTATCTTTTATAGTTAGCAGAACAGATAGCAGAACATTAGAAGATCACACATTACACATAACATTGCTCTTTAAAGCATTAAAATCACTAAATTATGTTAAAATCACTCAATTAAAAATGAAAATAAATAATAAAGAAAAAGACTACATTTTAACTGCTATAAGAAACACACATTAACTCATTTGAGCTTAGTAATTAGGACTGTATTAACTTACATTTTATTTACCCATTACAATAGTCCCTTTACAGTTACTGCTATCCAGTCGCATAGCTACGGGTGGGCCTGGGCCCACCCACCTGTCAGTCAGGCCCATCCAGTCAGTTGCTTTACAAGGTAGCCTAATGAGTGAATTCTATTGCAGTTATCAAAATACTTAACTACAAAGAGATTTTCAAGGCCTAGCGTGAATAAATCCAGATTTAAATGCAAAGATACCAGATAGCCTATGAATGACCTGACATTTTATTCATATCCAAAATGAGATGTGAACATTACAGAACAATCTCATGCAGTGTATGTTTTATTCATTCTCGAAGCCGGAAGGCGCTCTCGTGCAGAAAGTAGAAAATGGACTCATATGAGTAACTTGACATGCAGGAAAACCCAAATATGAACAAAGGCATCGCGGTTGCTGAGCTGAATAAAAAAAGTAGAAACATTGTCTACCGTCAAAAGTAATCCAACTGTGCTGATGATTTGATGATGGTGTTGTGTCTGTCAGATGCGTGTGTGGTGTGGCCGCCGTGCATGCTGTTCTTAACACTGCTTAATGACATACAGGCTTATGCTCTGATTAAACGGTGCAGTATTCAAGCAGGTGTAGTTACGCTGCTATTTTGATAACAGATGCATTTTAGGCTAGGCCCTCCTGATTTTCTCTGGGCCCACCCATGTTGTGATTCCTGGCTACACTAGTGCTGCTATCATAAAAATACACTTATATGTTGGTTTAAAGTTCTACAAAAGGCACATTTAATGTCCAACAACAAATATTTTAGCAAAATGCATATTTTACTCAGAATTGTTGCGCTACTATTCTATTGTGCTCCCTCTGTTCAGCACACATGTGCGCATCAGCGCTCATTCACTCGCCCACTCCTGACGGTAAAGTGGATATATTTGCATGACTTTCTAACATTTACAGATGAAAAATATACCTGTTACATGTCAGTTATGCTCTGAGGAAAACATAACGTCTCAAATGGATTAAACAGCACGAATATATATTCATTGTTTGCCGATTTGATCCATGATCCACAAATTAGTTAGATTATGTGAACTTCTTTTGTCATTTGTGGAACCGCTTTAGCCCTGATTGATTTGTTAGGTTCTTTCAGGGTTAAGTCAGGTTTTGGACTTTAATCCCTGCTTTTCCTCAGATTCATCAGAGAACACATTTGAGAATCAGTTTAGAGAGGAGAAATCAATCTACATATAAAATATTGGTCACAGAATATTGGTCAGTTTCTAAACAATGTAAAAGTATGGCGCATCCAATAGTAATTGTATGTAAATAAATCAGTTTTAGCGATGCAAATATGTTAGAAATGATGCATTGCGATACATTTGCCAACTTGTATCCGATGCACAATTTTTGTAAATCAAAAATTTACAAAAATTTGGTGTACTTCTGCCACCTTGTGTTTGAAAGTGTAGATCAACAGGGGGATTCGGAACCTTCTTACCTATAATAAAAATCCCTTTAAAGACTAACCCCATGTTAAAATACGCACGCTTGCGGTCTTTGCACTTGACCACTTGACAACGTATTTCCTTGTATTTGGCCCAAGTGTCCAAGGGAGGATGAAGACCACAAGTGTGTGCAGAACTTTTCATTCCCTGATTGGACACATTTATAGTGTTGTAAAAAGTGTTCACATAGCTTTTTAGATTTTAATTTTAAAATCGCAATAATATTGTATCGTGACAAGTTAAGTTAAGTCATGACGTATTGTCAAGTATGGTGACCCATACTCAAAATGGTGCTCTGCATTTAACCCATCCAAGTGCACACACACACAGCAGTGAGTAGTGAACAAATGCACACACACAAACCTGGAGCAGTGGGCAGCCTTGCTCCAGCGCCCGAGGAGCAATTAGGGGTTCGGTGCCTTGCTCAAGGGCACCTTAGTCATGGTAGGTGGAGAGAGTGCTGTTCATTCACAATCCCCACCTTCAATTCCTGCCGGTGCGAGAATCAAACCAGCAACCTTCAGGTTACAAGCCCGATTCCCTAACCATTAGGCCACGACTACCCCCAATCGTATCATGGGGCCTCTGGTGATTCCCACCCCTAATATGTAAGTGTCAATGCATTTAAGAAAAATAAAAGACATTTAAATCACCATTTTGCTACCCTTTTGCTGCACCTTTGGCTCAGAATGCATTTTGAAATTCTCACTGCATTTTGCTACAATTATCACACGGTATCACGATGAAAATGCAATCTCATGTGTCCTACCCCTAAGTCTAAATGCATTTAGGAAAAACTGCATTTAAATGATCATTTTGCTATAGTTTTTGCTGGGACATGTTAAATATCTAATCAATTTGGATAATTTATTTTCATTTTAATTTTGCTACTTATAAAGTTTTAAAATATGTTTTTAATTTGCATATTAAAACTAGTGTAGAAAATGGCAAATTGAAATTATATAATTGAATATTCATTTTCATTTTGCACTAAATGTTGCACATGTATGGGAAAATGTAAAGTTAAATACAGAAATGCATTGTCATTTTGCATATTACATTTCAAATTGAATTTTGCTACACGTATGCAACAGCACCTTGAAGCTGATCATATCTGAACATACTCAGTCCTCATTTGCTTCACTTTCATAATCTAAACATTTAATATTGTTCATAATTTTCCATAAAACTATGCTTCAAAAGTAATGCAACAGTTACGTAGCATTTTGAGCAGCTGCATCAGTTGATAGTTAGATCATTGTAATGAAATGAATAGACACTCAATTCAGATGTAATGCATGAGTTGCATTTTGAAATAGTAATACTTTGATGTTAAGTCGTGTCATTTTGAACCGGTGATTTTAGTTCAATGAACAAAAGATCTTTGGCTCATGTGTATTGTATCCAAGCATTTGAAAAAGTGTGAAGTGTTTTGAAAATTTTTCATTTTGATCGTCGGTTGTGAATTTTGTGTCTAGAGTTTTTAAAAATGACATGAAGGTTATGTTATTAGTGCAAAAAATGATTGTAAAAAAAATGTAAAATGTAACTATAACGAAATACAGTTATTCATATTTTGTATTTTAAATACGTAATGACGTTACATGTATTTGGTTATTCCTCAGCCCTGTGTACAGCACACTTATCTACCAATTACCTTCAATATAAATTTACCAAAATGCTTTAGTCCAATCAGAGAAGCCCAGCTCTGACTTCCTCTCTTCTCTGTGTGGTCGAGGTTTCATAGTGTTTCCACTCACTGTAAGAGATATTTGAATGATCACAGTATAGAAGATATTGATATGGATCAGACGATGAGGATCATACAGCTTCACATCTGTGAGTTTACCACATCACATTTGATTGAATCAGTTTATTTAATTTTTATATCTTACTATTTATAATATCTCATATTTGTTATGATTTCTCTCATAGATCTGTTGATGTGGTCTCAAGCCACAGAGAGTGTAACAAACACAGCAGTAACTTTAGGAGCTGATGTGAATATAAGCTGTGATCTTGATATAAAGCAGATTTACTGGTACAGACACAAATCACCAGATCCTCCAGTGTTCATCTTATATACTTGCAATAGCACACATGAAATAACTGAATATAAAGACAACAAATTCGAACTCAAATGCTCAGTGAATACTAACAGTAGTATGTCCGTCAAAAATATCAGCACTGATGAATTAGGAGTTTATTATTGTGTCAAATGTAGTGAAGCACAAAAATTCAGCAACGGCACCAAAATCTACATCAACGGTGAGTTATGGATTTCCATACTTTATATACTTTTTATTGTTCTGTTAAAGACTGAAATTAAATAAAGATTGAAGGTATTAGAAATGTTTTACAGACTCAGTCCACAGGAATCAGACAGAATCAAATGATTGTAAACAACACCAGACACCATGGAACATTCTGATCATGACATCTGTCCTGCTCAATGTGCTTTTGATCATTGCAGTAATAGGTGTGTACTTTTTTCTTTTCTTTCCACTAAGTTACAGTATCATTGAAGGAGACAAACTGTCAAAAACTGTTAAGAGTGTTACAGCGATGTTAAATTCAGAGCTGTTTCAGGTTTGGTGAAGTGCTGCCTTGATGCAACTAGAAGATCTAAAAATACTTCAGAGAAACCTCAAAGTACCACAGCAGCTCAAAACACAGATGATCCACAAGTAAGATCATTTTAACTAACTAAATTACTTTTAATATATTCATTTCCATTTTAACCTGTCCTGATTATTTTTGCAGTCATTTTGCAGTTGTATTCTGGCTAATTCAATAAACCCCTTAGACGTTATATAGCATACATTATATGAGTTATGTGAAATATATTTGAATAACACTACAATAGCACAAAACATTCAAATCCTGATAAACATTCTGGTAATTTTATTTATTTTTTATTTTTTGTATAATTACTGCAAAACTGTATATCATCCTGTCAGGGTTTATTTTCTGATAATCAATGACTGACTGTACATTATTTTTATTTCTATATTGTCCTCTTTCAGTATGCTGAAGTTGTTTTCACCAAGTGCTGAAGTAGAAACAGGCCTTGTCCGGACCAGACCACCTACTCTGTTCTACGGCCAGTAAAAACTGTATGAAATACTATTCATTATAAATATGAATTGGATATGATTTATTATTATTATTATCATTATTTTAAAACTAAAAAGTCACTAAATTAGTCTTTTTGGTTTTTAAACGTTTTAATGGTTTTTAATCTGAATGTACAGTCCGGAAGATTGTATTATTAAGTATTATTATCCCTAACCTTTTTTAATATTGATCCCCCCCCCCCCCCCCCTCTTTAAGTGCGCTGGGATGTTCATGCTAGCAGTGAGAATTAATGTGCACCATAGGCCAGTGTGTTTTTTTTTTGTTTTGTTTTTTTTAACTAGTGGAGAACCATTGTAATACTGTACATACAGTAAAGACTTGTTCATAGCAAAACATTGTAAAAACTAAAAACAAATAAAATAAATTGTAATGAATTCATTCGATTTAATTTTCTAAAAAAATATTCATGAACTTTATAAAGTTACAGACGTGTGGCTTCATCTGTAAAAAATTAGAATCTTTTCATTTTAAAGGGACATTTCTCCTAAATATGAAACTTATTGTCTCATTTACTTGCCCTCATGTCGTTACCTATATGCTCTTATTTAAAGAAAGAAAGAAAGAAAGAAAGAAAGAAAGAAAGAAAGAAAGAAAGAAAGAAAGAAAGAAAGAAAGAAAGAAAGAAAGGTCATTTTCTTCTGGCAAGCTACAAAAACTTAAAAAAATTAATGGCTGACTAAATAAGAACAGAATAACATTTTTGTTGAACTATTGCTTTAATGTTAAATCTAAAGTCACTGTCACTTTAAGGTTGTTTGTTCATGGAAAAACACACAACCAGAGACAAAGCAGAACAATTTCAATTTCAAGATAAAGATCTAGCTTAATTTTATGGATATTGAACAACCTCAAGACTCAACCCAAACACATTTTATTACATTACATGAAACAGTAAAATGTGAGTTAATACAATCAGAGACGATCAGTGAAAGGATGAACAAATAAAAATTAAGAAAAGCAGCCAAAATCATGAATTGACAATGAATGATGCTTGAAAATGACTGACATTTTTTAGTTTAATTTCTCATAACATTTGTTCCAAATATAATTTATCAGGTTAGCTTCACTTTAACTTTGTATCACAGTGCAGTTCAACATAAAGAGATTAGAGGATCTATTTGTAGCAATCTGTCTTTAAAGGGGTCATCGGATGCAAAATTCACAAGTTTTTGAACATAAATGTTTGTTGGAAGTATGTGTACACATCCATCCTATAATGATAAAAATCCACCCAGTGTTTTTTTTTTTTTTTTTTTTTTTTTTAATCCCCATTTTAAAATCCCCTTTCTCAAATCACGCTGTTCTGAGATTCCTGTCAGAATGACGTAGTTCTGCACAGGCCCCTCCCCCAATAGTTGATTGACAAGACCGTCTTACCTCAGACCCGCCCTGAGTGAGCTGAGGGGTGTCCGCCATTGTGTCGACTCTGGTGCAGGGGAAGACAAGATGTCTCCGATTAAACGATTGAAGTGTTTCGTTGTTGGATGTAATAATGAATATAGCAGTCGTCATTTACTCCCGACATCTGAGCCGCTGAAGACACAGAGGATTAACGTTACTTTTGTTTTAAAGGGAATGCGCCGATCCCTGCTTAAATGCATCTATGTTCGCACAAATCATTTGTGATCCAGCCTCACCTACAGAAGAAGTGAGTAAAGGGTTTTTTTTATGAATCTTTGCAAATCTACTTTCCTAATAATGTGCTAGTTAGTCAGTTTCACGGCTGAGTCTGTTCGTCAGGTCACCGCACAGAAGAGAGGGGCGGGGT
Organism: Acrossocheilus fasciatus; assembly: GCA_036784905.1. NCBI lineage: Eukaryota > Metazoa > Chordata > Actinopteri > Cypriniformes > Cyprinidae > Acrossocheilus > Acrossocheilus fasciatus. Next base: position 25,168,666 of record CM071959.1, on the reverse strand, counting down.
CAGCAGAGCTCATTGGCATTTAAAGCGACATGTACTAAAAAACAGCTTGCTGAAAACAGAGCTGATTTTGACAGGGTAAAAAGGGTGTTTTTACACTACCATTGAGGAATTTTAACCAAAGTTTCTTACATACTTTTCATTAAGACCCTAAAGAATCATATCAACTTGTGGAAAATGGGCATCCAATGACCCCTTTAATAAATGAAAACACAACTCTCAGGAGTACAGGCAAAATGCTAAAGAGCAATAAACCATGCTATAAAGCAACAAGAAAAGACTAATAACAGCTGAAACTGAGGGCTGTAAATATGCAGACTAATCTAACAACTAAAAATATAGGTGATAAAATGAGCAACCTTAGAAACAAATGACATCATCAGAAACCAAGGTAACCAAGGAAACAGGAACTTAAAACAGGAAACGAACAAAAAAGAGATGAAAAGTGTCCAAAACAGAAACAAAACCTCAATCAAACAAACAAAAACGAATCTTGTTCCACAAGCACCATAGTGGGCTTCTGTAGGATTATGGGCAGGCAGGGCCCGAAAGGAGCACAGAGTGTGAGGAATAGGCGTCCACTGTTAGGGAGGAACCAGCGAACCAGAGCACATACTCAATGTATTGAAGCAGCGAGCAAATAGTATTCCCCATTGGCACAGACTGGAGGAGGAGGTGGTCATCAACCCCGCTCCAGCAAAACTAATGGCAAAGTTCTAGAAAATCCTCCACGAAATTCTTCGAGGGAAGTCGTGGCCTAATGGTTAGAGAGTCGGACTCATAATCCAAAGGTTGTGAGTTCAAGTCTCGGGCCGGCAGGGATTGTAGGTGGGGGTAGCTGTTCAGCGCTCTCTCCACCTCAATACCACGACTGAGGTGCCCTTGAGCAAGGCACCGAACCCCCAACTGCTCCCCGGGCACCGCAGCATAAATGGCTGCCCACTGCTCCGGGTGTGTGCTCACGGTGTGTGCGTGTGTTCACTGCTGTGTGTGTGCACGTTGGATGGGTTGAATGCAATTCTGAGAATGGATCGCCATATGTCACTTCACTTTTCTTTCTTTTCAGTGGCCGCCCAACAAAAGTTGGCTCTCAAAAGGTTCATTCTTTTGTCATGGTGCAATTCAATGAATAGAGTTTAGAGTTGCAGCAGGTTGTCTTTATAACAAAACACTTAGGAGTACAGGCAAAATGCTGGAGAACAGAAAACCACGCTATAAAGCAACACGAATTGCCAAATAACAACTGAAACTGAGGGCTATAAATATAGACTAAACTAGCAACCAAGCAAGACCACCACAAGTGATAAAATAAGCATAGAAACAGATGACATAATCAGAAACCAAGGTAACCAAGAAAAAAAGGAACTACAAACAGGAAATATGAAAATAAAAACAAAAGGGATGAAAAAAGTAAAAAACCTAAACAGAAATAAAACACAACATTATATTCCCTCCTGGTAGGTCACTCCTGGTGCCGTAAACAAATCCAAAAAAAAGTGATGATGGCTAATTTAGGGTTAGGAAGGCGGGTAAAGACCCCTGGGATGAAAATCTAAATGGTGGGGTGCTTGGTTGGTGAGGAAGACATGGAGCTGGAGAGATGCAGACCTGTACCCAGATCAGATGTGTGAAGATGGAAGACTGAGGTGAAGTCGGTCAAGCTGGAGAAGCAGGGGACCAGAGGACCAGAGGACCAAGGCGGAGCTGGAGGCTTAGAAGACTGAGGCGGAGTTGGTGGGAGCAAGGATGACGGTGGAGCCGGAGAACTGGAGAGTCTAGGCATAGCCACAGACCTGAAAGTCCACAATAGAGTCAAGGGGACGACAAACTCAGGGTGAGGGAAGCCAGGGAATCTATGAGGCAGGATGGGACCAGTGGCAGATGAACAATACTTTGTGGGGTGGGAATTAATTATTGGGGCTCTGCATGGGTGCCCTACTTACATGCAGAACGCAGGTGCTTTCAAGTCACTTTGGTGGGAATAAGATGATTTAACTTTTCTACATAAAATTCAATGATTTTTTATTTTTAACTCTACATCTAAAAAATGATGAATAAAGAATGTGCATCACTGTGTTTTTGCTTTTTTCTGTTTTTTTTTTATTATTATTATTATTATTATTTTTAATTAAATTTATGAAGGTGATGTAAACTAAATCATTATATTGTTATTATTATTATATGGTAATTACACAATAATATTATACTTTGCATGTATAACATATAGTTTTATTGTATATTACAAAAATAATAATTTACAAAATTTACAAATTTAATATACAAATTTACTGTCAATACAGATGCTGCATACCCCTGGCTGTGTCCATTGTATCAGACCCATTTTCTCACTGACATGCCCCCAACTCAGAAACTCTGGGCTTAAAGGAACACTCCACTTTTTTTTGGAAATAGGCTCATTCTCCAACTCCCCCAGAGTTAATAAGTTGAGTTTTACCGTTTTTGAATCCATTCAGCCGATCTCCGGGTCTGGCGATAGCACTTTTAGCATAGCTTAGCATAGATCATTGAATCCGATTAGACCAGTAGCATCGCGTTCAAAAATGATCAAAGAGTTTCGATAGTTTTCCTATTTAAAACTCGACTCTTCTGTAGTTATATCGTGTACTAAGACCGACAGAAAATGAAAAGTTGCGATTTTCTAGGCTGATATGATTAGGAACTACTCTCATTCCGGTGTAATAATCAAGGAACTTTGCTGCCGTAACATGGCCGCGGCAGGCGCAGTGATATTACGCAGCGCCTGAAAGTAGTCCCAGCTATATTATAACTAGTTACCTAGCTGTAAAAAAAGGTAAAACTCAACTTATTAACTCTGGGGGAGTTGGAGAATGAGCCTATTTCCAAAAAAAGTGGAGTGTTCCTTTAAAGAAAATGTTGAGTCTCACTCAATGTTTAAGTATAAAGCTTATAAATGTAAATATACATGTCACGAATCCGGTCTATGAACTTCCATTCACTCACCACAATGACTCTTGCACTACACTAACTGTTGCACGTCACCTCTGGACTACAGTTCCCATCATCCATTGCACTGACGACACACACACAGCTGATTACACTGATCACACACAGCTGATTCCCATTTGAATGCCTTAGTTAAGCCATGGACTTTCTCTCCCTCACTGCCGAGTATTGTATAGCGTTTATCACTCTCCCAGCGATAGCTACTCTACGGAGCCCAGTTTATTGTCATAGCCTTGCCTTGCCTGTTTTTCCCTTGTTCTTATTTTAGCCTGTGTTCCTTGGATTAACCCTTGCCGGAGCCTTGCCGGCTCTGTTACAATACATGCATATGTGCTCATATTGCTTTTATACACCAATTTATGTGCTGTTTAGGGGGATGTAAATATGTATATAAAAACGTACCTAATTATGCATGAGAGACTGTATTTTCCAACAAAGTTCTAGAGTCAGGAACATGTGATAAGAAATAATGTGATTTTAATGTTTTCTGCCGGCCTTTTTCTGTGCTTTTCTCATTTGTCTATTTCTATGTTGCATTAAGTTGCAGTCTTAACAAAATAATTAAGCCACATCACAAATGAAATACCTCTTGATCACAAGAGGGTAGTGTTGAGCTAGAAAACCAAGAACCAACCAACCAACTAATCATCTAAACAAGCAAACAAACAAAGGCAATACATGTTCAAATTGAAAGCAGTTAGCATTTCCATTGTGTTGTGAATCTTTGCTGACTGTATGTCAGGGTTAGGATGTGGATTTTATATATTTGTTAAGACTTGGAGACTTTTATCATGCATTTATCATTTATCTTTAATACTTTAAACTGTTTTTGTGGGGATCATTTTACATCTTAGTATACAAAAGGGTGTACTATAGTATGATAGTTTCTACAAAAGCATACAGTTACATAATGTGGTGACAAGATTTGCAATACAAATGTATAAATGGAATGAATTATCAACATTTAGGACTGAAAATATTTATTTGCTATTAATCTAATGATTTAGAAGTCTCCCTTTAGTTTAGAAGAGCTTAGTACTGCTTTAATTTTGGGCATGATGATAAACATCAACAAAACGCATCCATATTGTTAATACATGCACTTGGCTACAAAAACACAATGCGCTCACCCTGTGCTCTGTGTGGGTCCTAACGCCCCAGTATAGTGACAGGGACACTATACTGTCAAAAGAACACCGTCTTTCGGATGAGACGTTAAACCGAGGTCCTGACTCTCTGTGGTCATTAAAAATCCCATGTCACTCATCGTAAGGAGTAGGGGTGTAAACCTGGTGTCCTGGCTAAATTCCCTACACTGGCCCCTGTCTATCATGGCCTCCTAATAATCCCCATCCACTTGATTGGCTCTATCTCTCTCTCCTCTCCACCTGTAGCTGGTGTGTGGTGAGCGCACTGGCGCCGTTGTCCTGTGGCTGCCATCGCATCATCCAAGTGGATGCTGCACACTGGTGGTGGTTGAGGAGAGACCCCCCCCCCCCAGCAAGATTGTAAAGTGCTTTGGGTGTATAGCAATACACAATAAAGCGCTATATAAATGCTTCATTCATTCATTATTCAACACAAATGTTGACCAAAGTGCTTCACAAGCAGAGCAAAATACACACATAGCAAAACAGAAGCAACAAGTATTCAATCCGATAACTTAAAAGAATAATAAAAACAAAATAACCTGCTACATCCCAAAACTACAACCCCTAGCATTTAAGAGATGCATACAAAGTAAAACCAAGTTATGAATAAGCCTGAGAAAAAAGGTAGGTTTTAACTTTAAAGGTGCTTAATGTAGGAGAAGCTCTAATAGTTAAGAGTAGTGTGTTCTAAAGTTTTGGAGCATAGACTGAAAAAGACCTGTCTTGTTTTGGTTTCAAACGGGATTTCGGGACATTTAATAACAGCTGGAATGAAGATCTAAGTGATCTCTGAGGAGAATAAAAACTTAAAAGTCCATATAGAGATTTAAACGTGTAAATTAAAACCTTAAAATCAATTATTTGTTTCACAGGCCTGTATAGGTGAAAAAAACGACCTCATAGGTCGTATGTGCAAGCAGCTTATTACGACCATATCTTACGTTTTAAAGTAAAGCGCCCTCTAGCGCTCCTGTAAATAATGGCAGTGCCGTGTGTCATGAAATGACGTTTGACCGTCGTTACCATAGACATAATATGGTCGTTACCAGTTCAATTACTACTTGTTTTATCTTCGTATTACTTAATACAGAAAACTGAGTTGTTTAATAAAAAAGAAAAAAAAAACTTGTTTAGTGCAATTTTGGAAAGTAAAGAACCACATTAAAATAATTAAACTCTTTTCAAATATAATTTTAATTTTAATTAGGCCTATTTTATTATTATTATTATTATTATTATTATTATTATTATTATTATATCTTGATTTTAAAAATAACTTTAAATTCAAAATTTTCTAAGAAAGCACCAAAAAAAAAAAAAAAAAAAAAAAATAGCTGAAAATGTTTAAAAGCACTGCAGATAATTCAAATGATATTTTTTTCTTCTGTCAGCTAATGTTAACATTAACAATATCACCATGTGACGCACACACATAAATCAATCACTCAATCAATCAATCATTCAATAAATAAATCAATAAAATAAAATAAGAAAATTAAATAAATTAAATAAAAAAGCAAGCAAGCAAGCGCCAAGAGGAAGATGAAGCACACGAAGAAGAATGAGAAGGGAGGCCTGGACCAGGAGCGGCACTGATCGCCGTAGCTAAGGTGTGTATTTTAAGTGTCCTGTTGTTATTTTTAATATTCATAAGTATTCATGTTGATTGTCTGCAATTCATGTGGAACTATGTAAGTCCAGCACAATGTTTTGATAATGGTTTGGTTTTACCCTTTAATAACACGTTATTATCTTGCTACCTAACGTACTCTCTTGCTTGATCGCTAGCATCATGTGCTGCTAGCTCACATGCAAACATTCCAGCTAACGTTAGATAAGTTCGTGCACTTTATAACGTAAAATCCTTCCTTCTCAATTAACTATAAACCGGAGAAGTTCATTTAGGGGGCCTTCCATAATTTATCCGTGTAATTTATAAATAGACAATAATTTAGGAGGCATTCCCTCCTAAAAAAAAAAAAAAAAAAGGTTTAGAAAAGACTAATGCCCTTTTTGTAACAAAACACAAATAGCAAATAGCAATTATGATATGACCTGTAAATTGTCTGATGAATCACATTCTCTGTCCTGAACTAAACTTTATGTAATATTGCCAGAATTTGCCACGATTTATTTCAGCCTACTGTATCCCAAACTAAAAAAAAAAAAAAAAAAACTCTTTAGAATTAAGGTAGGCTCACCATTATAAGAATATTATCTAAATTGCTTCATCTAAATTTCTTAATTTCAGCACATTATGGAAAACTATCAATTCCACTTTAAATTAGGGATGTACAATTTTAAAGAATTATTAAAAACATAAAAGGTGAAGTATTGGCAAAATTGTTTGACAGAATCAGGTTCAGGTTGACAGGAAATAAAGAAATCATTAGTGCATTCAGATTTATAGGCACAAGTGGTCAGGGACCAGTCTGCCCACTCTCACAGAGGCCTGGATGTTCTGATTGGTGCGCTCTCAGAAATTGTGTTGACTTATTCCTATTTGACCTTTGTGGTTATTTCAGAAACAAGTTAAATGCAGGGTTGGTACAACTAATCCTATCTCATCTGTTTGTTGTACTAAATTCTGTCACTGTCTCTGCATCAGATGAAATAGAACAGGCTCCCACCATGTCTGTATGGACCAAAAGACAGGTCATGTCTGAAAAAAAAAAAATTGCATGCTGGCTGCAGAGGCTGTAACCCAGCATTGCTGTCAACAGTGCGAGGCTGTTGATGCTGTCGTCCGGTGTCTAGAGTGTGCTCCATCGGGACGTCAGTTTTTCTCTTCGACATGTGACTCTGAGATCCACAGTAAACATGTGTTCCATGACAGAGAAGCTATGATTGATGGTTTTTTCAAGCCTATATTCCACCAACATCCTTAGTGGTGATTGATGAAAGTGGCCAATAATAACTCCGCGAATAGTCAAATAGTAACCACGTGTTTATTTTAAGGTGCATACAACCTGTGCCTGCCTAGTATATGCTGTCCACTTTGTTCTTGCAAATGGACTCCTGGGATTAGTGACTTGCTTGAATATAAATACTGGCCAACAACCACCAGCTGCCAAATGCTGTTCAAGTTTGATTTGTTCACATCATTTGAGCAGATGAAATTAGCTAGCCCAGCTTTATCCCAACAAGCACTTCTCAAAATGCTTCTCAATAAGGACTGTTTTCATTTTCAACATTTTTGAATTTCTGAATTCAAACACTTTCATTAACCAAAATAATACCATCCTTCTTTCCAGACGGGTAGTATTTGTGGTGATACCTTCCACAGAATCATAATGCATTGAGGCGAAATGTGTTATTTCCAGCGGCCTTTGGGGGCGCTATTTTCAGGAACGCTCCACTGGGTCGTATTTGAGGAAAGTTGCAAACGACCTATACGGCTTGTTGCTTTTTTGTCTCATCTGTAATCTTGAGAGTGATGACTGACTGATTCCGGCATACAAGGCATTGCAGTAATCAAGCCTTGAGATAAGTACAGCAGGGAGGGACGTACAGTAGGAAGTTGTGGGAATATCATACGGTGGTCTTTGGAGAACAGACACCAGACACGGCTCGGTAGGTGATTATCTTTATTTGTTTTTGAATAGTTAAAATTATATTTTTAAATGTCTACTAACAAAAATCATGCTGTATTTCCAGAAAAAAAAATAAAATTGTTTTCCTTTCTTTAGAGTGTCGCATTAATCATATTGCTTTTAACTTCTTGTTTTAGCCTACTGTAGGCTATTATGTGACCAGAAACCTGTTTTAATTGCTATAAATAATTGTATGGTCTTGTAGACAATTTTGAACAGAGAACTGTGTTTGTGTTGTTAAGGCTGTATTTGATTTGGGACATTTCGTTGTTTTTTATTATTATTTTAGTTGTGCTATTTGGATTCAGTCAGCACAACGTGTCGTACATTTCACTGGACGTTTCTGGCATTTGTTTTGCGTTTATTTTGAAGTTCAATGTTTATTCTATCATTTCGTGTGTTCTTGTGAAATTTAAGTGTGTGATTGTGATCGCATTGTGTTCTTATGGCGCTCTTCTGGGTTGTCTGTAATACTGTTGGTTAGTAACCAAGCCTTTCTATATCTTACCATTAATGTTGAAGTTGTGAATAACTGTTACATATTAATTAAGCAAGAATCTGCTGCTTCGGGTGATACCAACATATTTAATGGCTTTCAGAAAATTAGGCAATTAGGCTATGAAAAAGAAAATAATTTACCATGATGGAAATGAAAATGGTAACAAAAATATCAGAAATATTGTTTTGGCCAACAGTGTTTATTTTTTTTTTTTTTTGTGACACACTACAAGAACACAACAGAATGAAAACACGCACAAATAAAAAATGAGATTACATTTAAACTGTTGATCCTATCCCACTATGACGTAGCAGATGTTTTTCTGTATCATTGTGCTGAAAATGATGTTGTTTTAGGGAGAAGTTTCCTTTCTAGCTGCTCCTCAGGGAAGATTTCAGCTATCTTTTCTGCAATCATACACACTGGGAGCAGTGAAAAACATGTGTTTAGCCCACTGTACCCTGTACTGTAAGTTCAAACATGCTGCTACTCAGCAGTCAAAACCGTTGAATCGAAACCTTTCAAAAAATGTGAGCAAACTCTCTAAGCATTCAACCATTTACTCTTCACAACTTGAAAAAAAAGTGTTAATAAGAGAAATAAACATAAACATTAGCTAAATTAGTTGTCATAGCCATCTTACCCCACTAGTTTTGGGCCCCTATCTGGCTAAACTTACAGAATGTATAAATTACTTTGGTGTGATTCTTATTCATATATTTAAAGTGGCATAAATGTTAAATACTAAATCAAATTCTATTTGAAATTGTGTTTTTGAAAATGTAGGTGTATAATTGAATAACTAAATCACAGTAAAAGAAATGCACGTGAAAGGTAATTTTATTACGACTTACAGACGTATGACAGTTTACATATTTAATTGCCTATATTGTAACTGAAGATATGTCATAATAGCAAAAGAATTCATACTGAATGATTTCACTCAAGTAGCCTATAGAGTCTAATGAAAAAGTGAAGATGTCTGGAATGAACATAATTTATGGAATTATTAATAACACCATAATAAGCATAATATATATATATATATATATATATATATATATATATATATATATATATATATATATATATATATATAAATTATGTATCTCCAACTTCTTGCATTTTCCTATATTTGTCTGGTACAAAGTAAAGTTATATTGTAATCTACAACATATGTGTAAAGCAATGCTACTAGAAAACATGGACATGGGTTTAAATTTTCTATATACATTTACTTTATTAAACAACAGTTCTCTTAACAAAAAAAAAATAATAATAATAAAAATAAATAAATAAAAAATACAATTTGCCAACTTATATCAACTAGAAGTAAATGAAATGAAAATATGAAACAAAAGTGCCCCCATAAGCTCAGCCTTGATTTCTATTTTCTGACATTAACGTTATATTTTTGACTAAATTATATATCAAGTAAAACAAGCATCTGTTTATTTATATGATACACGTTCTGTCCTTTAACATCCATTAGCCTGTTTGCAAATCAAACATCACCATTTCTAAAAAGTTTTTTTCCCATCATCTTGCAAACAGTGTTGGAGAGTAACTAGTTACACGTAACAGATCAAATGTTATCAGTTACATTACTTTCATGAAGTAATTGAAATTGTTTCACTACTTATTACATTTTAAATAGGGTAACTTGTAATCTGTAACCTATTACATTTCCAAAATAACCTTCCCAGCACTGCTTGCAAATCATTAACACGTTTTTGTATTTTGTATTGCATTTTCATGCACACACTTGCATCATTTGTGTGATTTTTCACAAAACACTGAAATGCTTTAGCCAACTGTAAAAAGGCTGAAAAATAATATCCTGTTCACCGTCATAAATGACTTCCAAACTGAAACAGACTCAGGACTGCATAACGGAGACTGGGGCTAGTTTTTTTTTTCTTTCTAAAATTCATTTATTTGAGGACAAAAATATATTTTGTTAATTTTATACATGGCACAATAGCATGCTGCCGCACAAGAAAGATTCAACGATGATTCCATGAAGAACATTAAATATCCTTCATCAATGGATTCCTTCCAATGTGCAAAAGGTCCTTTATAGAGGAAAAAGGTTCTTCAGATTATTCAAATGTTCTTCACACTAACAAAACATGAAATGTTCACTCAAAGGTTATTTGGCATCGCTGGAAACACCCTTTTAAACCTTTATTTTTAGGAGTTTATAGAGCTGACAACGCTTTGAGATGAATACCTTTAAAGTGCATGAAGTATATAAAAAAGCATCTTCCACAACATATATGTATATGTATATATATATATATATATATATATATATACAGTGCTATATATATATATATATATATATATATATATATACAGTGCTGCTTGAAAGTTTGTGAACCCTTTAGATTTTCTATATTTCTGCGTAAATATGACCCAAAACATCATCAGATTTCCATATAAGTCCTGAAAGTACAAAGAGAACCGAATAAAACATGTGAGAGAAAAATATTTTCTTTGTCATTTATTTATTGAGAAAATGATCCAGTGTTACATATCTGTGCGTTGCAAAAGTATGTGAATCTCTTGGATTAGCAGTTAATTTAAAAGTGAAATAAGAGGTGTTTTCAGTCAGTGCATTGACTATCAGAACGTGACCTGTTTTATTCAAAGAACAGGGATCTAATAAGTAATGAATAATTGACTTCGGGCCGTTGGATTATTAGAAAAATGATTCACACCCGAGGTGGTGATGTTACACCTCAGGTGTGCATTATTTTTCTAATAATTCAATGGACCAAAGTCAATTATTCCGCTTATACTACGGTTGCCACACCTCAAGACATCGATCAGATGATATATTTCAAGGCATTCGTCCGGTATTTCTACTTAAATCGCTATTGTGAGTAGGATTATTTCTTCCGCATCTCATCCAAGGCCTCTGTTGCTAATTCCAAAATGTCATTTTAAACCTAGTAACAGAGGCTTGAGCAGTTGATAGCAGACTAATGCAGTTAATACAGTTAATAACTAAGTTATGAGAGAGAGAGAGAGAGAGAGAGAGAGAGAGAGAGAGAGAGAGAGAGAGAGAGAGAGAGAGAGAGAGAGATTACCTCTGTGCGTCTCTCAATAGTGTTCGGCAGCAATGTCTGTAGTTATAGTGAAACTTAGTTCCTTTCCTTCACGAACTGCGCCCTTGTTGTTACCTCGGTTGTGAGAAGTCATGTAGTTTTTAAGTTATTTACTGATAAAATTGTCAGAGTAGCGCGATGTATGCTAGTGTGTGCAAACTGTTATGTGCGGTCTGTGAGGGAGAGAGAGAGCGGGAGAGATAGAGTAAGTGCTTTCCGTACATAATAAAGCGTAATTTTGTGGCAAAAACATGGACATGATCTGTCTTTATCCCTTTGTTTACTATATTTATTTGTTTGGCCAGTGTCGTTGTGGGTTTTGGTTATTTTGCTGTTGTAAGACCTTTGAAATAACAGAAATCATTAGGCGAAGTGATATGGTCATGTAATGCGGTCAAGAGCTGCCTGGAACTACGTTCGCCGTGCGTTTCCCTGAAAATAATTGCACACCTCAGAACGTCCATCAGCCAATCAGATTCAAGCATTCAACAGCCCCGTAGTATAAACTCTGATCATGTTTGTGGAAGTGAATCATGTCAAGAACAAAGGAGATTACTAAGGACCTCGGATGTTGCTCATCAGGCTAGAAAATGTTACAAAACCATATCTAAAGAGTTTGGACTCCACAAATCCACAGTCAGACAGATTGTGTACAAATGGAGGAAATTCAAGACCACTGGTCGACCAACAAAGATCACTCCAAAGCAGAACGTGTAATAGTCTGCGAGGGTGCAAAAGTTCCCAGGGTGACTTCTGAGCAACTAAAGGCCTTTCTCTCATTGGCTAATGTTAATGTTCATGAGCCCACCATCAGAAAAACACTGAGAAACTACAGTGTGCATGACAGAGCTGCAAGAAGAAAGCCACTGTGCTCCAAAAAATAAAATTGCTTGCTTAATATCATGTGGACAAGCCAGAGGACTATTGGAGAAAGGTTTAATGGATGGATGAAACCAAAATAGAACTTATTGGTTTAAATGAGAAGCTATTATGTTCAGAGAAAAGAACACACTGCATTCTAGCTTAAGAATCTGTGAAACATGGTGGTGGTATCATGGCTTGGGCCTGTTTTGCTGCATCTGCGTCATTGATGGAACAATGAGTTCTGAATTATAGCAGCAAATTCTAAAGGAAAACGTCAGGACGTCTGTTTAAGAACAGAGTATCAACAGAACGTGGGTCATGCAGCAAGACAACAACACCAAGCACAAGTCATTCTACCAAAGAATGGTTAAAGAAGAACAAAGTTAATGTTTTGGAATGGAGTCAAAGTCCAGACCTTAATCTGATTGAAATGTTGTGGAAGGACCTAAGCAAGCAGTTCATAGAAACCCACCAACATCACAAAGTTTGTTCAGCACTAAGGAATGAGCTAAAACTCCTACATGTTATTGTGCAGCTGATCAGCATTTACAAGAAACTTTACCTTCAGTTACTGCAGCAAAAGTGGGTCACACCAGATACTGAAAGCAAAGATTCACATACTTTTGCAACGCACAGATATGTAACACTGGATCATTTTTGTCAATAAATAAATGACAAAGAAAATATTTTTCTCTCACTTGTTTGATGTGGTTCTCTTTGTACTTTCAGGACTTAGCAGAAGGCAAACAATCGTTTCATGCTTGGTGTGAAAGCACTGTTCATCTGCGATTTGCATCGCGTTCAGTGTGAAACGGCCTTAAGGCTACCTTCATGCTGAGTGTGTCAGAAGCCAACAGTAAACAATGACTATAAAAATTTTTTTATATATATATATATATATATATATATATATATATATATACAGTTGAGGTTCAAAGGTTTACATCCCCCTTTCAGAAAACATATTTTGTATATGCAGGGCCGCTGCTGGCCAAATGGGTGCCCTAAGCAGGATTGTATTGTTGTGCCCCCTCCTGAAATGGGTGTGTCAGACAAAGGAGAGATGCAGAATGTGCAGTGTTGGGGGGCCTCCAGGAGCGTGGTTGGGAACCACTGATATATAGCAAAAGGGTGTCCAAAAATGAGAGATTAAGCGGATATTTGAATCAAATGTTGGGTCAATAGCCTATCAGACAAGGACTTGATTGTCCTGTAAGTGTAACAGAAGCAATTACCAGGCCTTTGGCTCCCTTTGCAGGCATTTGAATGTTGATAAAAAAAAACAATAAAAAAACAAAAAAACAATGGACACCATCACAACATTTGTAATGGTTTTACTGGTTATGGTAATTGGTCACCTTCTAAATCCTAATGGAATATGTCCCAAAACATACTACAGAATGTTTTTTATTGGTTAAAAGTTGTTGGTTTGTAATGTTTGTAATGGTATTTGTGAGTCATTTTTTCAGCAGGGTTGCCTCATTGTTTTTATATAATGCATTTTAAGTCATTTTAAAGGCTGTTGTTGGCTTGGGTTTGTTTTTATAACCACAAAAATATTATCTTAATACTTCTTTGTATATTATTATTTGAAGTAACAAAACCATGGTTCCCATGGCTACAAGAACCATGATATATATATATATTTTTTAATTTGTGTTAAAACCATGCCTAACTTTTTTAAGTGAACATGGAAACGGTGAGTGAATATTAGACACATTGGTGGGGGTGAAATTATTACCGACATTAAAACACGTTATTGACCTCAACACCCAAAAAAGTTTCACAGGATTTTGAATGCAGCCTACCTGAAATTTAAGTTAAGTGATGCACGGGCTACGTTTTCATCTTTTTTTCCTTCTCTTGGTGCCGGATTGCTGATGTCTTTTCATAGTTATCCATCAATTATGATCATTTGCATTCAGCCGCAAACATGAGGTTTGTGCAGTCGCGGGTGCGAGAATAGCGCGTTACTTTTTTTTTTGAGCAACTGGGAGTTGGTGCCCTACGCAAACTGCATACTCTGCGTATAGGGATCGGCAGTACTGTGTATATGTGAAATATGTCATTCAGGTCAGTACTAAATAAACAATAACATGCATCTTGTGTGATCCCTCTCATTTTGGTAAAATAATTAACAATTTTAATGATTCTGAAAGCGGGATGTAAACTTTTGACCTCAACTGTGTGTGTGTGTGTGTGTGTGTGTGTGTGTGTGTGTGTGTGTGTGTGTGTATATATATAATTTTATAGTAATTTATCTGCAATGATGCAGATAAATGATTTCTCCTCTCGATACTCACATACAGAGCAGAATGGAAACAGAAAGTAAAGGCACTAGTAAAATCTTCTCTGTTCTTGCTTGTGCTCCTCGGTTAACTTCTGGTGGACACAGAGACAAAAAACAAAGAGGTCTTAAAACATAATGTTAAACAATCTCATTCTAACTTCATTAAAATCACCCCAACAAATGTATTTTATTAGCTTCAAGGAATCAAACTTTTTTCACGAACCTAGTTTCACACTTTGAATTAATAATTCATTTGTGACGTAGCATGTGTAGGTTCCTGTATCATTGCGTTGAAGGTTGTTAAGTTTGAGGGAAAAGTTTCCTTTCAGATACTTCTCACGGATGATTTCAGTCCTGTTGTAATATCCTGAATCCTGTTGTTCCAGAGAGACTTTACCCTTAATAATATCATACATTTTCAGAGTCTCATTGTGTCTCCAGTGCACTGTAATGTCTTCAGTTGTAAGCTGAGATTTTCTAGAAGAACACGGTAAAACAGCAGAACTTCCAACAGAACGCTCAATCAAGACCTGCTGAGGCTCTGAAAACAAAGAGAAGTTATAATAAATTAAACCATTTTTTTTGTGTGTAATATTGCTGTTTGCAATGTTACAATGCTCAAAGTCCACATTAATATAATATATAATATAAATAATAATTTCCTTTAACAGAAAAAAACGTCTTTCAAAAACTACACCAAATAGCTTGTTCTTACTACAGAGCACTATTTCCTGATACTGTGAACATTGTCAATTATTTAAATAATTCCTGCCCACGGAATACACAAAAAAAGGGGGCGAGGCCTGGTCGAGCTGAACTAGAGACCTTAGACTGTGTTTAATAAAAAATAAAATAAAAATAAATAAATTACTCAGAATCATCCTGTAAAATCTGTGCTTGCAAAGCTTCTGCACGATCCTCTTGTTCACAGATATTCTCAGGGTCTGAATCAGGCTTGAATTGGTATAGCATAATTTACTCCATCATTAATATTTTCACCTAAGCGGATTATTGTTAGGGGCGAAACTTGTGACCCTAGTGGCTTTTGGGAAACATACCCCAAGCATCCGAGACAGACTGGGAAGAGAGGTGCAGCAAAAAATTTAAATATGTGACAAATTATGTATTTTTTGGGTCAATCAACATGATAACCTATTCTAGTACAAATCAAGGCTTTGTAATATAGGCATAATAGGACTCCTTTAAATAAAAAGAAGAAACACACACACAAACCTTCGATAAGTAGCTGCACAGTCTGAATTGTTGATTCCTCTATGATGTAGCACTGGTATTTTCCTGCATCAGTATACTGAAGGTTGTTGAGTTTGATGGAGAAGTTTCCTCTCAGATACTCCTCAGGGAAGCTTTCAGCTCTGTTCTTGTACGCTGTAGCCTGTCCTTCCAGAGAGCCTTTACCCTTAACAATGCCATATACTTTCAGTTTGTCGTGGTGTTTCCAATTTACTGTAATGTCTTCAACGGTAAGCAGAGATTCTTTAGAAGAACACGGTAAAACAGCAGAACCTCTGATAACACCCTTAACACTGACGTGCAGAGACACTGAAAACAGAGAGAAGTTATGATAATAAAGAAACATGTTTTGTTTTTTAAGGGAATAAACAGGTTTTAAACAATATTACATATATATATATATGTACACACACACACACACACACACACACATATCATTGATCCTCAAATAACCCTTAGTGCTCACCTTCATTTATCAACATTACCAGATGAAGTAAGACAATACAGTCCCTGTAAACACAGAAAGAATTCAATATTTGCTTATAGCTAAACTCGTAATTATTGTCTTTGCTAATCGACATTGTTGGACCTAGAAATGGTGACATCAAACGTCTAGCTAGAAAACATTTGAAACAAGATATTATTTTTAAAATTAAATTTAAAATCTAATGTTTGAATTTGTAGCTCAACCATTAGGGTTTTCATGAGATACAGGGTTTGTTGAAACTGGGTGTAAATTGTTAGAAACAACATATATGGCAAGATATATTTAGGCTACGTCCACATAAATCAGGAAAAATTGTTTTTTTTTTTTGTTTTGTTTTTTGTTTGATGGTCCACTATTTCAGGTAGACTTTTGAAGTGTGGATCCGTACACACTCTAATGGCTAATATTGTGTTATATTTCATCTTAAACAACTATGTGAACTTTTATAAACATCCGCTTGGCCATTAACTTTGAAATGCATCATTATGCAAAAAATCTGAGCAGAGTTCTCCACATAAACATCCACAGCTGGAAGATCAACAAGTTACTTATTTTCTCTCTCAATATGGCATTTTCTTTTTTTTTTTTTTCCAACAATTACATTACCTTGTCTTGTCGCTAAATTAGTGTATATATAGGCTATATTGAATCATTTGAAGCATGTTGTATGTTTTATAAACAATAAAATAAGCATTTGACCGAAATTCCAGAAGCGTGGTGAATGTTTATAACATTTTATTTTTTTCCGACAACAAATCACTTCAATGCGACGAGCTTGTTATCACGACTTCGTAAGTAGGAAATAGGACATTTCCGAAACCAAGTGAAGGCATTATCCACAATAATGTGGGCGTAGACTTAATTCTGTATAGTTAGTCTACAGCATCTGTTTGTATAGAAAGTTGTATAGAAAATAAAAACTAAGTACTTTTCCTCCCTTTACTGTCCGTAAACATTTTTAACTTGATAATCTATTGTTTATTTTTATCGGATGGCCTGCGGAGTAATACTTAAGTAGCCTATAGGCAATAGCATTTATGCAAAGCTAGGAAAGTACCGTTTATTTCGATTTCTATAATGTGTGAAGTGAAAATAATCAGATCACATACCTGGTGATCATGACTCAAGAGGTTAAATAATACAATAAATATCATTAATGTTTAAAAGGTAGGTTGCTTTCAAAGCACTGATTTCTTCTGAATCTGGGCTGAGTTGCGGCTAGAAGGCGCTACTGGGCATGCGCACATCAATACAGCGTAATTTTTGTCACACTATTATATTTATTATAATTACTTTGTTTTCATTATTGTAAGGGGTAGGTTTAGGGTTGGGGTATATATAGACGTTAATAAAACACAATCTAATAGGTAGAAAATTAAATGTCATTGTTAGCCGTTTTATTAAAGTAAAAGCGTACGCAACCATTTATTTTCTGGCGTATTGATTCCCATTTGTATAATCACAGTTGCACAAATACCATGGTTAAACTACGGTTAGTGGTGCAAAACCATGGATAATCTGTGGTTTCATTAACTTTTTCGGAGTTCTGCTCTCAATAACTTTCTTAAGATGTATGCAAAACGGTTCATATGAGCAAATTATTACTATTGCCAAGTATGACTATCAGGTACAACTCTATTTTCTCTTCTAGTAGTTGTTTTATAAATGTGTAAAAAATGCATTTCTATGGATGGTGGTGACGTCAACGATCTTTAAGGGACCGTCTAGAAATTACATGTCTGACGTCTACTCGCTAACTTTAATATTTCTATTTTATTTGATATTCGCTAGAACCAAATTAATGGTTGAACATGTTAATAAGAAAAGAAAGAAAGAAGAAAAAAAAAACATGTATGTATGAATGAATGTGTCCTTGTCAAACATTACTAAGTAAATGAAAATTTGAACAATTGTTTGTTCATATTTCACATTTATAGGCTATTTCACATATTCATACAGTCAAACCAGAAATTATTCAGACACCATATAATTTCTGATATTTTTTAACTAGAGGGTGCAGGACACTATCTTTAATTTATGTAAGTGAGGATAGCAAAATAAAGTAAACTGTGACATATTATACCCCCAAAAAATTGAATGGACATTGAAAATGTAGGACCTAGATTTGATTTGACACTTTGACCTGACCATGTTTTGTTTCATACCTTTCTATCAAAGTTATCTGTCATCAAGATGAATTTGTTCTGACACAGTTTAGCCTAACTCTTGAGTTCTTGTCATGTTTTGTTACCATTTTCTAAACTATAGCAAATAAACTGTGATAATGTGAGAAATGTTGAAAGCGTCTGAATAGATTTTGGTTTGACTGTATTTCACATTTTGGCCGCGGGACCTAAGGGTGCTGAGGGTGCTGTAGCACCCCCCGCCGCAGGGCCGGGTCTGAGATTTTCCTTTTGCCCCTTGATCATCCCCAAGATACTTAATTTTTGTGATTATTTATTAAACTAACCAGAAATATATGTGCGGCTGTATTTTTCTTGCGCGCGTCCCTGCATCTCCGCCTCACACTGACAGAATTTCATGTGAATGTTCACGCGATATTACCGTAATTTTACATTCCGATTTGTAAAAACCAATCACGTCCTCGTCCTTTTTATGAGCTGTTTTCCGAAGCTTTCTCGCTTCTCAAGACGGCCACCGTCGATAAGCACTGCTCTTTAATTGCGCTCTAGTCTCTGGTCAAACGCGCTCAAATCACTGTAGTCTAATCTGTAGCCTAAAGTAATCTGAACATCATAACGCTTTAGGCAAGGTTATCCATATTATGACTAAATATTTTTAATAAGACTGAATCTGAATTTAACCTGATCACGTTTAATAAAGACATTTTAAGTTTAATTATAACGTGCAAGTCCACTATTATTCAAACAACGAACAGATTTCACAGCGAACAAAGGACATTTACACTGTCAAAGAATATTACTGAAGCGTGAGTGTAAGCACTCTAAAATCCATCGCACGTAGGTAGCCTACATCAGCACTTTGATGTTTCTGATGAGAGAATTCGATAAAGTGCACTGATCAAAACTTTTGCTTATCAACGATGTTAATATTTAATAAAATCCCCTTAAATAATATAAATATTAAAGAAAAAAATTCTTGAAATAAAACCACAAAAGCACAAATGCATTGGTTTGCATATAGGCTACATCTTAATTTGTATATTAATCTATAAGAGTTTGGGCTGTTTATAGGATTTTGTCAAAGGCCCCGCTCTGCCTCATCAAGCCCCGCCCCCCAGCACCCCCCAGATAAAATTTGTTTATGCGTGTCACGCTTTTCACAATAAATATGGGGATGAAAAACATTTGTCCATGTTTTACTCCATCTCGAATCGCGCTCGAGAAACAGTATCTCTTCAGTGGCTCGGTGTACACTTTCAACTTTTTTTTTTAAATTTTTAAATTTTTATTTATTTTTTTGTCTCGAGCCTTGGTCAAAAGACTGTACGACATTCACGTTACATGATTTGACTGATTTTTACTTAGAGAGCGTGACAGCGCACCGCATTAAAATAAATGATCATTCATGTTTTCATAACCGCTGGCCAACCTCAAAAACGAAACTAAAATTAAAACATCTTTGAGAGCAAGTGGGCCCCCTGGTGTTTCGGGGGCACTACGCAGCTTGCGTATTCTGCGTATAGGGTCTGGATTAAAGTTTGTAGCTTTCCAACGTTCACCTTAAATTAAATGTAGGTTGTTTACTTTCATTAAAAATAAATAAATAAAAATAATAATAAAAAATAATAATAATACATATTAATATATTAAACGATTTGTCAAATATATCAACTGTTGGAAAGTGTTTTACACAATCCTGCTCCAAATTTTAGAATGACAACAAATTTCAGTAGCTTTTAAGATTGGCCTGATACCATTAATACATATCTGTAATCTCTCTTTTTTTTTTTTTTTTTTTTTTAATTTTGCTGAATACAGTAGCTACAAGTTTAATCTCAGATGAACTCGACAATGATAAATTTAATAGAGACTGGTCTATGTTTGTGACACATTGCTGTCCATGCATGTGCATAGAGTGTGTATGGTTTTGAAATACATGCTAAAGTGTTTTGTTATGTGTATAATAAGCCAACATTTATGGTTTAATAGTTCTTGAATGTATTTATCAAAAACAATATCACAGCCCTTATGTGCAACTTAAAGTACATGTAACATCTTTTTCAGTTGCACTGACTCCATCTTGAAGTGAGAGGATTTTGAATGCTTGTCTTTAGACACTATGTAGGGTTTGATATGTAAATAATTTAATTTAGCTCAAAGGGAATCATTTATGATTTTACAGGGAATCTGAACAGAATCACTGTTTTGGGGCTGATCACTGAGTCGGCAGCGATTCACTGAATGAGCCGTACAACATCAACTCTGCACTAGATATTAAAATCCAAAATATAGTGAAAACACTATTAATAAGCAGAGTAACAAGTTCGGCAGATTAAGACATTAACTTGTAAGCACAAAACACAAGATACTTCTCTTTTCAATATAAATAAGACTTTATTTATATAAACCTAAGACATAAACTAATCTAACATGAACACACGCATTCACACATTCACACGTTGCAGAAAGAGAGAAAGGATGAGTTTAGAGAATGAGAATGTGAAATCCCAAGTTTATAGAAATATGTGCTATCGAATAGACCTGAACAACCATCAATCACTTAATTAACTCTTAGGATGTTGTTAGGGTGCTCAGCCTCAAGTTCATAAGATTGCGTAATGTTGAATTTTCATGAACTGCAGTGTTTTTGGTTTTATGTCAGTGTTTTATGATACATGATATACAGTATTAGATTTGTTTTAACTGTATAAATTTGAAATTTAAATAATATTCATGAAAAATGTATTGAAATTCAAAGAATATAAAGCATTCAGCTAAAAAGAATGGAATAAATAAAAGCAGATGTTGGAAAGTATGTATAAGGTTATAAGTACTGTGGGATTACAAATTTATTAAAATGTTCAATTTAGATCCCAATGAAATAATGTACAAACTGAAGAAGTTATATACATTGTATTTAGCATTTATGGTGAAGATGGTGACATCAAATGAATGACTGTGATATACAAAGTTTGTAGCAAGAGGTTGTCAGGTCCTGTTCTCTTATTGTAAGTCAAATGAGCCAGACGACGGAGACTCTTGCCTTTTGTTTGTAATTGCTTTTGAGGCCCCTGTCTCAATCTTTGGGTAGTTAGGCTGATTAGATTAGGAGTGGTTAAATGGGCCAGGCTGCTATGTCTGAATACTTCATTTGCATGCTTTGTTCAAGGTCGTCACCCAGGTGCTTTATTTCCGTTCCTAAGCACAGCCCCCTAAATGTATATACACTACAATGCATCACTGCTTTAGTTAGACTTGGAGGACCACAGCTAAGCACAGTGAGTTCTCTTCTCAATAAAGAGGAACTTCTGTATGAAAAGATATCCCAACGTCTCCTGGTCTTTGCTTCTACAAGTGGAAATAACTTTGGAAGATAAAAGTTCACAACAGATGGTGCCGTGACCCGGATAGAGTTCCAGCTTCTCTCCAGAATCCAGATTGAAAACTTCAAGCTAAAACAAAGATCTGCTTCCAGACTGCATCTTTTGGAATCCAGTGAAAACTTCTAGCTGACTTCGTTCCAGACTGAACTTTTCTTTCAACCAAGGGTGTGGGTGAGTGCTGTCTCTAATCCAAAAGAACCTTTAAGATCAGTAAAAATTTGTTATCCTCTGCGCCGACAGAGACGAGCTAACAGACAGCTGTAGGTTTTGTTAGCTAAGTTATCCTCTAAAAATGTCATTTTAGAGATGAAGGTTATCCTCTGTTTTCTAGGCAGGGAAGATTAGCATCACGTGCTAATATTGGTTATCCTCTGTTTCTAGGCAGGGAAGATTTAGCATCACGTGCTAATATTGTGTTACCCTCTGTTTTCGGCAGGGAAGAAATGGTTATCCTCTTTTCACAGAGAAGGTTAGCATTTCATGCTAATAATATTGGTTACCCTCTGTTTAGGCAGGGAAGTTAAGTGTGAAGTGTTGGTAATTTGAAAAGTTAACAATAGTTAAGCTGTGTTAACAAATGTACCCTCTGTTGATCAGAGAAGTTTTAGTGTTTTTGATTGTGTGGTAACAAAGAAACTCACAAAATGGGTAGAAGAAATGCTAGGCTGATTCCAACAACAGAAAATGGTTGTCGGGCGACTCCATTGTGGTCAGATAGTGAATTCAAAACACTGTTAGGGGAACAAATGAACCTAATAATCACTGAGAAAATTAGACAAGAACTAATCCAGAAATATGAGATCCATCCAGACAAGACTTGGTCTGTAGATGAGTGTAAAAAAGTATTAGGAGCATGTATTCGCAAGAACAATGTGAAAGGCATTATCTGCTGCCACAGAGAATTTGGTTTAGTACTAGCTACAAAACAATCTCAGCGTAACTCAGAGCTAGAGAGACAGAACAATGAGCTTCGAGCTAGAGTATCCTCTTTGACTAAAAAATTGAACCGCAACAAAGCTGCAGCAAAAACTGATTTGGAAGAAGTCAGTCAGCCTGATAACAATTATCCTGACTTACAAGCTTTCTTTGAAACAGATGTAACTGTAGATTCAGTGAAGGTATGTGGCGCTAAGAGAAAATTTCAAGGAATTGAGGAAATTGACAGTGTTCCTCTCAACTCTTCTGTTGTCCAAGTACAAACTATTGCCAAAGCATTAGGACCTCAAGATATAGAGAGACTATCTCAGAGCTTACCCTCAGCACGCACAGAGTTTTCTGAATTTAGAAGGGCATTGATAAAAAAAAAATGCGTCTCTACGACATGTCGTTAGCAGAAGTCACACAGCTCATGTCACAAATTCTAACTGAATCTGAATTCAACAGTTTTGAGTCTGCTGTTACTTCTGAACTACAACATGCCAGTAAAGGCGATTTGAGAGAAGGTGTTTTGAACATTCTAAAGGATATCTTAGGACCCAAAATAGATTGGTCTAGAATTACTAACTGTGTGCAGAGGAAAGAAGAGACTGTGAGTGAATATACTGAAAGGTTTTGTCAGTCAGCTGTAACTTACAGTGGAATAGTGGATGATCCTGAAAGTGTGCTTGATGACAGAGGACCACTAGTTCGAACATGGTTTGATGGCCTTTTATCAGAGTACAGATTGGCTTTGCCATTCTTAGACCTAACATGGTCCACTGGAAGCTTGCAAAACAGCTTAGATAGGTTAGCTACTTGGGAAAGAGACTCTGGTGTTAAAGCCAGAGTAAAGATTGCAGCAGCGTCCTTTAAGGTTAACACAGAGAACCGACCGAAACGTAAATATCCTAAGAAGGAGAGCAGTTGCCATTACTGTGGAAAGTTAGGACACTGGATGAAAGAGTGTAGGAAAAGCAAAAAGACTTTAGGAGAGATTAACAGCTTTACTCAGCTCCTACTCAGTCTACTTAGCACTCTGAAGCAGCCCCTCCCCGCTTCACCGAACTGTTGGAGCCGTTTGCTCAGGTGTTAACTGTTAAGGCTGTGAGTACTTAATTTCCCCAGTAATGTACAACAAAGCTGAAAGCTTCTTTGTAAATAAAACTACAGGAAGGTTACTGTCACTTCCTTCCATTGAGAGAATGCTAATTAAGTACACTCACAGCCTTCAAAGCTATATTACAGCACACTCCAGTCACTCACCTATCCTCTCTGAGTTATGATGTTTATGACTGATGTTCCATTAGAGGATGGAGATGTCACACACTAAAGTTTGCACACCACCTACAGGGATAGGATAGGACACGTGGACCAGTGAGGAGCCCAGGGAAGAACCGGAATGCAATAGGCTTCTGGGGGCTAACCCTGCGGTGAAGATAACCTTATAGGTCATTCCCCATACAATAGTCCATCCTTCTCCTCACTGTCCTTTAGGTGTCTCATAAATTAAGAACCAGGGAAAGAAGGAACAACAATAGCAGACTCAGATTGAACAGAGGATACAACCCTAATGTTTGCAGTCTTTAGAAACAAATACTGCTCTGTCTTTTGTTTTCTTTCTTACTCTGTGCAGATACCACTTGATGGCTGTCCCCAGACCCATACGCGCCAAACCCCTCACCTGCGTATGAAGCCAACAACAAGACCCACTACCGAGCCAACTGTCACAGAAGACAGAACAAAGAAAAAAAAATACACAACGCAGAGAATCACATACGAGAACTTCAGTCATCAATCAACATGATCAAGACATTCTTGATCTTTCAGCAAAATTACACCTGATGGCTGAAGATAATTCTTCATGGTTCGGAAACCTGTTAGTATCAAGTGTTTCATTCAACAAATGACTCACGCCCATCACGAGAAATGACAGTTCCAACCAGAAAAGACTATTAAGAACTTCACGGAGCTGCATGTTTGTTTCTGTGTCAGCAAGCAGTTCGTCCCTACAGACAATCAACACAGAACAAGTGCGATGAGCCTGTAACGATCACAAGTTACAAGAATAAACTTTTTAAGTGTTTAAATTTGTATTTTGTGAGAGTTATTAGAACTCTCAAAGGGGGAATTGTGGGATTACAAATTTATTAAAATGTTCAATTTAGATCCCAATGAAATAATGTACAAACTGAAGAAGTTATATACATTGTATTTAGCATTTATGGTGAAGATGGTGACATCAAATGAATGACTGTGATATACAAAGTTTGTAGCAAGAGGTTGTCAGGTCCTGTTCTCTTATTGTAAGTCAAATGAGCCAGACGACGGAGACTCTTGCCTTTTGTTTGTAATTGCTTTTGAGGCCCCTGTCTCAATCTTTGGGCAGTTAGGCTGATTAGATTAGGAGTGGTTAAATGGGCCAGGCTGCTATGTCTGAATACTTCATTTGCATGCTTTGTTTAAGGTCGTCACCCAGGTGCTTTATTTCCATTCCTAAGCACAGCCGCCTAAATGTATATACACTACAATGCATCACTGCTTTAGTTAGACTTGGAGGACCACAGCTAAGCACAGTGAGTTCTCTTCTCAATAAAGAGGAACTTCTGTATGAAAAGATATCCCAACGTCTCCTGGTCTTTGCTTCTACAAGTGGAAATAACTTTGGAAGATAAAAGTTCACAACAGTACCGTGTTAAAGCTTAGAACACCAGTTGAATCACCACAAACATTTCTGAGGAAAAATATTAACTATAAGTAAACGTACACTTATTCTAAGTTAGATGCACTGTTGTATGTTGTTGCCGTATGGCAACAAATCATAAAGTACCTTAAAATATTTTTTTTTTTTCATTTTTTTTTTTTTTACTGCACTTCAAGTTAAGCCATTCCAAGAAAAGAAAAAGAGTCAAATATTTTTTTTATAGGTCTATCATAATGCCTGCGGTAGAGGGTTAAATGCACCAGTTCAGTTAGACCTGAAGGTTACTTGCTCGCGTTGCCTTTGTGTTACAGGGATTCCCTTTTGTCTTCGTTGTCGTTGCAGGGTTTCCTAAGTTGCTGATTGGCTGGAAGTTCAGTAGTCGTTGAAGTGATGTCTTGGTTGTTGGCTGGAGATGCGGAGTTGGTCTGGTTGAAGTTTTGAGGCGGTCACAGGCTTGAGTTGAACTCGGAGACGAGGTGTGGCAGCAAAACTTAAACTGAGAATACGAAACTCGCAACGGAAAAGAAACTAATATAAAAGAAAGAAAAGATATAATGAGACTAGGTGGTTTTTCTTCTCATCGTGGTGTTAAGTAGCAACTGGCCTGTGGGCCAGAGCACGCTCAAAGAGCGCTAAAAGCAGCGTCAAAACGCGGTGGCGAGAAGAAGAAGAGAGAAGGACGAGAAGAGTAGATGTGATGGTGTCCTGAGTTTTTAAACTCGGCTTCTGGACACATCCCATCTAGTGTCTTGACCAATTAGATAGGCTATTATCTTAGCTAGGGTTGTTCCGTCCATCATAAATCAGCATGTTATCAGTCACATGGTCCGAATTTTACACACTCTTGCAAAGTATATTTTGGATGTGATTTCTATAACCAGAATATGATACATTTGACAAAGAATCAGTTGGAAGAAACGTTTCAAGCTAGAATTGTCAAACTCATACATACCAAACACAAATAACCCTTAAAATCGTTCAATAGTTATTAAAAAGACATACATAATATGTGCTTTAAACATGATAGTCTAATGTGTGGGTTACATACATAATATAGTGTTATGCCTAGCAATGTCCTTTTAGGATGATTTTATGTGCATATGAAAAAGAAAGTCTCTGTGTAGTTCTGTGTAGGACAAAGGGACATGTTCGTTGAAGACTAGAGAGAGGTTAATGTTGTGAGCTGTTCTGTGAAAGAGGCTTGTTGGTTAGGCTTGCTCCAGACTCATGGCACCAGAGTACCATGGACAGATTTATGACGTCCTGTTGGGCTTTTCTGTGATTTTGGCTCCTCATGTTTCAATGTCCTGATCGAATCTTAGTTTGTCTGACTCATTCTGATCCTACAGCTATTAGGGTTCTTTGGCAAGAAGACACAGAGGAGGAGATATCAGAGGAACTCTGGGAGGAGATCTGTGCAAAACATGTTCTTATTCAATTACAAAAAAAAAAAAAGTTTTGGTATAATTGTTCACTATATTCCCTTATGAAAATTAACCATGGTTTTATTATAGTAAAAGTGTAGTAACCATGTTTTTTGGTATTGATTATCATTTGCATAACCACAGTTGCTACAAACTGTGGTTAGTGTAGCAAAACCTTGGTTACTTTGTGGTTACCATGGTTTAACTACAGTAATGATTTTTGTTTTTGTTTTTCGTTTTTTTTTTTTTTTTTTTTTGTAGTAAAACCATGGTTATTTTTCAATTTAAGGGTTGACCTCACTGAATCAGAATGTCTACACTATTACTTCATAAAACTGCTTTTTATTTGGGGTGCCACCATTAAAGAAAAATATATTCTCTCTCCATCAGTACAGTCATATCTACTTTATAGATATCCTTGCTTAATAGGGAAATAGGGGCTAAGGCAACTTCCATTTAGTGCAAAGAAAAGACTGCCATACTTAGTGCAAATAGCTTCCGCAATAATATTAATAAGAAAAAAAAAGCGTTTATTCTCTATTGTTATCAGAGCTTTGTCGCCCTCTGGAGGCCATTATTGATTTCTCACCGTAGCATCACAACACTGTAGAGTCTGCTTAGTAGTAACAGTGTAAACCTCAAAACAATTACATTTTTGAGACCAAGAACCTTAAGTGGTACACTACTTTATAATTTCTTATTTAATTCAGTGTGTTATTTGCTGTTTCTTTCTAATTGTTTGTAAAATTTACTAGCAATTTCTGAGTGAAAAATACTTTTTTTAAACATAGATTTTAATGTGAGAGGACAATTACATATATTGATTAGGTTTAAATGGACATTTGTTAATGTATGTTCTTAAATGTTTTCACATATTAGATTGCGATTGAACAATAATTGGCAGACTCCCTGTTAAAGACTATAAGGTGCAATAATATGCATCTTAAAAAAAGAAGATAAACAAGGTTTGTGCTGACCACAATGAGTGGTGTCGAGAGCATTAAAAACCACTAACATTCAACACACACAGAAACCAAACACACACTGAGCAGAAAATGACAAACTAAAGATTCAGCTTTCCTATTCAACTCCTGCCATGTTAACAATTTAGCATATTTGTGAATGTATGCTGTTCACAGTATCAGCAATGTCAGAGTTTAGTTTTTGTTCATTTTTGTGTGATAAACTATTTTGGTTCTGGGCTTCCACTAGATGTTCGATGTAAAATCTGACTTCTGAAGTAAAACCAGTTGAGAATAATTAAAATATAACTGACAGACAACTATAACAGAATAGCTCATAGCACGCTAAAAGCTAATTGAATTGCAAAGTAACTACAAAATGTGGTCAGTACAAACTTGACTTCAACTTCCTCTTGATGTGGCTGAAATTCCCCGTTTGAAACTTCTAGGGTTACTTTCAAACAGCAGAAATCTACATAGCATCATGTTGAAGTGTTTTAACATAACGAAGATCGTGCAGCTTCATCTCCGTGAGTTTATTGTACTTTGTTAATGTTTTCGTGTCATATTTGTACATTGATTTCTGATGTTAATGGTGCTGTCATATTTTGTATGTGTGTGTGTGTTTTATTTCACAGATCTGCTCATATGGTGTCAAACTGCAGAGACTTTAACAGACCATTTAACAGATTTGGGTCAAAATGTGTCTATAAACTGTGATTTTGATGTACAGGAGGTTAACTGGTTATTACTGAAACTACCAGATCCTCCATTTATGATACTGCAGTCTTCCACAACTTCAGCTACTTTTTACTTCAATAAAACATCTAAACACAAATATTCAGTTCACAGTAAACATGGCCTGTTCATAAATAAAGTCACTGTTGATGATTTAGGACTTTATTACTGTTTGACCACAGACTCTCCTCCAAAATACAGCGACGGCACCAGAATATACTTCACTGGCGAGTGAACATTTAGTGTTAAACACTTATCATTGTTAGACACAAAACATTAAATATTACTATTAAACCCTTTCAATGATTGCTCAAATCTAGAGATCCAGAATCATACAGCGGTGAAGTACACTGAACAGAATCAGACACACTGGCAGATTATTACCCTCATATCTGCTTTCATCAATGCTCTTCTGATCATTGTGATCATAGGTAAGTCCTTAGAAATGTGTTTTTCTGTCTTTAAAGATGGGAAGGATTGATGTTGAATCTGAATTCACTGTCTCTTTAAGGACTAGTAAAGGTGTTTGTCATTGGAAGCAAGACAACCAGAGACAGCTCGAAACAATCTCAAGATACAAACCTACAGCAGCTTCAAGTTATGGATCTTGAACAACCACAAGATTCAAGCCAAGAACAGGTAAAACAATTAATATTAATACAATCAAAATGAGTTAGGACACTAATATGCACCCCTTAAAAGGATATTAAAATTCTCTCATTTACTCATCCTCATGTCATTTCAAGCCTGTATTGATTTACACAGTGGAACAGAAAAGAAGATAGTTTTGAAGAAATGTAATACAGAACTCTGTATCACATCTGTATTAAGATTAAATGGCACTATTGGTTGTTTTTCCAGTGCATTACGGCAGACGTTTCCACACCGTGTAAAAGGTTTCAGCCGCGCCGAATAAACAGCACATATGCACTTCTAGAGCTGCCAGAATCAACAACACATAATAACATCTGACCCTTTTAGTTTCATCTCTCAATGTATTTGAAAACGTATTAAGTATTGCATAACTATGCATATGTAAATCTGTTTTGATCAACATATTTGGCTCAGATATTTTTGACCCCAAGGGCTGTTTCAGTATACTTTTCACTTATTTATCTAGATATGATATAGTTAGATTATATGATTTATAATGATCATAAACTGATTTCCTATGGCTGTGCTTATTACTTGTCTCTCATTACTGTGGATTCTCTTCTACTTGCATAATAAACTAATTTCAGTTCAATAATTATTTATTTGTTAAGTAATTTTGTAATGATTAATGAACAGCCAGTTTGACTCTATATTATACTTTTTTTTTGCATATGAAATGTGTGTTTGTGTGAAACTTCACTTTTGAAATTAAATGTCAACATTTTGTCATTTTGTTCCAAACTCAAAATACTCATCTCAAACTCCACTGGATCTCAAGCTTTAGATTTGAGAGCTAACTTCAAATTCGGAGTGTTCATCTCATAAAGATTTCAGAAGACTAGAAATATAGCCTACTGTATATATATATATATATATTTAGCTATATATTTTATTATTTTATTTATTGTGCATCATATTCTCACAGTTTTCTAAATCACAAGAAGAAGAGTATGTTCAGTTGTTAAAAATGTGTTGTGAAATGATTTAGTCCAGTTTACATGTGTGTAGGATATCAGAGCGAATATCAATAAAGTTCTTTACTGAACATGCTTGAGGTTAAAGTTTCACCTGAGATGAAGTTTGGAGATGCTGATTTTTGTAAAGACGCGTCTGCGTATGACATGGTGTAGTTTAATCGTACAACTTCAGTATCTTTTTAATGTTTGTCCTTAAATGACTTTGAAATGATGAAGCACACTAAAAAGTACACATTAGACCTCATAGCTTGGGTATGGACATATCTACTGAGTTCACTTGATTTTGTAATGCTACGTACATTTTACATGGTGAAACATGTTGTTTTAATCTGGTCAGTAATGTGTTTCTTTAGCCGTACTTGATGTACTCCAGCTAAACATTTAACCTCAAACAAATTTGTCAATGTTCATTTGTAGAAAATACTTGTTTGTATGAAATGTCAAAGTCCATACGCAAGCCTTTATAAAACCTAACATCTGTTCAGCCATGTAAAATTTATTGAGCTCTTTATGTTTATGATTTAGCAAAATGTGTTACAATTAAAAAAAACAAACAAAGTAAACAACCTTGCTTTGCTCAACCTGTGGCTTTAACACCTCTTTAGAGTTGTTTACCTCATATGAGGTTCACGTGTAAAGTGCTTGTAAAATGTTTTCTTTCACATCACAAGAAAGGAAACACAAAGTCTCACCTTTATGGAAAGAGTGGGTGTAAACCTTTCTTTAGTTTTATTTATTTCATTTATTGTACATCATATTCTTACGATTTTCTTAATCTCAAAAGGAAAATTATGTTTAATTGTTAAAAATATTTTGTGCACTGAGAGAAAAAGATGTGTGTGTGTGTGTGTGTGTGTGTGTGTGTGTGTGTGTGTGTGTGTGTGTGTGTGTGTGTGTGTGTGTGTGTGTGTATATATTCAGATTTAGCCTATAACAATTAGTCCAGTTTACATATGTCTAGGATTTCAGAGCAAATCAGACAATTTAAGATTTGGATATAACAGTGTTGAAACAACACAAAGAGCCAAATTCCACAAAGAGGCCCAAGATAATATGGACCATAAACCTCATCCTGGTGCCACGAGGCTGAAGCAAATGTTGGTAACTAGCAACTCAGGAAGGAGATTGCCAAATTTTAGGAAAGCAACTAATGATTGAAGAGACAACACATCATGACCATCACGAGTAAAACCATGAAGGAAGTCATGAGTTAATACTTCCCTGGGTTTTCCCCTACTGAAGACCTTCTGACCTTCACTGAACACATCCTCACATTCACAGAAAAAGCTTTTACATATATCAATGCAACAAACTGATGTTAAAATGACTTATGAACAAATATCATTCCATTGCATAACTCCGTATCATGTATGTAACCCACACATTTGACAGTTTATAGGTTCATATTCGAGTTTGGCTTGCATGCATGTGAAACGTACTACTTGAAACATTTCTATCAATCAATCTATTTAAACCATTGTCTAAATTATACTCTGCAAGAGCGGGAAAATTCTGACCATGTGACTAATAAGATGTTTGTTTATGTATTAGAAGGAGAAATGTAGTAACACCCCGAGCTAAGACAATGTCTAATTGGTCAAGACACCATTTGGGATGAGTCCAACAGCCGAGTTTAAAAACTCAGGACACAAACAAATTTCGCTTTTTGGCTTTATGTCTTTTTAACGCTGCTTTTTGCTATTAAGCTTTGCGTGATCATGAGGAGATAAGCCATCTAGTCTTGTCACACTCTTCTTCTTCTTTCTTAGTTTCTTTTCTTTTCCATTAAGAGTTTCGTGTTTTGAGTTGTCTCTGAGTTCGACCTCGTCTGTGCCCACCGCCAAAAGTTGAACCACCCATGACTCCACACCCATTCTTCAGCCAAAGGCCAACGACTGGCTTCCCCAAGATGTAACTCCGAACGACAACAAGACCTTCAGCCTATCAACAGTCTTGGGGAACCCCCTTTCTGCAATGATGCCACACTGAAGGGAACCCCCAACAGATTTAATCCATGGATTAAACACAATCATGCAACACAAGTGAACCTACAGATCCTAGCTGAACAGGTGCATTTCATATAAAGTTTAATAGCTTCATTGAGAAACTCAGTTGCTGTGGTTAATTAAATGATTGATGGTTGTTCAGGTCTAAGACATTGCTATAAACTTAGGAAGATCTTGTTGCGGTGCTAATAAATAGTGGTTTCACTATACTTTGGATATTGATATATAAGTATTTAGTGTACACATTTCTCACATACGATACTCAATGACGGATTGGTCTTTTTGGGCCCCCTGGAGGAACATTTTGGTCTAAAAGGAAACAGGAAAAAGTTACAGTTGCAGCAACAACCACCAGCAGATCATCTGGTCCTGATATTACATTTTTCCACAACCTCAGCTACTTTTTACTACAGTAAAACATTTAAACTAGTGCTGTCAAAATGAATGAATTAATTGCACATTTTTTTCTGTTAAAGTTAAAGTTAAAGTTTTTAAATAGAATTTTATATTGCAATAATTTCACATTCAATCTCCAAATTAATGTTGAAACAACATAAAGTTGTTTTTTTAATGGTATCTTTTATGACTGAAGGTGAGTATCACTGATACCAATACTACGGATGTCTCTAGGAAATGATTTTTTCCTAATATTTAACCATTGACTATAGCCATTCAACATTACAGTATAATTGAGAGCTATCAATTTTAACATTTTTTAGACTTTACGAAATAACTTCTAATTTAAGTCAACTTGTGACTTAAATTACAAATACATGTCATATTTACCTGTGCCCTTCAGCAAGTAGGAAACAAATACAGAAACTGAATAAAGTTATCAAACACTAAATTGTTTATACATTAAATTTAACACTAAATTAAATATATGATGAATCCTTAAAGCTACAAAAGTTATTGATTTCTTTCTTTTTTTTTTTTTTTTTTTTTTGTTCTTTGATTAACAGATATCACAGCAGCCAATAGGTTATTTGGCTGCTATTACTTTAAGAGCTGCCGCTGCTGAACGTGACGTGGATCTGACACGCGTCGTATTTTCTCACAGTGTGAGTGGGGTGGCCAAACATAGCTCCGCCCTTGCGTTAATTGCAATAAATATTTTTTAACGCTATTAAACTGGAAAAATCACCTGCGTTAACACGCTAATTTTAAACTTAAACACTAATTTAAGTACATTTAAACACAAATATCCAGTGCAAAGTAAAGCTCATCTGTTAATAAATAATGTCACTGACACTGTTGATAATTTAGGACTTTATTATTGTGTGACCACAGACACACCTCCCAAATACAGTGACGGTGTTATGTTGGGACACAGACGAGGTGAGGTGGATCCAAATGCAAGTAGTTTATTAACAAAATGAGAAAACAAACATGGGTAAATAACAAAGGAACACAGAGCAGGAACATCAACAGGGCAACAACGACTTACAAACAAGCACTGAAACAAAGGGGTATATATACTGAGCTGAACTTATGAGCTGAACTAATGAGTAACTATGGAAACTAACTAATTTCAATGGTTTTTTTAAAGGGAAATTACTTTCTCCTATAATACCACACTCCTGACCACAAGGGTGCAGTGTTAAGCAAGAGAATCAGGGCTTACTCTTACCGACTCTAGAGTAAAATGTTAACACTATCGGTGCGTTCTAAATATATCGCCCGGAGTGAAAACAATCATGGCCGCCATATTGAAGAGTTGTTCCAAGCCGAAGTGCCCAAAACTGGCCACTTCAAAGGGCCCTTCGGAATGATGGATTTCGAAGGGTACAACTGATGGACACTTCGGGGGCCCTCTTGATCCTTTGCACAGATGTCTTGCATGCTGACGGCGCCGCCGTGTGGGCACGGGAGGATGACGCAGAAGGGCACTTCAAGAAACAGTTGTTCGGTCCCCTACACCCTTCAACCCTTCGAAGCTCGCCCTCCGGAGGGTAAACCCTTTGTCTCTTGTTGTCGGTTTAAATGTAACCCTGTTTAGGTAGGTTTCTTGTTCAGTTTCACAAGTCTTTTTTTGTATTTGTTTTATATAAACTGCACAAGGGTTCTCACATATTTAAACTCACCGTCAAGTGAATGAAATGTTTCACCATAAAAGCACAACCAAGGTTGTAACTTTCCTTATAGCTGTTTTGAGATGATGATGATGATGATGATTATCATTTTGAAAGAACATAAAGGTCTGAAAGTTCATGGATAATTTGCCTGATGTGAAATTAAGGGCATGCAAATTATCTTCTGTGCTCTGTTAGGGTGTGAACAGCAGGTTTAGGATCCTGTTCAATGCAAAATCCAGTTGTTGGTTCATGTCACGGGTTTGATAGTGTTTATGCATGGAATGTTTTAAGATTTCTGAATTACTTTTAATTGTGTAATTGGCATGATATATTTTTCTCCAATTACTGGTGAGATTTTAGTTAAGGCGTTGGTGTGAAATATAATAGAGATTAATCACACTGTAATTTTATGGCTTTAAAACTAATTACTTTTATTAACATTAGTGGTGCACTACGCCTCAAGGGAATATTAAAATAACTTAAAATGAAATGGGAAAATTCTAGTTATGGAGCTCTAAAGAAAAAAAAGCGAACCACAGTGAACCACAGCAACATCAAGCTGTTGCAAAGAGGACATACAGATTCCACCGTCTCATCCAACATCACCTGACCGAGATGCAATGTAAACGGTACGTCCTTTATGTTTATGAAGGAGGGACTATAAGTAGTAAGAATATGAGGAAATAGTTGTCTTTAGAATAGCAGGTTTGATTTTGTCTTCTCTCTAGGGTGTAATGATTTTAGTATAAAGTTGTTGTTATATGTGAACTGGCATTTAGGTCTGCACAGATTCCAGTGATTTTCTTTTGTACAGTTGCAAGTTGCTGTTTACTTTTTGTTACTTTATG
This sequence comes from Acrossocheilus fasciatus, assembly GCA_036784905.1. Lineage (NCBI taxonomy): Eukaryota > Metazoa > Chordata > Actinopteri > Cypriniformes > Cyprinidae > Acrossocheilus > Acrossocheilus fasciatus. The sequence continues at coordinate 25,133,606 of CM071959.1, read as the reverse complement.
TTTTGGATTAATCATCTTGTGTAAGTGTTTGTGTTCAGTGAATATAATGTGTCTTTATTTGGTCATGTAATCAGTGTTTGTGTGTGTGTGTGTGTGTGTGTGTGTGTGTGTGTGTGTGTGTGTGTGTGTGTGTGTGTGTGTGTGTGTGTGTGTGTGTGTGTGTGTGTGTGTGTGTGTTTGTGTACCATCATTTATATCAATATAATTTTGTAGGTTGTAGGACCCCAAAATTGTTTACTTTTCTATTTTGCTAAGGTAGCAGACAGCTGAGGAAAATAATGATGAATATAAATAATAAAATGTATCCAAACTAACACTGTTTAGAGCTACGGAAACACACTAATCACTTATAAGTATATGTCCCAGACAGTGTGCCATGTGTTTGGTTGGTAAATCACACTTCTGCTGTTTTTATGCAGTTGCAAAATTGGATATTTTCCTATGCAGTCTGGGCTAATAAGTTAATTTAGTTATATATAATCTTTTAAGGTGACTGCTGCTTAATTTGGGACTTGTGTATCAGCTTTGAGCTGAATAAGTCTATTTTGTAGAATGCAACATGCATTTAAAATCTAGAATCAAATCTCTGCAACTGTACCAAGCTTATTTTCTTAATACGGGTTCTTGATCCTCCTATTATTTAAAAAAAAAAAAAAAAAAAGTAAGTCATGTGCTATATTCCAAGCATAGTAGATTAAGGCTGAGAGAAAAAAAAAAAAAAAAAATATATATATATATATATATATATATATATATATATAGACAGTTCACAGATGGTTTAATTGTGTGATTAATACAGAGTATTGACGTTTCTCCTTTTTGCTAATGTGTTAAGACCAGCAGAGGGCACCAATGTTACATTCAGTAATGGGAAGCACTGTTTTTCTACAAGAACAACACTAAAAATTACAGTTAAATTACAGTTAAAAAATTGCAGGACTTGTGTCTAATGTTGTTTTTTGTTTGTTTGTGAACGTATTTGTAGAATAATATACTGATTTTGAAAGCAAAATTTACTAATCACTAGTTGGGACACTGGCACGGTTTGCCCCAAAACACCTGACACACTTACCTCACACATTCATTTCCATTTTCAAACGATTCACTTTATAATTACTATAAATGACTGATCCTAGATAATTGTCTTTGTTTCATACATTGGCAGTTCACCAAAACATACAACAAAAGCTATTTTGTGCATAAAAAAGAATGCTTGAAACCGCATCTCTAAATCACAGCTGGGTCATGTGACAAATTATGCACAGCTTACTGACATTACACACATATTTTTTTATTTTTTTTCTCTTTACCCTAACCCTACCCCAAAACCTACTTTTAGATTCACAAAAAGCCTAATTCTGTATTATTTTAGAATATCCCCACAAGGTCAGAAATTACTAGTAGTGTTGGGAAAAGTTACTTTTAAAAGTAATGCATTACAATATTGCGTTACTCCATAAAAAGTAACTAATTGCATTACTCTTTATGGAAAGTAATGCATTACGTTACTTTTGTGTTACTTTTTGTCACCTGGGCTATGCTTGTTTATTTGTTTTTTCATTACAGAAAAGAAAACAAAAGTTATATTTTTGCAAATTGAATGGGCATTGTCTGTTCAACCTTTTGTAAAGGAGACTTCGGCACTCTGGAACCATGTAAGAGATAATCAATGGCTAAAATCGTTTAATGCACAGCTAGCCGTTGATTATCCCATTTATGCCATGGTCATTTCCCAGCATTCACATATTAAAGATGTTAATAATAGTTGCGCTGCAATATTTGACCGTAACGATAAAAATGATGGTTATTTTCGTCTGTATTACTATTCAACTGTAACTGTATGTTACTATGGTTACCAATGTTTATAGGAAGCGCATTAATATAGAACGTGATTAAACTGATCTGGAACTACCTGTGCAGTTCAACGAATTTAATCAACACCTGCCAGCCAATCAGAATCCAGTATTCAGACAGACCATGGCATAAAAAGAAATAAATAATTTGTGTTTGTTTGCATGTAACAAAATAGGAATAGTTCATCCCGTCATGCAGTGACTGTGCAAATAAACAATAAAGAATTACACAAAATGTCTTAATTCAATGACAGTGAACACTCACAGGAGTTCAGTATTCAGGAGAGGGCGCCCTCTCAGGTCAGGATGTTACAGTTACGCTTTATGTATATGTGTGTGTGTTCCCTCTCTGCACTTAACTTTATGAAACTTGCCATTTCTCGTTTGAACTGCAGATATAGTCACATTTACCCAACACAGAGGTGTCCAGACTCCAGACAGACTCCTGGAGGCATACTGTCCTGCAAAGTTTAGCTCCAACCATAATTAAACAATGAATTAATCATTGCTTTCTGGTCTCATGACGAAAACACACCTCTGGGAACTTTTCTGCAAGACGTGAAATGCATACCAATAAGTACATATCACTGCAGTTTCCAACAGAAATGAACGCTAGAGGTGGTAAAACAGCGAGCACTTGTAATAGCTCAATGAACATTTTGAGTTAGAACCATATATATATATATATATAAATAGAACGAGGCATCAGTTTACTGTTGGGAATTTGTCGTGTCGCACCACATCCAGTGTAGCAAAGACTAGAATACCCAAGACATGTCACTCGTACAGTTTTAAATGAAGAAAAATACGACACTTAATATGGCCGCTCTATCGAGCCAATCGCTAATCAGTAAAGTCAGCGCATCCCTGGAAAATATTAATATAATCTATATTTATTTTATAATTTTTTTAGACATTTTAGACTTTATTAGACAGATGAATTAATATTAATAGAATATGAATCTAATCTAATCTAATTAATTAATAGATCATAGTTAATGTTAGACCCTATTTATTAATTTATACGGGGCGTAGGTCCTGTATAAATTATGGGTGTGTGGGTCGTGAATGGGTGTCTCTTATTTTGCCTCGCTGAAGGTGGCAACCGTACCTACAAATTTCAACTTCTGACACTTGATTTCTATTAAAACTAACAGTTCTCTCTTCTATATCTTCTGCACAGCTCTTGTTTGGGGTTAACACACAGCATGGTTTCGTGCAAACGCTTTCCACTGGTTTGGTCACTTGATGAACAACTCTGTCACATACACTTGTACGCAGCGGGTGGTTTAAACTTTTACCATGTGACCATGAACATGCAACACAAAACACTATAAACCTTTAACCTATTTTACATCTGTGTTTCACACTTCTTACTCAGTTATACTAACGATGTCTTAAAAACGGTCAAACTGAACATTTCAGTAGGAAACAAGAAACTGGTGTAACGTGTTGTAAATACACCGTCTGGCTGCAAAGAGTACAAAACTAAGAACTAATCTACACTATAAAACACATCCTAAATTAATTAAAATACATACTCAATTGCTTAATATTGGTTGTGTCAACAACAATGTGTTCTGTGCAAACACATTGTGGCTGATGAGAGAATGAAACCGTTGAGACTCAAGGGAACAAACCAAACCTCACCTAAATGTTGAGTTATTGGAGATTACTTAAAAGGACAGTCTACAGTTGAAGAAAACATCACATTTGTGTTTATGTAACACAAAAACAGCAAACTAATTTGTACTTCAGTCATATTGCTGCCTGTTACAGGTAATTAGAGAGTCTTTCATAAAAACAGTAATCAATAGTTAAGTTTTGAACAAAATGAGAAAACACTACATGGTCAAAGCAAACCTGCCTTAACTTCCTCTTGATTGTGGTTAAAATCACCCTATTATTTTGAGAGGGGTTTTTTTTTCTCAGACTGCATCATGCTGAAGTATTTTAACATCCTGAAGCTTCTTCTCGGTAAGTTTACTGTACTTTATGAATATTTTAATGTGTTTCATAATTTAATAACTTAATTCACTGTTTTATGACACAATTATAATCCAGTTTGTTTTGTATGTATGTGTGTGTGTGTGTGTGTGTGTTTTATTTCACCTGTCTGCTCATATGGTGTCGAGCTGCAGAGACTTTAACAGATCATTTAACAGATTTGGGTCAAAATGTGACTATAAACTGTGATTTTGATGTACAGGAGGTTAACTGGTTATTACTGAATCTACCAGATCCTCCCGTCCTGATATTACGCACATTCTCCACTACTCCCCATTACTACAATAATAGATTTAAACATAAATATTCAGTGCAACATAAACCTCATTTGTTCATAAATAATGTCACTATTAATGAATTAGGATTTTATTACTGTGTGACCACAGACTCTCCTCCAAAATACAGCGACGGCACCAGAATATACTTCAATATTGATATTATACAGTAATTTATTACATACTGCATCATTTTTTTAACATTATGTAAATTGTAAATAAACATTTTACTGATTGTACAGCACTGAATATATTACATATTTTATAGAACTGACTGAAAAAAGCAAGAATCAAACACAATGGCCGATTATTGTCCTCGTATCTGCTTTCATAAATGCTCTTCTGATCATTGTGATTATAGGTGAGTTATTCGATAAAATTATGGCTCCAACTGAGAATATAATGGTCTTAATGGTTATTTTTTCTTTCAGTATGACACATTAGCAAACATTTTTATATGTTTTTAACAGTCCTGATGTTAATGTTGACAATATCATAATATCTTCATTCCATACAGTCGCATTTAGCAGATTAGAGCAGTGCGATCATGTCGTTTACATTTTTTCAACTATATAAACAATCAAACACTTGATATTTGCTGTATAGCATATTGCTGTTCTTGTACAGATCTATATGTTCTGGTGAAGGTTTCATTGAGCTAACTACAAACTAAATCTAATGTAATAATATTGAAAGGGCCCTTTGTTCATTCATTGTTTCAGGTTTGGTGAAGAGCTACATTGACGTAGCTGGAAGATCAAAAAATTTCACTGCAGCTAAAAACTTCAATAATCTACAGGTAAGATACTTCTTCAGTAAATGTTATCTTATTTTCCTTTAATACCCAGTAATTTCTTTCATCTTCAAATGACATGAACAAGATTCATTATTTTAATGAACTGAAATGTTAAAGATGTATGCTGTGCAGTTACACGATTCTCTGAAATACTTGACTGAGATTAAAAAATATGACTCAGATACTTATAATACTTGATATTTATATAAATTGATATTTAATATTTTCCTCTTTCAGCGTGCTGAAGTGGATTTTCCCAGGAACAGCAGATCTTGCCCAGAGCAGAGCACGATTGTCTACAGCCAATGTATGATATAATATACATTATAAATAAATATATAAATAAATGTTAAAAATGTTGCATTTTGTAAGTTTATTGCTTTGCATCTAAATATGCAGTGTGGTAGATATTGTAACAATTTAATGTTTTTTTGTTTTACTGTTTTGAGTGAAGATCTTGCTTATTTATAATAATATAATCATTTATATTATAATCATTTGTATCTATTATAAGTGTGCTGAGAGTTTACAGTAGCACTAAGAGTTGTAAATTACAGGGTAAATTAAACTTTATGCTACAAATTATGCTTGATCATAAATCATGCATCAGCGGGCATTTCTAAACATGCATTTCATTCCTCGCACCATTTTTCCCAATTCATGCAAAAATTTAATAAACTTCTGAAATTTTCAGCTAGTTTATGATTTATGTTTCATAGATATTTGACATACAGCTAGAAATCAAGGAATCAAGGAAGGCATTTTTTTGACATGCATGTTAATTGTTTTTAATCTGTTTAATTTGTGGTTAACACACAGGATGGTTTCAAACAACTTTTCTACTCTTTGGTCACATTATATGCATTAGTTGCATGGATCCAGTGGCTTAAACTTGAACTTTTTCAACTTTAATGTCACTAAACACATGTACACTTTGGTTTACAATTCTGTTCTATTCTAAAAATGTTCTCAAAACTGTCAACACAAAACTAGTGCAACGTGACCTGATAGTCATGAACAAAACTATGCAAAGTAAAATACAACCGCAGGCTAATGCCACTTGCTTGAGAATACACATGTCTAGTTATTAATGATCTACAGTTGAAGAAAACATTATATTAGTGTTTGTATAAGAATGGAAAGACAGTAAACTGGACAGCCTGTTACAGTCATGAAATAAAAGATTAATAGTTAAAAAAAATGCATAAGTTTTGAACACGTAAAGAAGCTCTACATGTGGTCAAAGCAAACCTGCCTTAACTTCCTCCTGATTGTGGTTAAAATAACCCAGTTATCTTGAAATCTCTCCAAAGTCGTGTGAAAAAGACCAGACTGAATCATGAAGTGTTTGAACATCCTGAAGATCATGCAGCTTCAGCTCTGTGAGTTTATTGTACTAATTTTAATGTGTTTTGTAAATGAATCAATAGATGTTTAGTTTCATGACAGTTATATTCAGTTATAAGTGTTTTACGTACGTGTGTGTGTGTGTGTGTGTGTGTGTGTGGTGTTATTTCACAGATCTGCTCATATGGTGTCGAGCTGCAGAGACATTAACAGATCAACTAACAGATTTGGATCAAAATGTGACTATAAACTGTGATCTTGATGTAAAGGAGGTTATTTGGTTTTTGCTGAAACTAGATTCTCCGGTTCTGATATTACGCACTTTCTCATCTACAGCTCCTTTTTACTTCAAGAAAACATTTAAACAAAAATATTCAGTACAAAGTAAGGACAATCTGTTCATAAATAATGTCACTATTGATGATTTAGGAGTTTATTATTGTATGAAAACAGACCCTCCTCAAAAATTCAACAACGGTGCAAGACTGTACATCATTGGTGAGTGAACATCATTTTATACAATACATGCTATTAAGACACTAACAAAAAACAAATATCACAGCTGTGAATGTATTATATATCATAGAACCAACTGCAGAGATCCAGAATCATACAATGGAGGAGTGCATTGAGCAGAATCAGACACACTGGCATATTATCCTCATCTCTGCTCTGTTGAATGGTTTTCTGATCATTGTGATCACAGGTGAGTTATTTGATATAATTACATGTGTGTTTCAATTGTAAAAAACAAAACATAAACAGAGTATTAATACTAAATCTAAATAAATTTTGTCACTTTTAAGGATTATTGAGGTCTTTTATTTATGGAAGCAAGAGAACCAGAGACAGCGTAAAACAATTTCAAGAGCTTGAAGTTATGAATCTTGAACAACCTCAAGTCTCAACCCAAGTACAGGTAAAACAAGTTTTATATAAAAGTTACATTTAAAACAAGGTATGCTATATTAGCACCCTTTTTGAGGCACATGATCTTCAATGACAAGTTGTTGAACGGTAAAAAAAAAAGAAAAGAAAACTGCAGCTCATTTTCATCCACATTAAATGGTACCGCTGGTTTCCCTTTGCTTTTCAGTACGTTGCAGTGGAATTTCCACACCATGTACAAGTTTTCAGTCCAGCAGCTATGCACTTCTACAGCTGCTGAAATGAAGAATGCAAATCCACCGACTCCATGTAGCTCAGTATGAGATATCTTTCATGTAGATATCTCTTCAGGCAGCACAAATTAAGCTCTAGATGTTATTGTGATGCTTTAGATATGTTTATTTGAGCTAACATGTCTTTTCATTTGATGGTCAGATACATTTGTGTAATGAATGTCATTTAGTGTAATTGACTGTTGCTCCGGCTGTTGCTCCGGAGTCTCTCAACTCTCTGTAGTCTCTTTTTTCTCACATAATAAAATAATTTAAACGCAGTATGTCACTGTTACCACCTCTGTCGTGTGTGTCATGTGTTCCCGCCTCTTGTGTCCATATTTGGTCTTGTTCCTGTCCTCGTTAAGTGTGATTATTAGTTAAGTCTTGTCCAGCTGTGTTTTAGTCATTATCAGTAATTGTCATGTGTATTTAGTTCCTGCCTGTTTAGTAAGCTTTAGTCTGGTCTACTCGTTATTCCCCGGTGTTCCTGTCCGTGTCTGCCTTGCCCTGCCTTGATGTCCTCATTAAAGACTATTATTTTGAAGTTACTCCTCGTGTCCGTCTTCCTCGTTCCTCCCTGCTGTGTGCACCGTAACAGTCACGTTAACACATTTATTTATTTGGCGAGTCTGAAGTGGGATAATCAATATGATAACTTTGTGCGAGGTTGGTGTGGAAAAGACAATGTCTTACACAGTTGTTCGTATTTAAACACGATGCTTAAAGATGCGTCGTCTCAGAATTTTCACTGTTTGAATTGAATGCAAGTGCGAATGCGCTTTGAGAGCTTACAATTAATGGAGTAAAGTTTCTGTTTCTGTCTTAAAACCATTTGAGAAGACCTTTTTTTTGGAACTTGTCAGCAATAAGCTGATAACCCCAATATTTTATATTATTGATGAAAACCTGCTGCATCACTATCTGTGTTAATAGCAGTGATCAAGAAAAGTTACTTTTAAAAGTAATGCATTACAATACTGCATTACTCCCTACTGTTTTTCCCAAAATAACCACAAGATAAAGTCAAGATAAATTTAATATTGTAAGTATGGACTACTTTGACAAGAGTGACGTAGCAGTTTTCACCATGAAGCTTACACTGGTGATTTACCGGAGAGAAAACAGATTTCACAGTAAATTATCTAATTTTCAGCAGTAAGAAAAAAAGTGTTTTAAAGCTTGTTGTTTTGTAGAACATCACAGTTATACATATGAGAACAGTAGTGCCTGTAGATAGAGAGTGTGTGTTATTTAATAAAAATATAGCTAGTTATATTTTCAGAATGACATGATTTTTTTTCTTCTCAAACATAGTCAGTGGGGTAAAACCCAGGGGGCAATGGACAAGTACTCTAGTTACTCTGTTCTGAACATCAAATCCTTTGTTTTTCCATCAAATGTATCCTAACTAGTTGGTTGAATCAAAATATTTGGACTTTATATTTAAAACCCTTTTTAGAGGGACTTTTTTAGAGTGTTTGCTCATCTGCAAGACGTCTATTGGACGTCTCCTTTTAGATGTCAAATAGACGTCTATTAGATGTCTTTAAGATGTTTATGATTTAGAATGTATGTAAAACTGACATCTGAAAGACGTCTGTCAGACGTTTGTAGACAGCAGATGCTTTCCAGATCAACAGATCTTTAACAGACATCTTGCAGACGTACGTGTGCTATCTGGGAAATTACCTCAAGTTAGCATCAGGTAGCTAGTTAGCTAGCCAGTTAGCATCAGCTAACTTTTTTTTTCTCAAATAGGCTATTATAATTTTGTAATCCATAATTGATTATATCTTTTTTTTTATTTTTTATTATTATTATTATAAGCTAAAACTTCATGTACTCTGATTTTGCTGTAAATGTTTAAAGCAAATTGCTTTGTTTGACTAGGGGGCATTTTACCCCACCCATGGGGGCGTTTTGCCCCATATGTGGGGTAAAACGCCCCCTTGGTACAAATTGAATTTTTGTTAAAAATCTAATAACATGAAAACTAATAAACATGGACATTTTTCATACTTGGTTTATAATTTATGTCAGTGTCACTGAAACTATATGATAAAAAAATGTACACAGTCCTTAAGGGGGGCGTTTCCCCCCACTCTACACTACTATACTTTATGGAAAGTAATGCGTTATATTACTTTTGTGTTACTTTTTTTTCTAATCTGAGCTGGGCTTGCTTGTCTGGTTTTGATATAAAAAGTTCTTTCTTTGGCAAATGTAAAAGCCCTTTCACACCAAAGTAAATGCATAAGCCTCAGGCTGAAGGAAGTGTACAGTAGAGGGCGCATCTCAAACCAAACAAACCTAGATTGCACAGGTGAAGAAAGTTCAGCACTCTTACTTCAGCAATGAAACACAAATACTATGATTATCCAAGGTCATTTTTTTTATTAGTGTGGTTTAATTGGATCATTGAAGGCCATCAGCAAAGGCGTTGGTTAATAAAATGGGATTAAAAACATAAAGGATATCTGTGCTATTAGTGCAGGTTTGTGTCATTCTGAGTTTGCATTTCTCTGTTTTTATTCATTTTGAGGAATACTGAATCTGTTTTTGTGAGATGTTTAGCCATAGCTTTATGTGGCGAGGCGGTGTAATTTGAGACACAAGCCCAAGGTTTGACTATTAAGAGAGTCCGACTACGCCACCCTAGGAGTTAACCCCAGGGAAAATACTCAAACTGAGTAAAGCACACAGGTTCGGTTCCCTCATAAAATTAGGCCAGAGACGTGAGTCAAGTATAAAAACCGAAAAGGTTTATTAATACAAAGATTTAAAATGTTGGACACTAAAGCCCATGAAACACTAAAAAACCCCCGCTTCAAGCGAAACAATATACAAAAAAATGAAAACAAACCCACTTTGCATGTAGTGGTTATGTATATATATAACAAAATAAAACTAAATACCAGCAGGGCTGAGGCTCCCAACGGCAGGAATCAGGAGTTCGGTGTTACAAGGGAACACGTCCACGCGCGCACACACACCCGTACAGTCTGATCACACTATCAAGCACTCAAAGTGTACACCGCACACGATAAAGAACCACCACCACAAGGAAGATCAATCCACCTGTGGGACCCCAGCTCCTGCAATAAATCAAAAAGAAATTAAGACACTATAACGATAAACATGGAAATGACAATAGGGACCTCACTAATGAAGCGAGTCCTCACAGCAGTGAATGTCAATCACAGAAAAATAAAAAGAGAAAACAATATAACCTTTGCAAGGATCAAACAGTTGGTCACCTGAGATTATCACAAAACCCCTTGAACTCAATAAATGCTCACACGCACAAGTAGAGTTACATTAATGATTGATCACATGCATCAAGAGTTTTAAAATCACTTAATCCATTTTATACACATCAAGAGAAGAAAATCAGAAAACAAAATCACCCAAACCTTACTTCCTCAGAATTGAAAATAAAAGAAAACAAAAGATTAAATAGTTTAAGTCAAAAGAAAAAGACCAATATTCTTATACAAACGGAAAGAGCTGATCAGGTCTCCCCAACGCCCAAGATATGAAGCAGGGCACTAAAACAGCACGGTAAGAAGCAGACCAGGAGTCCTTTTTAATTAATAACGATGATCGCGTCTGCGCGACTGTAGAAGCAGTAACTTCTAACAGCGCGAAGACAGCAGTGGATATCATGGCGTAGAACGAGAGGGAGAATCCTACAACGAACACAAAAGGAGATGTTACCAATCATAATATTATCCCCACTATAATTGCGGTTAAACACTTACCATCAAGATATCGCGCCAGATAACACACTTTATAGGCACAGATCTGTCACAGTAATGGCCACCAGCAGCACTATGGGGCACAGGAAACCAGGCTCACTTCAGCACACGAAAATGATTGTTAAGCCCACACAGCCATACTAGTCCTATATGACGAGCTCCCAAACAAACCTACCAGAGAGGCGAACAGTCATCGAATCCACCCGTAAGCAGCATGAAAAGGGCACCAGCACCAGAAGACAAAGCTGCACTATGATCAACAAAATGATTTCAGGTTACACACACAGTAATAATTCCTAAACTATCACCCATTAACACATAGCACGCTTACCTACAGCCACCGTCAACACAGGCAAACAAAGGAGGGGGGAAACGGACGTGACGCATCGCAGGTGACAGCCAATCGGGCTTTAAATAGGAGGTACTACTTGCTGATAGGCAACCACCGCTGTCAATCACCTAATCCTATTACATTCCATCCCCAGTTTCTGCAACGTCGCCCCGACGGTGAACCAAACAAAATCCCACCTAGGAACTCTCAGTTCCAAGGCTGAAACAGATTACCAACTGAACTACTTGCTATGCTGGACACTGAACCCGCACCCACTGCTCGAGGGAGGTGGTGCCTATTAGGGTGCTGGCCTGCAGTTCCCCTCCCAGTTCTTCTCACCACAACCTCACCTACCTCTAGGGAGTTAGAAGGCAATTCAACTGGTGGTAAGCCCAACTCAACCTCGGTACCCCCTGTTACCCTACAGGTTTCCACAACTCGCAGATCACCAGAAGTCCGAGGGTGAGAGGGCACCATGTCCGGTAGCCTCGACTTTTCTTTAACTTGTGGGGTCTCTGGCACCAAAACAAACAAATCCTCCTCATCATACCCCTCTTCCAGAGGCGGCACAGATACAGATTCAGCCACCGGATTATCAGACAACCCAGTAGGCAGATCTTGACAGATCTGAGCCTTCAACAAGGATCGGTGCACCTGCTTTACCTTTCCCAGATCTGTAGTGGGAGCAATGGTATATACCGCCCCACCTTCCTTAGGTGCCTTCCTGACCTGGTACACCACTGAGCTCCACAGGTCCTGGATTTTACATCTACCCCTCACGTTACACTTGCGGAGGTATACCAGCTGACCCTCCTTCAGTGGTGCTTCCCTTACCTGCCGGTCATGGCGGGCTTTTCGCCGATCGGCTGCAGCACCCAACCGTTCACAAGCACCCTCAAACGCAACTTGCAACCGATCCTGTTGCTCCAGAATCCACCTATGAACACTGCCGGCCAATGGCTCTTGTACTCTGCCCAGTAAGAAATCCACAGGAAGTCTGGGTTCCTGCCCAAACATTAAAAAATACGGGGATTCCCCAGTTGCCTGATGAGGAGTAGTGTTGTATGCAAAGAGTACCTGGGGGAGACAGGACGGCCAATCACCCTTTTTGGAAAGCGGCAAAGTGCGCAACAGGTCATGCAATGTTCTGTTGAAACGGTCGCACTGGCCGTTTCCAGCCGGGTGATATGGAGTAGTACGTGACTTCTCCACTCCATACAAACAGCAAAGCTGTTGAATGAGGACGGATTCAAAATTCCGGCCTTGGTCAGAGTGGATACGACCCGGAACACCGAATCTACAAAACCACTCTACCACAAGAACCTGAGCTACAGTCTCGGCCCGTTGGTCTCTAGTGGGTACTGCTAAAGTATATTTGGTGAAAATATCGGTCATGACTAACACGTTCTCCAGGCCAGACCTTGAAAGCTCCAACACTGTGAAATCCAAGGCCAGAATTTCGTTCGGTCGAGCAGCCAACAAGTGTCCCATGAAACTACCAGGGGCAGCGGGGACCCCTTTCGCACACTGGCACCGCTCGCACTCCTGGCACGAATGTCTGCGGACATACCTGGCCATTAGCATCGCTGACGCACTAGCTGGAATGTCAAGACATCGTGTTTCCTGACTGCCGGCAATAACACCTGAAAAATTTCCTCTCCGCCATCTGAGCGAAACACACGCCGATAGAGCACTCCATCAGTCTCCACTAGGCGGTCCCATTGACGGAGCAGAATAACCGCCAACCTGGAGAGTTTCTTACGCTCGTCAGGATTCGGGGGCAACTTACGCCTCCAGAACACCAACAACTCTCCTATTACTGGGTCTGCTACCTGCTGAATACCCATGTCACTAATCGAAGTACAAGTAAATGAAGTAACCTGGTTAACCCAGGTCATCACTCCACTTTGAGCAGCTTGCTGCAACACCACCGGAACAGCCACAGCTGGACACAACTCATGTACTACTCCCGTACCCGAAAAGTTGACGCGACAAGGCATCAGCATTGCGATTGCTTCTCCCTGACCTATATTTGATCTCAAAATCAAATGATGCCAATTGGGCAGCCCATCGCTGCTCCATGGCACCTAACTTTGCAGAATTCAGGTAGCTGAGGGGGTTGTTGTCCGTAAACACCATACATTTATGGCCCAGCAAGTACTCCCTGAACTTTTCAGTCATGGCCCACTTGAGCGCCAAAAACTCCAGCTTCATTGAGCTGTAGTTAGATGGATTACGCTCAGTGGGCCTAAGACTGTGACTGCCATAAGCTATAGGGCGCACTTTGCCTTGTTGCTCCTGTGAAAGGACTGCCCCTAATCCTCCATGACTGGCATCCACCTCTAAAATGAACGGTAGCGAAAAGTCAGCATAGGCAAGCACTGGGGCTGTGGTTAACTTGTCTTTCAACCCCTCAAAGCCACCCTGACATTCTGCAGACCAGGCTTCAGCAAACTCCTGAACACCCCGCTTTCGGTGCTTTGGGTTTGCTAGCCGAGCCACCAGCCTGTGAAGAGGGGCAGTCAACTTGGCAAACCCCTCCACAAACCGCCGGTAGTAGCTAGCAAATCCCAAAAAGGAGCGTAACTCCGCAACACTGGTGGGACAAGGCCATTGCGCAACTGCCTCCACCTTCCCTGGATCAGTAGAAACGCCTTCTGAAGAGATGACATGCCCCAAATAATGCACTTCCTTTTTAAAAAAAGCACACTTAGATAGTTTGGCCTTCAAACCTTCAGTTTGCAAGCGGCTCAGGACCACCTCCATCCGAGCAAGATGTTGATCCACCGAGGAGGAGAAGACAACAATATCATCAAGATATAAGAGGAGGGACTGGCACTGCTGATCACCAAACAACCGCTCCATCAATCGTTGGAAGGTGCTTGGGGCATTGCACAACCCAAAAGGCATCCTATTCCACTCAAAGAGGCCAAACGGGGTGCAAAAAGCAGTTTTGGATTTGTCCCCCTCAACTACCGGTACCTGATTATACCCGCTGGCCAGGTCCATGGTAGAAAACCAACGGGCCCCAGCCAGCGAGTCCAAAGTCTCCTCAATACGGGGTAGAGGGAACGCATCCTTTCTAGTCTTTGAATTTAAGCGACGGTAGTCCACACACATGCGCAGGCTACCGTCCTTCTTTTTGACTAGGACAATGGGCGAAGCATAAGGACTGCAGCTCTCTCTAATTACCTGAGTTTCCAACAATTGATTGATATGTGCCTTTACCACCTCATACTCGGATGGAGGAATACGCCTGAACCGCTGCCTAACAGGGATGTCATCCAACAAGGGGATCTCATGGGATATCAGATCAGTACATCCCAAATCCCCATCGTTTATAGCGAACACAGGCACATACTTCTCCAATAATGCCCTGACCTTACCCTGTTCTTCTTCTGACAAGACAGATAAGTCTAACATGGCTATATGTTCCTGCACAATGGGGGAACCCTGCACAACCTGTGTACTCACCTTGGCTGTAACTGCCTTAACCTCTGCAACCTCCGGGGGCAAACTAATCACATCAACCTTATTCACAGTGCCAATGACAGTGCTAACGTACAGCACTACATCTACCGTACCAACATTAACTATAGGCACATAGACTGTACCACCCTCCACCCGTAAGAGCGCAGGAGAGGCCAGCAAACCTGCCGGTAGACCAGAAACTGGTGGTTCAAACAATACTGTACCGTTAGAATATTGCACCGAACAGGTTGCAGCAACCAATTTCATGGTGCCACCCGAGATGCGACAAGCCCGACGTCCCCGCACTTTGACTCTCCCCCCGCAATCTGAAACTGACTGAATGTCAACCTGATGGCAATGTTGTAAAGCCTGAAAAACAGAATTAGGGGCCTGTGACACCACTGGTAGGTCAAAGAGAGCTGTGCCATGCTGGCCAAAGAGCTCCCGGTAGCAGCGGCTCAGGATGTTCATACCCAACACCCCAGGAACTTCTGCACACACACCATCAGGAGGATCTCTGACCACCAGCACGCCACAGCCTAAAACTATTCGCCCACAAAGCGCCATGTCTAATTCCAAATAACCAACATAAGCAATTGAAAGGCCGTTTGCAGCTCGAAGCTGTAACCAATGGCACGATCTAAGCCGTTCCTGACCCCACGACCCGAAATTAGCCACAAACCAACTCTCAGTAACGGTGGACACCATGGAACCAGTGTCCACCAGGCAAGGTACCTGAACCCCACCCATAGATACAATGAGCTGTGGACAAGTAGACATAAAGCGTGACATAAAATCAGTACCAGTTCCGTTTGTGGAGCCTATCCTTTTCCCAACCAAGCTGTGGCCCTGCAACTCGGTGGGAACTAGTTTTCCAACGGCTGCACGGACGATGGCTGTCCACCCCCCATTAAAGCAGAATTCACACGGGCTGATGGTGGGACATATCCGCTCCCCGTTGCAGTCCCTGGCAAAATGGCCAGGTTGCCGGCACCTTCTGCAAATTAAATTCACCTTAAATGACTGTGAACGTGACTGGGAATTTTGAAGCTGCGCCATACTTTGAGTTAACTGATTTAATTGTTGTTGCTGCTTTCTAAGCATATCCCATAGTTCACTCATTTCTGAACCACTACTACTACTATTAGTGCGCTGATGTCCCTGCACCCCATATTGAATGCCATAAGTGGATGGAACAGACTGACTTCGACCACGCACCCCCCCAGGCATGCCCTCCCGTTCCCAACGAAGGGTGTCGCTGCGAATGTCAAACAAGGTTGCAGTGGGTTGACGACGTACTAATTGCTTAAGTTCACATCGAAGAGCACAAATCGCTAACATACTCAACAAACTGGTCTCTTAGCAAAACTTCAGCGTTAGGCATGCCATGAGGTGACTGACTTTGAACTTTTTCCAGAAGACTCATCAGGGCTAGGGAGAACTCCACCAATGTCTCCCCATCCTGTTGTCTTCTGGAAAAGAACGACTCCTGCAGCGCTACATCGGTTCCTCGACCGATAACGAATTTCTTCCCTTGCCTCTCCCTCCAGATGATCAAACAAGAAAAATGCCCGATCAGCTGTAGACAGATGGCGAAGCCGCATACAGGCCTGAGCCTCCTCCACCCACTCATTGATGCCAATGCCCGACCGGCCACTAAACTTTGGGCACTTACGATCCCGAGGAACGAAAACAAAAGGAGATGTTACCAATCATAATATTATCCCCACTATAATTGCGGTTAAACACTTACCATCAAGATATCGCGCCAGATAACACGCTTTATAGGCACAGATCTGTCACAGTAATGCCCACCAGCAGCACTATGGGGCACAGGAAACCAGGCTCACTTCAGCACACGAAAATGATTGTTAAGCCCACACAGCCATACTAGTCCTATATGACGAGCTCCCAAACAAACCTACCAGAGAGGCGAACAGTCATCGAATCCACCCGTAAGCAGCATGAAAAGGGCACCAGCACCAGAAGACAAATGATTTCAGGTTACACACACCGTAATAATTCCTAAACTATCACCCATTAACACATAGCACGCTTACCTACAGCCACCGTCAACACAGGCAAACAAAGGAGGGGGGAAACGGACGTGACGCATCCCAGGTGACAGCCAATCGGGCTTTAAATAGGAGGTACTACTTGCTGATAGGCAACCACCGCTGTCAATCACCTAATCCTATTACATTTAGAATTGGAGGGAATTTTCTTTTGGATGACAATATGTTTTGAGGTATATGATCCAGATGACAGCACACAAATGAGAGCCACATATGGCTTGGCTATGGCACACCATGGAATGTGTTAACTTATGGTTAACATTTGGCTTTTATTTGGAAAAACACATTAAACTGCTATAGTCATGTGTGGCAGGTTAGTGGCAGTCCGCAGCTCAGCCCATTCAACAATGCTATTGGTTGCTTTGTCTTCCCTTATTGATATTGGTGGATTACTAAAATTTAGAAAATGTATCCGTTATTTATTATTTTCCACTCTGCATCCTCTTTAAACCACTGTTAAAAAAGAAGATGTTGAAAAAAGCTCCCTATTTACAACAACAGCCTTTGCCCAGACACATATTATTCAGGTAAGTGCAGTTTTGGTGTTTTAAATGTTTTCTAGGGGTGTAATGGTACACTTATTCGTACAGAAAATTGTGCCGAACAAATACTGTGTCATTTTAACCACTGCACATGCGGAACGTAATCCTGTTGGTGACCACCAGAGGCAGCATAGACCCACGTTGACAATTAAATACGACACTGATCAGTGTTTTTGTAGGCCTCAGTGTTTTTGTAGGCCTACCCAGGGGCGGACTTAACCAATAGGTGAGGTAAGCGGCCGCTTAGGGCCCCGGGGAATCAGGGGACCCCGTCTGATATTCGCAAAACATACTTGGCAAATGCACCAGTTTGTATTTGTGTTATGGAGAGCGTCAAATGTTAAAGAAATTATTGTGTTTCAAGTCATAATTTTATTTGTCTTGATGTTTCAAAATGACTCTCTTGTGTGCTTTTCCTAGGCACGCCAGCGCAAAATAAATGCAAATAAACTATAAACTAAAAACGCGTATAAATGTACGAATGGAATGACTGGAGATTTTCGCTTAATAAATTAAATTTTTGATTTGTTTCTCGGCAAACCCTACCGTATGCCTTAAGAACACTTGGAATACAGAATGAGTTGCATGGGATAATTTTTATGACATTTTAATCCTTTTTATAAAAAGATTGAAGAAGTTAACAATTAATTAAATTGACAAGTGCAAGCATTTATATAATATAATATCTTCTTTTGTGATCCGAAAAAAAAATAAAATAAGGTAGCTTAATATGGCTTTAGAATAGCATCAGGTTGACTAATTATTTAGGCTACTTAAGTTGTGAAGGGGTAATAGTTATAATAGTTATAGCTATAATGAGAGAGAGCTAGTGAGCATTATAAGGGTTAGGCGTAAAAGGTATTGTGTTGGGGCCCCATACCTGAAATTTGCTTAGGGCCCCAAATCACCGCTTACCTTAAATTCTGATTGGTTTGATCATTTAATGCAAATATATTCATACAGTTAAGTGTGTCCCCATGTGTGTCTATCCCAAAATAGCTATATATATTCCATATTTATAAAAAGAAAAAAAAAGAATGTAAAGTATTAATATAGTACAAAATACCACAATGTTTATTCGTTAACTATTTTAATAAAATATGATTAGAATTTCTTTAAGCAAAATTTCTTTTTTCCTTTCTTTTTGAATTTGGCGTGTTTATTAGGTTCACCCTAATATGTATTTCCTCTGTTGCTCTAAAGTCCACTGATATGGAATGTAAACAGTAGCCTACTTTACAGTTGTTAGGGAGGGACTAGATGGGGGCATATGATCTTCCTTACAGGTGGTTTGTGCGCATGATCTGACATGTAGGAACAGATTCCACTGGCAGCTCGGTATGTAATTCTGTTTAGTTGTTTTTGAAAAATTCATTGCATTTATGGGTTAACTATGTTTTGAAATGATTCCTACCATATTTAACTTGGTATTTAACCTTTAACTTTGCTCTTGTATATTGGTCAGAGATAGGTCTATAATTGATAGCCTATAGCCTATTTTGGTGTTGTAGACATTTCTAAAGAGATGAATTTGTTTGTGATGTTCTGGCTGCATTTCATTTGGGGCATTTTATTGTTTATTTAGTTTTGTTGTGCTCTTTGGATTCATTTAGTGATTGTGATGGTCTCAGCAGATCAGGTTGAGGTTGGGAACTCATTCCACCACAGAGAAACACACTATATAGATACTGTATTGACAAGACAAACTGCTTATTCAGTCAATAAATACAGAACAGAATGAAAACAGAAAGCAAAGTCACTAAAGTCACAGTCTTCTCTGCACTAGGAGCACAATCAAGGCACAATCAAGACCAAATACAATTGATAGTTGATTCTTCTATCGTAGCACTGGTATTTTCCTGCATCAGTGTATTGAAGGTTGTTGAGTTTGAGGGAGAAGTTTCCTCTCAGATACTCCTCAGGGAAGCTTTCGGCTCTGTTCTTGTACTTTGGGTCCTGTCCTTCCACAGAGCCTTGACCATTAATAATCTCATACACAATCAATCTGTCACCATATATCAAATGCCCTGTAATATCTTCAGTTGTAAGCTGAGGTTCTCTAACAGAACACGGTAAAACAACAGAACCTCCGATAACACCCTCAACGGTGTCCAACAGAGACACTGAAAATAGAGAGAAGTTAATGGACAAAGATAAATTAATGCATGTTTAACCTAAGACTTTTAAATAGACTTTTATACGTCAGTGGAGAAGTAAATATCCTTGCTTTTACCTAATTTACCAACATTAACAGATGAAGAATAATGACAAAGCACCTCTAAACACAGAAATAATTTAAATGTTTACATTCTGCAGAGTGAAAATAAAATTCATAAACCTGCTTTTAAACACTTGAAGTATATAATTCAGTTAACTTCCATTACCATATTTCTATCATGACAACTCTCGGAAGATTTTAGCATGGAAATGTACATGACAATGTTAATGTATTTGGTCTTGGCGTATTAGATCAGCTACACTGCTGCTGCTGCTGCTGCTGCAAAGCAAGTACAGGAAGTTGTCTGCCCGAATAGCATCTATAATAACCCATAAAAGATCTATACAGGTGGAGCTGGGGAGGTGGCTTGTTAGGGTAAGTTATTAATAGCTTTAAATGTGTTCATTTTTAATTCTGTTTAATTTGTCATTCGTAATGTCAAGAATATGCTCACATATAGTGTGTGGGTTTGCATGTTACCTAAATTTAAGTTAGTTTAAGTATTTAACTAATCTACAAACTAATGTAGATGACTGAACTGGGCATTTTGCACCAATATTATAATTTTTACTAAATTAAATAGTGGCATTGCACAGCATGTACATTTTGTAAAGTCTGTACTTTTGTGATTTTCTAGTACTGAGAGTGTATTCTTGGTTTCCCTGTTTTATGTCCAAGTCCAATCATGCTGCTGGTGTTCTACCTGCACATTTCAGCTCCAATTCTAATCAAACCCACTGAACCTGATCACAGTCCCAGTTCTGTGTCTTTTGTTTTGTATGGACTTTTGGATTCTTTCTCTCTGCCTCATCCCTTTGCCAACGTCATGGCAGATCTTCTGACAGTTGTATTGGAACAGGACTGAAACTGAAGGAAACTTTACAGTTTCCTTACAGATTAGTTACAGTATTTTTCAGTACAGAGACAGAAATTGTTTGCATTTGTATAAATTGCACTGCATGGCCAGGAGAAGCTGAACGCTAATTATGTGTTTATACAGATGGATACTGTAACCAAATGTTTGTACAAGTTCAGACATGCTAATCATGCTAGTCTGCAGCCCCTTCAGCAATCAGGGTGCAGTTTTCAAAAATGTGAACAAACTCAAGAATTTTTTTTTCAGCTTCACAAAAACTGAACCAAAACTCAGCAAATACTTGCCTCACTGACTTGATAAATATATTTATATAATGCTATAAATTATTGCTTTAAAACTAAATAATTTAAATCAAAAATTAAAAACTTTTTCATTATGTAATCTGTAAAGATGCACGTTATATTGTGTGAAAATTACACCTATACTCTGACAAAAAAAAAAAAAAAAAGGTGGCAGGTGACATCCAACCTGTCATTCTTCACATTTAACATGAAAAACAGCAATAAAACGTAGGCATATTGATGTTTTTGAAACTCTAATTGATCGATTTCCTAAGTCATTCATTTGTATTAAATTGAAACACACACACACACACACACACACACACACACACACACACACACACACACACACACACACACTCACACTCACACTCACACTCACACACACACACACACACACACACACACACACACACACACACACACAAACAAACAAACACAAAATGAGCCCTTAAGTTAACATCCCCCCATAAATTAAGATCTTTTTGCAGAAATTAGTAAAATAAATAATATGGTGGACATTATGAAGAGAGGAATTTGTTTGTGATGTTTAGGCTGCATTTCATTGTGGGGCATTTTACTGTTTATTTTGTTTAATTGTGTTGTTTGGATTCAATTACTGTAGTTAATGTTACACAGTGCAGTGGCAGTTTACTTTCTCATATATATGGTTTGCCTTTGAGTGCAGTGTTTGTAATTTAGTGTATGTTATTGTGAAAATTCAGTGTTTGATTGTGGTCACATTGTGAACTTTTCTGATGCACTTCTAGGGGTTGTGTGTGATACTGTTAGTTTTGTAACCTAGTGAATGTCTATTTAATGATACAAGTGTTGCTGATGCTCTTTTTGTTTTGTGATTCACTCACTCAGTCCTGTGTGTATACTGTACTCCCCCCCCCCTTTAGTTTGTAGTTGTTTAGCTAATAAAGAGCATTTATTTGTTGAATCTCATGATGTCTCCTTCGTGTACGCAACCACACATGACACCATTTATTGTCCTTGGATGGATCAGTTTATTAATTATAAATATCCTATCAACAATTGGTTGCTTTTGTCTTTCACGAACCATTGTATATGTCAATAAAAGTGATGCCTTCTGGCTATTAATGATATGTAAAACACCTGTTACACGGCATAAAGTGTTTGAAGTGTTCAAGCATGATGGTAAAGGATCCAAGTCAAGTTTACATGAGAGTAAAACTAAACCGGATCCAAAAGAAAACCCACAGCCTGTAAGTTATTGGATATTGTCTTCTTCCAAGAGTGTGTGGAATAATTTGAGCTTGTTTTGTTTTAGTGTACAGTTTTATGTGATCTGGGAATTAGGGCTGAACAGATTCATGTGGCAGTCTGGTAGGTGATTTTCTGTTGTACAGTTGGATAATTATGGAAGATTTTGTGTTGTGAATGTCTTGGAGTTTACTATGAAGTTTTGTTAGGTGCATTCTCCTGGATTAATTGAGCATTCGTGTTATTGTGTATTTTAAAATAATTAATATGAATCAGTTGTAATATACTGTGATTATGGCCAAATATGGCAAAATTATTAATCTGCTTATAAATGATAAAATGCATTCCCGGAGAATCAAACCCATGGCATTCGCTTTGCTAGAAACATATGCAGTTTTGAGCTACAATTACAAATTAATGGCTAATACTATACATATAATATTTAATATAATAGCCTAATTGTCCCAGTGTACCGTGTGGTAGGGCTGTGCAATTAATCGAAATTCGATTTCGATCTCCACCGATTATGAAAGTATTATTATTGTGATTATTGCGCCCCATCCCACCCCCATTCCAGCAGTGTAAAATCATAGATTAGGAGGTTTTCACATTATGAAACCAAAATCCTCTAATAAAGTATACAAATATCTTGCTTTGGGACTTTTCATCCCTCTTAATGTCTACAAATATATTAAAAATTCCTCTTTAAACCCAAATTACACTGAAAAAACAACTGTTTCTATCTCCAAATTGCATAGATGGCATATATTAGAATCCCCAACATTAAATCTTACTCTTAAAAACTCCTTTGCAGCACTGGAAAAAAAAAAAAAAAAGTTGCATTTACATAATTTTTTGCACGCATATTTTTTAAGTAAAATTTAAATACGGAATTAAGTAAAATCTAACTAATTTATCTAAAATTAGCAAAGGAAATAAGTAAATTTAACGTGGCCAAGCAGAGTTTGATGAGTAATTTCTACTTAATTATTTTAAGTTTACCCTGCAATACTCAAGTACATTTCACTCATTCACGGTTTGTAAACTTTACTCAAAAAACATAGCACTGAAAAAAGGGTGCTGTATGTAGGATTTTGACTCTACTAAAGCATAAAAATACCATAATATGTTTGCAGATATTTAAGAAACATGCTAAGTTAACATACTTGTTTATCTGAAAAACAATGCTACAGTCAGTTATTCTCTTTTGAAAAAGTGCATTCCGGCCCGGAATGTCTGTGTTTGTTATGGTTTGTGAAACCCGCCCACTGCCGGTTTAATCAATTGTATTTCGGCACCGCGGGTTGCCAGTTGGCGGAAAACACAGCATATTTAATTTCATTCTTTGTCATATGCGCTCGTTTCTGTTGGTGTCGTTAATCTGGCAACCTGCCTGTGCGTCAAGTCTGAGGAGGAGGGGCCGGGTGAAAAAAACATCTCCAATATTTTGAATTTGGACTGCAATACCTAGTTCAACCGCTAGGTGTCAATCCTACATACAGCACCACAAGCACGTTTGTAAGCAAGTAGACTGCTCGTTATTCATTTAAAGGTAATATGTTGACTCAATATAGTTATTAATCAAATGAACACAGAGACTTGAATACTTGGCACATGATACACAATGGCCATGACAATCAGTGAATAGTGTTTGAGTATGAATGGGTCATTTTGAGTAAAAAAATGAACTCCAGACAGTGGCGGCGCCAGGGCGGGTCTTGATGGGGCTATAGCCCCATCAGAAACTTGCTTAGCCCCGGCACAGCCCCACCAAGGATTTCCAAAATATTTTCCTGTTTTTTTTTTGTTTGTTTTTTAACTGTGTTGTCACTCTCAATAACATTGAAAAATAAATATTAAAAACTTAAAAAAAAGGTGCCTAATATGTGGCCTATAAACAATTAATAATATGAGGGAGGGGTCAAGCAACTCAAGCAAGCAACGGGCAAAGTTTGCGCAAGACGGTGAACGTCAATTCACTATAGAGAAAGTGAAAGTAAAAAAAGTGACGGTTAACGCTGCATTAACGGCGCATATTCTCTCTAAGACAACGAGAGACGAATCTAATTTAACATATGCTGATAACTATGGAAGCTCGTTTCCGCCACTGAATAAAAAAATAAAAAAGGTTATTGCAACTTTTTATCTCAGAATTCTGACTTTTTTTCTCGCAATTCTGACTTTTTTTCTCAGAATTCTGAGATATAAAGTCGCAATTCTGTCTTTTTTTCTCAGAATTCTGAGATATAAACTCGCAATTCTGAGATATAAACTCGCAATTCTGAGATATAAACTCGCAATTCTGACTTTTTTTCTCAGAATTCTGAGATATAAACTCGCAATTCTGAGATATAAACTCGCAATTCTGACTTTTTTTCTCAGAATTCTGAGATATAAAGTCACAATTCTGAGATATAAACTCGCAATTCTGACTTTTTTTCTCAGAATTCTGAGATATAAACTCGCAATTCTGACTTTTTTTCTCAGAATTCTGAGATATAAACTCGCAATGAATAAAAAAATAAAAAAGGTTATTGCGACTTTTTATCTCAGAATTGCGACTTTATATCTCAGAATTCTGAGAAAAAAAGTCAGAATTCTGAGAAATAAAGTCAGAATTCTGAGATAAAAAGTCGCAATAACCTTTTTTATTTTTTTATTCAGTGGCGGAAACGGGCTTCCATAGATAACGGTATATAACTGTCTTAAATTATTCCCTTAATATTTCTCTTGTGGCTCGTCAAGTGAAAACATGAGACGAAACGTATTTCGCGTTAAACAGGTTGTTTTTGAAAATCGGTGCATGAAATAAAGCTGCTCTGAATTTTCATTGTTGCCTGCGGTGTTAATAATAATAATTATAGGCATATAATTAATTGTATAAATTAATAGACCTGTTTAAAAAAAAAAAAAAAAAAAAAACTTTTTAAATGAGGATGCGGTGATTGCGGGGCAATAATTTCATGTAATTTAATAATAAAAGTAATCTAATAATAATAATAATAATAATAATAATAGGCCCAATAATAATAAGAATCTACACATGCTGTCACACCCCTGGACTTTTATTTGTTTCATTCCCCGTGTGTGACCTAGTTTCTGTCCTCCATTATTGTATTCATTATGTTCAGGTGTGTCCCCTCATTATCATTAATTACTTTCCCCTTATAAGTTGCATTCAGTTCTGTGTTCCTTTGTCCGATCTCGTCAATGTATGTTTGTCGTGCCTTCCCTTGTGTTTGGATTTCCTATGTGGATTAATAAAGACTGTTTATCACTATCCTCCTTCGCCGTCATCTCTCCCGCACCAGACCGTGACAGAAGATCGGACCAACAGAAAGTAAGCGGCGTGTTTCCCTCGTGTTTTTGTTTGCGTTTTGGTCAGTTTTTATTTCCCATTTTTGTTCTATGGACCCCCTTTTGCGACCCGAATTCCTCCTCCTCCTGCTGGAGCAGGGGGACCGATCTCTCGAGGACCACACCAGACTATTCCTGATGATCGCTAATGCCACCAGCTACCCGGACGGCACACTCTGCTCATTCTACGACGCAAGTTTGAACACCGCGTGCAGAGCGCTGTCGTCCGCGGATGGTCCTCGAGAGGATTTCGCCGCCTTCGTGGAGTGGATTCTGGTGAGAAACGGATCACCCCTCACCGTCTCACCCGAGGATGATCTCGCCAGATCCACTCCAGACCCAGAGCCCAGCCCACCAACTCCCAGCGGTACGGAGCATCAGCCCGAGCCCACCGATGACGGAGAGCCATTCCCTGCCGCGATCTGCGAGCCAGCGCGAAGCCGAGCGACTGAGCGGAAGATCGCCCTGGAAGTTGAGCCCAATACTTCAGATCAGGTGCGAGAGCTGGCGACAGTGCCCATCGTGAGGGAGCCAGCCATGGACGGTGTGAGCGCGGAGTGGAGCTCCGCCCCCTGTATCACGGCTGAGGATGAGTTGATTATTCATCTGGGGCTGCTGGACTTTGAAGGGGATCTCATTAACTGGGAAACGGATCCTTTGCCGCCGCTGGTCCCGTCCAGCCCACCTTTGCCTCCGCTGGTCCCGTCCAGCCCACCTTTGCCTCCGCTGGTCCCGTCCAGCCCACCTTTGCCTCCGCTGGTCCCGTCCAGCCCACCTTTGCCTCCGCTGGTCCCGTCCAGCCCACCTTCGCCTCCGCTGGTCCCGTCCAGCTCAGAGCCTCCCGAGTGCCCCCTAGAGCCCGCACTGCGCCCATCAGAACCCACGCTGCAAGAGCGCCGCCCAGTGTCTGCGCCAAGAAGGCACCTCCCTGTCTCCGCGCTGCAAAAGCGCCCATCAGAACCCGCGCTGCAAGAGTGCCGCCCAGTGCCTGCACCAAGAAGGCACCTCCCTGTCTCCGCGCTGCAAGAGCCCCTCAGAATCCGCGCTGCAAGAGCGCAAACCAGAGCCCGCGCTACAAGAGCGCCGCCCAGTGCCTGCGCCAAGAAGGCACCTCCCTGTCTCCGCGCTGCAAGAGCGCAAACCAGAGCCCGCGCTGCAAGAGCGCCGCCCAGTGCCTGCGCCAAGAAGGCACCTCCCTGTCTCGGCGCTGCAAGAGCGCCCCTCAGAATCCGCGCTGCAAGAGCGCAAACCAGAGCCCGCACTGCAAGAGCACCGACCAGTGCCGGCCCCTCACAAATGCCCGCCCTCCCACCCGCTCCTGCCTTCTCCACCGCTGTCGTCTGGCAGCCCCTTTGCTCGCCCTCAGCCCGCCATCAATGCGGTGCGAGCCCCACGGGACTGCCATCCTCCAGCGTTGCCAGGGCTGGAGTATCCCTCACCTCCGCCTCCAACCTCCTCGGCCTGGACTCAGCCTCGGTCCATTGACCCAGTGGCTCCACCTCGGCTCCTAGCTCCCTCGCCTCCACCGTCACCCATCGATCCTCCAGCTCCACCGGGCTCCCTCGTCCCTCCGGCTCCGCCTTGGTCAGGCGTCGACCCGCCATCGCCTCAGGACTCCGCTCCTCCGGCTGCACCTCGTCGCTCCGTCCCACCAGCTCAGTTGGGCTCCTTCCTCCCGCCAGCTCCACCTTGGTCCTCAGTCCCTCTGGCTTTGCCCCAGAGCTCCGCCTCAGTCACCAGAGCACTCGGCTCCACCTTGGCCCCCCGGATCCTCGGCATCCCCCTGGCTCGTCGGCTCTCCGTCTCCACCTCGGGCTCCTCCACCACCTGCTCCGCCGCCGTCGGTCGGCCCCCTGGAGTCGGCGGCCATCCCTCCTCCATGGCTCCTCCCTCCGTCGGCTCCACCGTGGGCCATCATCATGGCTGTGGCCTGGGTCCTGCCAGGCTCCTCCTGCTCCGGGTCCCTCCTGTCTCCTCCCTGGCTCCTCCCTCCTTCGTCACCTCCCTGGTCTCTGTCAGCCGGCCCCCTTCCGGTGGTCCGTCCTCCTCCTGAGTCTCCGCCTTTTGTTCCCACCCGTTTCCCTCCCCTCTGTTGTTCCACGGTGCGAGGACGCACCTTCCGGGAGGGGGGGGTAATGTCACACCCCTGGACTTTTATTTGTTTCATTCCCCGTGTGTGACCTAGTTTCTGTCCTCCATTATTGTATTCATTATGTTCAGGTGTGTCCCCTCATTATCATTAATTACTTTCCCCTTATAAGTTGCATTCAGTTCTGTGTTCCTTTGTCCGATCTCGTCAATGTATGTTTGTCGTGCCTTCCCTTGTGTTTGGATTTCCTATGTGGATTAATAAAGACTGTTTATCACTATCCTCCTTCGCCGTCATCTCTCCCGCACCAGACCTTGACACATGCATGATACAATGCAAATCAGCACTGGGAGGTTATCACCCGCAATGTGTGCCTGTGTGGAAATTACTAGATATGTGTAAAATAAAGATGACTTAAATAAATAAAACAAAACAATGGAAAAAATAATCCCAACTTTCTTTCTTTTCTATGTTCATTAAATTATATTACTTTGTAAGTGTCATATTTGGCAGTTGGCATTAGAAGTAATTACTAATAACAGTGGCAAGTTTAATACCACAGGAAAAAAGTTAAATATGCTTTTTTTCGAAGCTGCTGTATATAAAAAACTGATAGCTAAAGTAAGCCGTTCATTACTTTCTCTCAATTTAATTCGTTTTTTAGCACCCCCTCTGAACTGTTAAGCCCCCCTTAGCACCCCCAACAAAAAAATCCTGGAGCCGCCACTGACTCCAGATGTCACAAACAAACAACAAAAGCAACCATAAAACAGTGTAAATACATCTCGAAAACAGCAACAGCAACAACAACAACAAAAAACCTTATTAATTATTCATACCCAAGTGATGGGAACAACAGAATCATGACGTTGATATTTACCTAAACAATCTTTGTAAAAATAACAAATTCCAAATAAAATATATAAGTTCAAACTTTAAATTCTACAAGCTTAAATTGAGTACTAATATTGAATTTACTCTTCTTTTTTTTTAATTCTTGCCTGAACTAAATTATTTAATGTAGAAATTACATTTGTTTTTCTATAGTATTTACACACCACAAAATAATTTTTATCAGTGAGGATAAAGGGTAACAGGGCATGTAAGAAAATTGGTTCTAATTTCAGACACATTTTTTCTTATCAAAATGACAAAATATATAAGATATTTGAATATAGCTGTAGGAATCTGAAACCAAAATGAAGATTCATTATTTATGAAAGACTGTACCCACTTAAGTTTGACGACTCCATTCATAATATCAAAGTCAGTTGTTTTAAGACCACCCACTTTATAATCTTTAGTCATATCACATTTATTTAGTCACATAAGCCTCTGCAACTGATCCAGAATGCAGCAGCCAGAGTGGTCTTTAATGAACCAAAGAAAGCTCATGTTACCCCTCTCTTCATCAGGTTACACTGGCTACCAATAGCCGCTCGCATCAAATTCAAGGCACTGATGTTTGCCTACAAGACAACAACTAGCACTGCACCAATATATCTAAACTCACTTGTTCAAACTTACGCACCCTCCAGAAGCTTGCGGTCTGCAAGTGAACGACGCCTTGTGGTGCCATCACAAAGAGGTACCAAATCTCTCTCGCGGACCTTTTCCTGGACTGTGCCCAGCTGGTGGAATGACCTCCCGATCTTAATTCGAACGGCTGAGTCTTTAGCCATTTTCAAAAATCATCTAAAGATGCATCTTTTTCGCCAGCACCTGACCAACTAGTACTAACACTTTCCTATTACATCTATTTATTTATTTATTTAAAAAAAAAAAAAAAAAAAAAAAAAAACAACCTAGCAATATGTACTGTGCTGGGCTAACTGAAACTCGTCATGGCACTTGTATACTGCTGCACTCTCGATGGTCTATCTGCTTCTATTGTTCTCATATTGTACGTCGCTTTGGATAAAAGCGTCTGCCAAATGTTTAAATGTAAATGTAAATATCACTTTTAGGTATATAATGACTTTTCATTTTCAATATAGAAATCAAAATTTAACTTATTTATCGCCTTTATCTTTCTAGCAGACATAAAGAAAAACATGGATAGATGAATCTAGAAAGACTTTTTACTTTTGTTAATAAGATTCTACCAAAGTCTCTCTGCAACCAATTGTTCATTACTAATCTTTCATTTTTTACTGGGATATTATATAATGATATACTAGGGTGATCATGGATGGCCAATAGCTTGCATTTTGACATATTCAACCATAAACCTGAAGCTTTTGAAAAAATCATTATAGACTGGAGTGCTAAGGGAATTTGCTGTTCATTTCTTAGAACAAGAGTCGTATCATCAGCAAACTGACTGATAATAAAATGATTCCCTTGTAAGTTGATGCCCGATAGGTTGCCGTTTTGATTAAAAAAGACAACATTTCTACAACCATGTTAAAAAGACGTGTGACACCAAACGTCGTTAAGTATGTCGCTGCGTTAGACTTGTCATCTAAATAATACATCATCAGCAGAGCTGTAATTTTACCAAGGATTATAGAATAATAAAAATTAAAGATGAACACGATTATTTATAATCCAGTAATATAATAAGTAATACAAATAAGTATATTAAGTATATTTTGATGCTTATAGTCTTGTATTTGTATTTTACTTCACCAAAATCAAGAACTTCACTGAGTAGGCCTAATCTTTTACTTATCTTCATGTTGTTCCAAACCTGTTTGAATTTCTTTCTTCTGTGGAACATAAAAGTGATTTAACTGAATTTTACAAAAAACTATCAACACTAGCAATATTTATAAAACATCACATTTATCTTTTTTTATTTTATTTTAACAACCACACTGTCAGTTTAGTTTGTTTATCTATTTATTTTCTTGCATCCCTTTTCCCATTTTAATTTATGTTAACTCAGTATTTCGCTGTTATCAAATATCATCACTTGAAGGCACTGTTCGTTGTACTCTGCTTGCTTGGAATAAAGCTAAGAATGAAAAATTGACACTGCTTTATTGTATATTGTGGGAAGTGGTCTTAAAGCTCGTAAAGCCATCATAACTCACTGAATCATAAGTTTTGGATTGTCAGAATACAATGAAAATAATACTAAAAATAACTATCAAAGTACACTTTCATATTATGATCCAATTATTTTGATGACTTAAAATACAAAATAGACATTTTTAATAGACAAAAAGCAAATAAAATTGTATCTTCATTTTAAATGGACAGCAATATACAACCCCAAATCGGAAAAAAATAATAATAATAATAATAATATTATATATATATTGTGACGGGAGGAGCCAACGACAGACACAGTGGGTGTGGCGTCAGGCCTCGGAGAGGTTTTTATTGAACAAAAATAATAAAAGGAAGTGTCCAGGGGGAAAAAGTGTCCAAAGAAGGGGGGGATCTGGTGTCCTCGATGTGCTGCGGGGCTCGTGAAGGAGGGCAGTGTTCCAAAAGGGAAGGGTCCAGGCAAGGGGCGGAGTCAGGTGGCCGCACACGCTCCCGCGGTCCGGGGCACGAGGGGCGGCGGCTTCTCTGGAGCGGCGGCTCTTCCTCTTCTGCCTCTTACGGGCATTGGCGGGATGGACGGCCCGGCATCCTGGCCCGACGGCCGTTATACGGGTGCGGCTTGCACGATGACCCTAGAGGTTCCGCGGCTCACATCCTCGGCGGCGCGATGTCCCTCGACGCACCCTTCCTGGACCCACGAGGACACCAGTGTGCATGCACGGGGGAAGAGACCGGTCTCCCGAGGAGAGGCGCGCTCGGCATTTAACGGCGGCGGTGATGAGGCTTAATTCAGTCCAGCTGTGCCTCATCACACGCCGCCAGCCCACGTTAGTCCCACGCCCCTCCTCTCATCCACCCACTCCAGTCGGGAGCCTGGTGAAGGGCGGCGAATAAGGGACGGGGTGGTGATGATGATGAGGGGGAGGGCCGTCGATCCGTCACATTCCCCCCCCCAAGCGACATCCCCGTCGTCGGTCGCCGCCCACGCAGGAGTGCTACCTTCCTCAACCAGGCTCCATACGGTCGGAGTGGGCGGGGCAGGGATTCCTCTCCGGGCGAACCTCCCTCTCGCACCGCGCCGGAACAGGGACAGAGAAACCGGTATTAGTCGACAGCCTCAACCAACCACAGGGTAAGATGACAAGTGGGGAAAATGTCACTTACCCCTTCGGTGGCTGGGAGGCCGTCTCCGTCGTTTCTCCGTCCCACATGCTTCTCCACGAACTTCAGCGGGCGAGAGGGGATGACGTCTTCAGATGTTGCCCAACTGCGCTGTCTAGGCTCCGCCTTGCCCGCATTCTCCACCACTGTGACGGGAGGAGCCAACGACAGACACAGTGGGTGTGGCGTCAGGCCTCGGAGAGGTTTTTATTGAACAAAAATAATAAAAGGAAGTGTCCAGGGGGAAAAAGTGTCCAAAGAAGGGGGGGATCTGGTGTCCTCGATGTGCTGCGGGGCTCGTGAAGGAGGGCAGTGTTCCAAAAGGGAAGGGTCCAGGCAAGGGGCGGAGTCAGGTGGCCGCACACGCTCCCGCGGTCCGGGGCACGAGGGGCGGCGGCTTCTCTGGAGCGGCGGCTCTTCCTCTTCTGCCTCTTACGGGCATTGGCGGGATGGACGGCCCGGCATCCTGGCCCGACGGCCGTTATACGGGTGCGGCTTGCACGATGACCCTAGAGGTTCCGCGGCTCACATCCTCGGCGGCGCGATGTCCCTCGACGCACCCTTCCTGGACCCACGAGGACACCAGTGTGCATGCACGGGGGAAGAGACCGGTCTCCCGAGGAGAGGCGCGCTCGGCATTTAACGGCGGCGGTGATGAGGCTTAATTCAGTCCAGCTGTGCCTCATCACACGCCGCCAGCCCACGTTAGTCCCACGCCCCTCCTCTCATCCACCCACTCCAGTCGGGAGCCTGGTGAAGGGCGGCGAATAAGGGACGGGGTGGTGATGATGATGAGGGGGAGGGCCGTCGATCCGTCACAATATATATATATATATATATAATTTTTTTTTTCTCCGATATATATTAGTATACTTTTATATATATATTAGTATACATATATATATTAGTATATATATATATATATTAGTATATATATATATATATATATATATTAGTATACTTTTTGCAATGAAATTAAGAATCTGTGATTTGTTCATTTGCTTTAACATTTATCTAATTGACAAAAGTACAAAGAAAAGATTTCCAAAGTTCTCACAAACCAACTTAAATATGTTTTGTAAGTATAAACTAATTTTGATTTTGATGGCTGCAACACACTCCAAAAAAAGTGACAACGACGATCGGCAAACAGTCTCCAACAGGGTAAGGCAGAGAGAGATAATCCAGGTACAAGAGCAGGCGAGGCATAAACAGAGTCTGAACAGGGAGACAGGGGTACATACAGGGAACACAGACTAGAAAACAACAAACAGGTTCTGTATAGCAGCTAACACTAGGGGATAAACGCAGGACAATACTAGAACGGAACGGAACGGAACGGAACGGAACGGAACGGAACGGAACGGAACGGAACGGAACGGAACGATAAGGCAGCTAATGCTTGAAGAGAGCTATACGCAAATCAATACTCGGCAAACTGTGAAGGGAAGTCCATGGTTTATGTAGGGTGTGTGATTGTTTGATAGTTCTCAGGTGTGAGCTTGTGATTAGTGCAATCAGCTGTGTGTTGTCAGTGCAATGGATGATGGGAATTGTAGTCTGATGAAGTGCAACAGTAGTGTAGTGCAAGAGTCCATGTGGTGAGCGAGTGACCTCTGGTGGTGAGTGAACGGAAGTTCATAGACCGGATTCGTGACATCTATAAGCGGGGTAAATTAGTAATGGGTAATCAGGTTTGGCTCATCAGAAAGCTATACATCAATTCTATGCAGTGATGCCACGGGTTCTCTGGGCCAGAGCTCATCTCAGATAGTCAAAGAGACAGTGGAAGTGTGTGCTGTGGTCAGATAAGTCCACTGGGAAAAATGGATGTCGAGTTCTCAGTCCCAAAGACCAACAGGACCATCCAGACTTTCACCAGTGACAGATGCAAACACAAAAATTGGTCATTGTATGGGGGTTTATCAGAGCAAACGGCATGGGTGTCTGGCATGTGTGAGGGTACCACTGACATGGAGGCATTATATTGGCATTGTACAGAGACATATACTGCCATCAAGATGACGTCTTTCATGAGAAGTCCATGGTTATTAGATCAAGGCAACGCAAGGTCTCATTCTGCATGTGCTACAACAGCATGGTTTCATAGACACAGGAGAACAGATCTGGACTGATCTAGCACACTCACTCTATAGTGAACATGTATGGACCGTCGTGAAAAGGGCAATCAGGCAATGATAACCACAGACTGATGAGCAGCTGAAGTCTTGTATAAAGCGAGATTGGGCAAAAATTTTGCTCGCAAAACTTTAACAATTAGTATCCTCAATTCACAACCAATTAAACATTGTAATTAAAAAGAAAGTTGATGTGACAGTGTTAAACGTGTGTCTGTCACAGTTTGCTCATATTTACAGATTACTGTTTATTTGGTCAGTGAAAACATTGAAAATCTTTTCTTTGCACTTTTGTCAATCAAATAAAGATTACATAATATAAAGATTTTATTATAAGATCTTGATTGTATTGCATTGTACAAAATGTTATTGCATTTAAAAAAAAAAAAAAATCTGATTTGGGGTTGCATTTAATCCTGTCTAGATGTTTTATATCTTTTGAGGTCTATAAAATATAATGATAAATATACATTTCAAAGATTTCTATGTAGGCCTACTCTAATTATATAAAACGATACTGTCCGCACAACATAGTTATGCAAATGAAGTAGATCAATGCATTTGTTTCAATTCATTAGGATGGAAACCTATCAAAAAATATTAGGCTTAAAATATTCCTTATCCTGTGGCTCCTTCTAATGGACAACATTAATATCATGGCCTTCATCTTTCAGTTAAATGGCTGATTAGCGTCCCAAATATTACAAATTTATGAAACTATGTTTGCTCAGAACGACTTTGTTCTCCACGTCATTTAATGTTGAAGATGAAATGTCTAATGAATATCTAATATAAATACAACTTTATTTCTGTTAAAAATGACACTCTTGTCGAGATCATAAGGAAACAAGAAAGAAATATAATTCATGCAGAAATCATGCATAGGGTTTCCCTACTTTTTGTAGCATCCAAGCAAACTGAACATTAATGTGCTGTACTTCACTTGAACACCAACTTAACAGCTAAACAGAAGTTATCAAACATAAAATAGACTTTATTATGCAGTAATTATTATGCAATATTGCCACTTTTTGGGAAATAACTAAATAATGAATGAGGTATTTATATAGCGCTTACTGGACACTATGCTGTCAAAAAGCACCGTCTTTCGGATGAGACGTTAAACCGAGATCCTGACTCTCTGTGGCCATTAAAAATGCCATGACACTCATCGTAAAGAGTAGGGGTCTAACCCTGGTGTCCTAGAAAAATTCCTGCCACTGGCCCCTGTCAATCATGGCCTCCTATTGTATAAAGCGCTATATAAATACCCTGTGGTCAGCACCCCCTGCTGGCCTCTCTAACACCTCTTCCAGCAGCAACCTAGTTTTAGGTCTTCCATCCAGGTACTGACCAGGCTCAGCCCTGCTTAGCTTCAGTAGGCAACCAGTCTTGGGCTGCAGGGTGATATTGTGCAGGTGTTTTGCCATAATAAATAATAGTATAATACAATAGTAATAAACACCAAAATAAAAGTAATAGTCTATAACAAATAGATCTACTCTAATGCAAACTTTAAATTTTGTTTAAGGTGACATACATGGAGACGACATGTATCATGCGTCTTGTTAGGCGACGCACATAGTTCACGTGTGCGTCTAAATTTCTCACGTACACCGCTGTCACATCACCGCCTATTAGTTACAACAGTGACATCGCCGCAGGTCTGTCATCTGCCCTACCTATCAATCCCATTCAAACTTTGACACGGACTGACAGCGATGGAAGGGAAGACTGCTCCTTCTCCTTCTCCTACTAAGGCTTAGAAATGGCATGAATAACACTTCATAGATATCTGGCACTTAGTGATTACTCATGTAAATGCTCATCGGTTATATAAATGAATGTAAACAGATGAGAATGAAAACACGTGTGTAGCAGTTAAATTGGATCTGTGCGGCTCTTAAAGTGACAGCAGGCTATTCCTGCTGCCGACTGTGTGCTTAATATTAATCAAACAACAAAAGACAAAGAGAAAATCACTCACTGCTCTTCACAGAAGGTTTTTTGTAAGGCTTGTGTAGCTTTAATACGAAATAAAGGAAGTTTAATTCTTACAGTGAAGACTATGCTGTTTTATCTTACATTTGATTACTCAGTTTCTACAGGCTGTTAACTGGCTGTCACTCAAGTGGCCTCGCCCTTAATTATGGCAAGGCAAGGCAAGTTTATTTGTATAGCACATTTCATACACAGTGGTAATTCAAAGTGCTTTACATAAAAGGAAGTGAAATAGTTATTAAAAAATTATGCAGAACTTTAAGGCTTAATATAATTTAAATGGATGAGTTATTAAATTCACCTCCTTCACAGTTGTCACGAAGGGCAAAATTAGCTATATAGACCAAAACCACTTTTTGTATCAGGCTGTAAACATTTTTTTCTGCTGTAAAGTTGAGATGGTAAAGTTGGGCATTTTAACATGGGGAGCCATAAGGGACCGACTCCCTTTTGGAGCCAGCCTCTAGCGGCCAGTCGATGAATTGCAGTTTTAGACACTTCCGTGTTGGTTTCAAGCATAGACTGTAAAAAAGATGGACGACGCATCTCCGCTTCCATCCACTATAGAAAAGTGAAGCGAATACATCTCAGTATGGCCGCTGCCATCTTGAGTAAATGACGTCATTTGGAGCCCGAGTCTGCGCAGTAGAGATTCGTTTGGAGCCCGAGTCTGCGCAGTAGAGATTCGTTTGGAGCCAGAGTCTGCGCAGTAGAGTCGAGAGGTGGAGCCGCGGAATCAAACTCCCGCCCAAACTCCCGCAGACCCAATCAACCATAACGACACGCCCCGTTTTTATAGCATCAAATTACTAGCTAAAATCAAACGTATCACAAAAATGAACAATTGAACATATATCAGCGTGATAACAATTACCTTAAATGACCAAAACCATATTTCGGAAAACTGTATTGGAAGTGTAATTAATTTTTTTATTTGGACTGGAGTCCCATTCGTTTACATGGAGAGGGCGGGGTTTATGACCTGTACTGCAGCCAGCCACCAGGGGGCGATCATACAGCCCGCAGCTTCACTTTTAAGGACGAGTGAGACACACCCGGTTTCAAGAGTCAGAAGTGGGGGAATGCTCTCTGTGATTGATTGATTCTGTCTTGAAACATTTGCGTGTGTTCACATGAGCAGGAAATAAGTCTCCCACATTCGCTAACATTAATGTTCAGTGCATATTGTATGCATTAAATTTTATGTTAAATAAACAAAGTCACCGGTAAATAAAACATACCTTAGTATATGTTTTATGTTTGAGTATTGATACTTTCAATATTGCATGATATTGATCAGGGCTGCGTTCCAGTCCATTAAAAAAAAAAAAAAAAAAACTTGCTGCAGCATGTATATAGGTATGCTTATGCTGTTATATGTAAAAAAAAAAAATACAATAAAATAAAATAAAATAAAAAAAATTATGGAGTTGTTTGGGTGGGGATGTAATCGCATTGCATTGTGGTCTATGGAGCGGCCTGAAGTGTGCATATGAAGCAGACTCGCTCCCTCGGTCAAAATAGAGGTGTCAAGGGTCTGTCCATATAAACTTCCCTCGTCCACTTCACGAAGTGAAACGCACTTCAAAATGGCAGCAGGGATTCCCCCTGAGTGTAAGTGCAAGTTCACGAGCGCGCGTCTAGTGGTACGCAGCCCGATACGCCCATCCCTAGTGCGCATGCCCAGGAGCCGCATCGGTATACAATATCTAGCCTTAACCAACATTTGGAGATTGGAGAAACGAGAAAAAGAAGAAGAAACGATAATAAATATTATCCGCAGATATCGTCTAAGATGATCGTGAGGTAGGCCATGTGTGTTTACAAGAAAACAAATGCCACATGTGACCATGGGGAAACCGCGACGTTCAATATGAAACTGTAGTTGGCCTCAGCTATAGGGAAGAACACTCTGTCTGAAACTACTTTGCGCAGACAAGTTGTGTAATTGAAATAGTACTCGAGGTCCGTGTACGTTTTGACCCTTTTATTTACTCTTCGTAAATAAATAACGAGAAACACCGCTCGTTTTTCCTTTCAGTTTAACAAACTGAAAGCGGTATTAAAGCTCGGTACATCCTTTATTTATATTTATGGTTTACAGATAGGTTAACTTTCTGATGATGGCCGAAACGTTACATGTTTTCATTGTACCCATAAAATGGCAGTTTAATGATGATTTGCGAAGGTTTCGAAACAGGGGCGGTTCTAGGCCACAGTAACTGGGCGGGGCCAGACAGGGGCTACTTGTGCTTTTAGGGGGCACAATTTTAAAATTCATCCTAACCTACTTTAAGTATTATTCATTCAGTCATTTTTCACCATGTCATGTATCATTGCAATCTCTAGAAGTAATCTATATCAAGTTCAACTAAAATGAATATTTCATCATGTTTCATTTGTTTGACAAATAATTTTGTATGTCAGGGGCATCATTTCTGAGGGGGCTCTCATGCTTGTCATATGACACACACAGCAGCCACAATACCACTGTATAACTGATATAGGCTTATGTATTATTATTTTTTTATTCGAAATATTCCCAAAATATATAATGAAATATCTTGATTCTCAAATATGTGTAAGTAAATGCATTTTGCACCTTTATAGATTATGTTAGTTGATCTATAATGGGCGATAGGCAAAGTAGCCTAATAGTGTAATATTAACTTTGCATAAAAATCCGTCTTTTTACTTAAGTACCAGATGTCTTACCATAAAATGAGTGTCATACCATAAACATATAATACGACTGACTTTGTATTTTATGTGGATTTAATAAAAACATTGTAAGTTACTAATTAGCCCATAACACTTTCATTGTACAAAAAGAGCAAAGACCGTTTACATTATCAAAGAACATTTATTTAGCAAATCACGATTACTTCGGCTACATTAATTTACCAATAAAATGCATCACAATTGTTTTTAATGTTAAACAAATAAAAATTGATTCACGTTTGATACTCACACTCTGATTGTCATCTATCTTCGCTGGTCCTCTAATTCGGGAGGTGGCGTCACTAAAAACCTAGGGTCCTAGAAATGCGGTCCTAGGACTGTGTTCCTGAAAATGCAGCCTCCGGTTTTGCAGGCAGATGCTACTCCCGCTATGGCCAGTTGAATTGAGCTGACTTATGAGAAGTGAATCCAAGGCTGCATCCGAAAACTTAGGCAGTAGGGATCTGCATCGATACGATTCACCCGTTACGATGCAGTTGCGATCTGATTTCGGTTCGATGCAATGGAGAAAATGTGATCACTTTTAATGCCTCGAGGCCTGTTCCATAAAACAAGTTAACCAAATAAGCCAGGCTTATTTCATTTACTCTGACTCATTGTCAAATGATTTGTTCCATAAAGCAATTTAACATAGGGCTAGATCAAGCTTAGTCACTGTGGCAACTTATGCTGGGAAACTGGTCTAAAGCAGGCTAACTGTCAGGCTAAGCTGTGTTCCTCTAACACTGACCAATAGGAACACAATGATATTACCACTGACTCTCTCACATACTATTATTTGACTTTATTTTACAGTTCATAGCCATCTGTAAAAATACATTTATATGTAGGTTTAAAATTCTACAAAAGACACATTTAATGTCCAACAACAAATATTTTAGCAAAATGTATATTTTACTCAGAATTATTGTGCTCCTATTCGATTCCACTCCGTCTGTTTAGCGCGCAGAAGCGCTCGTTCACTCGCGTACCTCGCCCACTCCTGACAATAAAATCAGGGCTCTCAAGTTATAGCAAAAGTTTGGAGTGAGATTAGGGGAGGGGCCACTAAAAGCGGAGGAGCCATTCAAATTTTCGCAGCACCCAATTCTCTTAAGTTTTCACTAGCAGTTCAATTTTACCTATTGTTCATAATTGACCTGAACAAATAGAAATGATAACAACTGGTAAATCTGATAAACAACAACAACAACAACAACAACAACAACAACAACAACAACAACAAAAAACAGACAAATTCATCCAAATAAAGTAAATAGATTTGTATTTCAAAAATACAAATGTATCAAAAATAAAAAAGAAATTTGGCCACAAATGAGCCAACTGAAGAGCAGTGCTCAATGTACATACTGTACATTGCAGAACTTGCCCTGCGGATTTATGCCAAGCTGTGTGTGTGTGTGTGTGTGAGAGAGAGAGAAAGAAAGAAAGAAAGAAAGAAAGAAAGAAAGAAAGAAAGAAAGAAAGAACACACGGTCCCTTATGGCTCTCACACACACACACACACACACACACACACACACACACACACACACACACACACACACACACACACACACACACACACACACACACACACTCACTCACTCACTCACAGTACATTGAGCACTGATATTCAGTTGGCTCGTTTGGGACCAAATTTCTTTTTATTTTTTATTTTTAAATAAATATATAAAACAATTTATTTTATTTGGATGAATTTGTCTGTCTTTTATCAGATTTACTCACTTTATTTTAAGGTGTCCATAATACAGAGTAATTACCTAATTAGGTGCTTAGTAGTAGCCGTTGTACTTACATGAAACAAAGTGTACTTACCATGTAACTAAGTTATGGAACAGCCTATACTTAAAGTTTGTAATTATGTAGATGTAATTGTGACTTTCCGGGCAGCATTTTTGCACGAAGGCACCTCACAAAACTGATTTCAGACAGGCTTCTGAGGCAGCGTAACGGTTTTATGATCTACAACAAAATAGAACGAGTTTTAGTGATAACTAAACAAATATTTAATTACTATAATACCAATTTCTCGCTAGAAATAACATCAAAAGTGCAAAAAGTTAATCAGAAATATACATTTACACACAAACTAACCACCAAACGCTACTTTCAGACGCCATTATTTATTTTTTATCTCAACCATCACAGAATGGAATGCACAGGATTGTGGGATATCAAAGGCAGCGAAGGATACATTTATGATGCCTTCAAAAATCGATCAGATGTAGGTATCTCATGAGACAGGAA
This sequence comes from Acrossocheilus fasciatus, assembly GCA_036784905.1. Lineage (NCBI taxonomy): Eukaryota > Metazoa > Chordata > Actinopteri > Cypriniformes > Cyprinidae > Acrossocheilus > Acrossocheilus fasciatus. Next base: position 25,092,647 of record CM071959.1, on the reverse strand, counting down.
GTGAACCTAATTTTGGATTCGGATGAGCCTTGATGCCTTCCTACCTTGGAATGTATCCTCCGAAGGCAGCATTTTTCAGTTTTCGGATGCAGCCCAACTGACGCTTTGCTGATGCTCTCCACGTTCCGTGTGATTCCGTTCTGTTTGCTGCACGTGTCACACTTTCAGGTGCACGTGCTCCAGAGTTAAGCCTCGTTCAGACTGTCAGCCCAAATCTGATTTTTGTGCCAATCCGATTGAAATCCGATCATATTTAAATAGTGAACGGCAACAAACTACATGAAATCCGATTTGTGCAAATCTGTTTCGAGCTACATTCGTATGTGGTTTGGAATCCTAATCAAATAGCATTTCTGGAAATCTGTTTCAGTCTGACCGGTCAGATCGGATTTAGCGTAGCTTTTTCACGTCCTCACGCCACGTAAAACGTAAACACGTCAGATGTTTTTGCAGAAAACATGCTGAACATCTTTGCAGAAACAAGCTTGTGTCGTTGCGAAGTGCAAGTCATGCAGGGAAAAAAAACTATATACTGCTAGTATACGTACCTCTTTGTGTTTTGAAAAAAAAAAAAAAAACAACAAAGTAGCGGAGACGGCAGCACGGAATAAAGCCGTGCATTCAAGCTTCCTGCGTTTCTGCCGCTGCCCCACAAGACGAAATATAATACTACAGCTCAACCACGACAACATCTGTATTGCTGTTACTGTTGTTTTTAGCGTAGACATAACAACGCAACGACTTTACCATAGAAACCAATGCACATTAAGTAAAAACGAAAGAGTGTTTATGGACGCACAAATCGGATATGAACAGTTGCGATATGCTGTGTGGAAAGTCAGTTATTCAAATCAGATTCAGTCCGAATATATGCATAAAATCAGATTTGGGCTGACAGTCTGAATGAGGCTTAAATCACAAACTCTGGTTCAATCTCTTGAGTTGACAGAACATTTATATCGAGTTTGTGAGCCTGCTGAACCTGGGGGCTGTTTCATAAAACAAGTTTACCAAATAAGCCAGGCTTATTTCAGTTAGTCTGACTTATTTTGAACCAAATCAAATGATACTAAACTGAAATAAACCTGGCTTATTTGGTAAAGCCCCCCTGATCTGAACCAGGTTGGATTTGTTTGGTTTTGTCAACTCTAAACCCACTCTGAAACTCTGAGTTTATTCAGCTAGCTTCATGCAACAGGCCACAGGCCATGCAGTCTGTTAGCTCACCTCATCTCCCAAGTCTTGGTCAATTTCAATTCAAACTTTTTCAAATTCAAATTAAATTTCAAACTTCATTTGGTGAAACTTAACGATTCAAATATAATTGCAGTGCTCAAAGCAACATTCATCATGCAGTTTGATAACGTTTCCCACTTATGAAGTTGTGATTACAAGTTTGTCACATTCAAGTGCTTTATTGTCGGAAAGAATAAAATGTCGCATCCCATTGGTTGGCAGCCATATAAACTTGGTGCTTCTCAAACAGAAGGCTGCCTCCTACAGAAGCTGCATTTTCTGGCTGCCACGTCACCAAAAATACTCAGCTTTGTTGACGATTCTGGAATTTCGATCAAATACATGCCTATTTTATTATTTATAAAACATACAATATGCTTCAAATGATTGTTCATTATATAAATATGCACTAACCCATATTTCTGTAAAGTGCGTGTTAAATCTAGTGATAAGGTTTTGAAATCGCTCATTTACGAGTGCCGATCAAAAATATAAATATGCACTACTTTAATGATAAGACAAGGTGATGCAGTTGTAATAAAGAATAGCACATGTGGTGTGTTGCAGCTTTGAGGCAAAACCATCATGTCTAGTCATGATGGTAATTAAAGGATTTTCATTTGAATCAACCTTTGTTTTTTTTCTCCATTGAATGTGTACAGTTTCTCATGTGATAACATCTAATTTAATTGATTTTATTTAAGCCAAAAAATATTAACTTATACATTGTTACAGTAATAAAATAACATTTAAAAGTTAGATCAGGTAGCTCCCATAACATTTGCAGGTTACCACTTCTTAATTGTGTACTATAAATTCAGTGTGTTCTTTCTTTGCCCTCATCGTGCTCATTTTGGTCACTTGAGGCCACCCTCTTTTGAGGCTGTGCCCCAACCTGGCCCCCCATTTAAAATGCTGTAGACACGTCCCTGCCTCCCGAGTCTTTGGGTTGGAGTCCTTTGTTCTTGTCACGTGACCACTTCCCGGATCAGTATCTTGTAATGTTTTATTATATTTAGGAATTATCAAAGTGAACAGAAAGTTTACTTCATTACCACATTCAATGTTATGGAAAAGAACCATCATGACAGAAATTCACAAATTTATAAATTGTAAGAAATAAAGCTACAATTTAAGACCAGCAACTCATCCCATAACTGCAAGAGTGAAAAAAACAAACAAACTTGTTTGTAAGGAAGGTTGGGTATTATGAAATTATTTCTGTATCTATGGCTGTCACAATGTCACATCTTGTGACAAAAGAATGAATGACTCAGACCTGAAGACTCGAGAGATGAACTAATCATTTGTGTTTCCTGTACTGAACCATAAGATGTTGCGAATGTGCGGTCAACACAAAATGAACGAATCACTCTCTGAGACAACTCGTTGTTCCTGAGTCATATTAAAGATTCGATCAAAATGAATGGATCGTTCAAGAATGATCTGTCACTACTAGTTTGACCTTTTCTTCAAGCAAGATGCATTTTAGTCTAACACGTAGACAGTAAATAGCTTCCGTGTTGCAAAATTACATGGATTGTTCCAAACAAATCCATGAGTAGCATATGTCTGGGTACATATTTAGTCCTGCTGCAATTTGCAAAGTATCACATTTAATCTACTGATTAAACCGTTTGTTGTGTCTGTTGGTGCAGTGTGAAATTGCCTTTAGATGTTCTGCTATTGAATTGCAAAAAATCAGTAATGAAGAACAGGAATAAAATGAAGAGCTGAAATCAAATTATTTTTGCATAATGGTATCTTTTAAGGCATTTTAACATTGAAATTAGCCAGTTAGGTTACTTCAGAACATTAAATAAGTGTTTCAACTGTACTTAACATGGGTACCAATGGAATTAAAAAAAAAAAAAACGAGATAACTGTGGAAAATATCAACTAAAAAGTATTTTTGATCATAATTTCTTTGAAAAAATATGACTAGTTAATCTAAAAGTAAAAAGTGTTCCAGCTGTACTCGGTCTACCCTACTAATGATATAATGCGCAGATCGCAAGCCACAGACTACAGTATTACGTAGGGGTGGGAATCGCAGGGCACCTCACGAAGAAATAGTTATTTCAAATGTAGATGTGCGGCAAGCACACACACTGCACACTTCTGCGCCGCATTGTGGCTCTGACAAGGTTTTGTTTCATCCTCCATGCCATATGTGCAGATTTATGTTTCTGCCAGTCGGTGCCCACTGTTCACACTGCATAACGCGCACTTGTAATATCTGAGAGAGAGGGAGAGCATCCAGTTTTGTTCACATAAAACTGGATGCACCGGCGGCGCTCTCTTTTACTCATATAGTGACGGAAATCCACCTGCGATTCCGAGCAGAGAGGTTAGGCTACTCTTGAACTGAATGTGCGCTCTGCAATGATAACATACATACAACATACACACACACACACATATACATATATATATATATATATACAGTGGGTACGGAAAGTATTCAGACCCCCTTAAATTTTTCACTCTTTGTTATATTGCAGCCATTTGCTAAAATCATTTAAGTTCATTGTTTTCCCCTCATTAATGTACACACAGCACCCCATATTGACAGAAAAACACAGAATTGTTGACATTTTTGCAGATTTATTAAAAAAGAAAAACTGAAATAATCACATGGTCCTAAGTATTCAGACCCTTTGCTCAGTATTTAGTAGAAGCACCCTTTTGATCTAATGAGTCTTTTTGGGAAAGATGCAGCAAGTTTTTCACACCTGGATTTGGGGATCCTCTGCCATTCCTCCTTGCAGATCCTCTCCAGTTCTGTCAGGTTGGATGGTAAACGTTGGTGGACAGCCATTTTTAGGTCTCTCCAGAGATGCTCAATTGGGTTTAAGTCAGGGCTCTGGCTGGGCCATTCAAGAACAGTCACTGAGTTGTTGAATCATTGTTTTGTTGGAAGGTTAACCTTCGGCCCAGTCTGAGGTCCTGAGCACTCTGGAGAAGGTTTTCGTCCAGGATATCCCTGTACTTGGCCGCATTCATCTTTCCCTCGATTACAACCAGTCGTCCTGTCCCTGCAGCTGAAAAACACCCCCACAGCATGATGCTGCCACCACCATGCTTCACTGTTGTGACTGTATTGGACAGGTGATGAGCAGTGCCTGGTTTTCTCCACACATACCGCTTAGAATTAAGGCCAAAAAGTTCTATCTTGGTCTCATCAGACCAGAGAATCTTATTCAGGTGTTTTTTAGCAAACTCCATGCAGGCTTTCATGTGTCTTGCACTGAGGAGAGGCTTCCGTCGGGCCACTCTGCCATAAAGCTGGTGGAGGGCTGCAGCGATGGTTGACTTTCTACAACTTTCTCCCATCTCCCGACTGCATCTCTGGAGCTCAGCCACAGTGATCTTTGGGTTCTTCTTTACCTCTCTCACCAAGGCTCTTCTCCCCTGATAGCTCAGTTTGGCCGGACGGCCAGCTCTAGGAATGGTTCTGGTTGTCCCAAACGTCTTCCATTTAAGGATTATGGAGGCCAAAGTGCTCTTAGGAACCTTAAGTGCAGCAGAAATTTTTTTGTAACCTTGGCCAGATCTGTGCCTTGCCACAATTCTGTCTCTGAGCTCTTCAGGCAGTTCCTTTGACCTCATGATTCTCATTTGCTCTGACATGCACTATGAGCTGTAAGGTCTTATATAGACAGGTGTGTGGCTTTCCTAATCAAGTCCAATCAGTATAATCAAACACAGCTGGACTCAAATGAAGGTGTAGAACCATCTCAAGGATGATCAGAAGAAATGGACAGCACCTGAGTTAAATATATGAGTGTCACAGGAAAGGGTCTGAATACTTAGGACCATGTGATATTTCAGTTTTTCTTTTTTAATAAATCTGCAAAAATGTCAACAATTCTGTGTTTTTCTGTCAATATGGGGTGCTGTATGTACATTGAGGAAAAAAAATGAACAAATGATTTTAGCAAATGGCTGCAATATAACAAACACTGAAAAATTTAAGGGGTTCTGAATACTTTCCGTACCCACTGTATATAGCAGTAAAGCCAATACAGTGGCTGGAAATCTGTTTATCCTTCAGTTCCTAGTGCTTCCCCATCTTCATAAAGAATGCGGTTCATGGAACTTGCTCAGAGTCAGAGCGCTTTGGAAAGCTGGAAATGGCAAGGCCGTGATTTCCACGCATTTTTAGATGCTGTGAATAGGGAAATCCATTTAGAGCACCTTATTGTATTAATTAAAATATCGATATTTGGCGCCAGATATCGATTCTCATATCGCATGGAGAAGGATTGCGATATATCGCCATATTGATTTATTGTCCCACCCCTAGTATTATGACATGGAGCGTATTGTGCATTGTTTGAGTATTAGTCTACTGTCCTGTCACTAACTCATGCATTCTTGGTGAAGACCCTACTCAATGCATGTTTTTCAAGGTTCCCCTTTCTGTCAAACATGTTTTATTAGACTGTCCAGCTTTTAATGTATGTAGAAAACTCTTTTATGAAGTGAAGTCACTTAAAGAGTTTAGTAAATTTTGCCAGAAAAAGTTTTAGAACAGTTTTTTTTTTATTTATCATATGTAAAATATTTTGTAAAACTGTATAACTTGTGTTTGTTTGTTTGTTTGTTTGCTGGTTTTTATTGTATTTCTTATACAATGTATATATATTTTTTTATTATTATTATTGCCATGAAAATAGCCTAAGATGCTGACATGGCATTAAATAAATTTAGGGCTGCTTGATTATGACAAAAATCATAATCACGATTATTTTGGTCAATATTGTAATCACAATTATTTAACACTATTATTAGTGGGCCATATAACCAAAATACAATTTTAATGGAAGTCTAAATATTCAGTTAACAGCCTACTGTAGAACCTGAGTAATGAAATGTAAAATAAAACAGCATAGTCTTCACTGTAAGAATGAAACTTTCTTTGTTTCTTACAAATGACCTTCTGTGAAGAGCAGTGAGTGATTTTCTCTTTGTCTTTTGTTGTTTGATTAATATTAAGCACACAGTCAGCAGCAGGAATAGCCCGCTGTCACTTTAAGAGCCGCACAGATCTAATTTAACTGTTACACACGTGTTTTCATTCTCATCTGTTTACATTCATTTATATAATGTGAATAATCACTAAGCACTGCATTTTGTTTGTGTATTTGACTGTTTAGGTGCATATGTTCAGCTAAAAGATGACTTTACATGTCCGTGCTCTGCTCTGTCTCTGAGCGCATACACAGATATCCCCCTGAGGAACAGCGCAAGTTCTCTTTTGCGCTTTTAAAAACATTAATAAATCTAATCAACTTTAATAACTCAAGCACGTCCCATTTTGCAAAAGTCACATTACATGATTTTACTGATTTACACGTTAAAATGGGCTTTTATGGAGGAGTGAAAGCGCACTGCTGGAAAGGGGGCAGAATTGGCCGCAATAATCGTTTTATCTCGATTATTATGTTTGGAGGTCGAAATCGAAACTGAATTTAGATTAATTGCACACCTCTATTAAATGTATACTACTACTACTACTACTACTGTCCCGTCCATTCTGAAGAGAGCAAGGGTGGAGGTACAAAAGTTTTGAAAGGTACAAAAAGTTACATTACAAGGCAGGCCCATTTCAGTAACAGGGAAGTTTTTTTTTTAATATTTCCAATCTCACCAAATCATTTATTCATGACCTACATTAGTCTGTCATTTTTCCAAATGTTTTGCACAGTACAAGCGAGTCGCCGGACTTGAAATATTTTAATGAATAATTGGCTGTAGGCCTATTATTTTAAATTATAAAGGCAAAAACAACATTACAAAAGTAGACAATATGTGAAATAGTAAAATCTGTGCTCATTTGACACATTTAAATGCATAGTATGTAATCAGTAGGGGGAAAAAAAATAGTGATCAGTGGTGTAATAATTGAGGGGAGATACAATTTTTATTCATGTCACGCAGAGAGAGAGTAAGTGGGAATTGTTCTTACTGTTATTGACTCTTTATGAATTCTGTAGCTGCAGAAACCTGAAAAATGCACATTATAATCTTCCAACCTAGTGAAGTCAGTATGTACAAAACTTGGTCCGAAACGATTAATACATCCTCCAAAGTCGTAGGTAGGTGCCGCCGACAGATGCCGAGTGGCGCCATCAGTGTGTGTATGTAGTGGTGCAAAATCTGCATTGTAAATAATCTCCAAACTAACACCAGCAGTGGGGCGTGACAAAATATAACTTTTATAGAACCCATTATAATCAGTGATACTGTCTACACTGTCTACAACAAGCTGTTGCGGCGCAACGCATGTAGACATGGTGTAAGAAATAATTGTCTCCAGTCCTCATTTATTGCCTGGTTGAACGGTGTGGGACTCTTTGTTTTGCTAATGTTGGAGTCTCCTGGTCGAAGGAAATAATTTATGAATCATAACCCACCAAATTGGCTAGTGTGTTGATGTTACCCACCATGGTTGGTTATAACAGTTGACGGGGGTTAATTTCATCGTCTCATGATGACCAAAGGCATTTTTCCACGAGTGCCAATATTTCTGGAGGGCACAGTGTGTGTGTGTGTGTAATATTATCTTTGCCACAAAGATGACTTATGGATTTGAAGTCGTGCACTCCTCTGATCATAACTGTCATTGAAAGCTCAAATGTTTGTCTAAAGCAGAAATGTTGTCTTTAGTAATATTGTAAGTTCATCATGGATATAGATGAGAAACATATTTGTTGCAAGTAGGCTGTGTTTATCAAATACCAGTATTAACTTTGCTTTTGCTCATTTGTGCAGATGCTGTGTCGTTTATTTACTTCTGCATCTAACAGGCAAAGGTTAGTATTCACAGACCTCAGTTAAGTTATTTGGTATCTGTTGATGTATTTTATGTTTGGTGCAGTTTGTTTTGTTGACATTTACTTCCTAAAGTTAAGTTGTTACTCTTTTCCCCAGTGTCTCTGCAGGACTCTGCAAATGAGTTCAGTCGTGTTGTTGGAGACTCCATCATCTTGCCATGCATCTATGTGAAGCAACAGCCAAGTACTGATGTACTTTGGCGGCTCAATGCAAGCAAAAAAGTGTTAAATATTATAGATGGAAAACCCTCAACAGAAAATCAGGATGGATTATTTAAGAATCGAACAGAAAGTTTCCCCTCAGAGTATGCAAAGGGAAACTACTCAATTAAACTGAAAGATCTAAATTTGACTCATGCAGGAATCTACACTTGTTTTTTAGTAAACTCAGATGAGGAAAAGAAGATGCAGCTTTTTGTCAAAGGTACATGGAATCCTTTGTTTGATAAATTATGATTTTAAATTGCACACCACAGTAATAGCAGCATGTTATATCTATACAACATTGATAAATTAGCAGAATTGCTTCATCTCTACCAAGTGTGCCAGACACTTCCTGAAAATTGAAGCCAAAACATTTTGATCACCCCCTGGTGGCTGGCTGCAGTATAGGTCATAAACCCCACCCACTTCATGCAAAGGAATGGGACATGAGGCTAAATAACTAAATTATCAAATTATACTTCAAATAAATTTTTCCCAAAGATGGATTCCATCATTTTAGGTATAATGTATGTTCAAGTATTTGTTTTTCTAATAAGTTTCCTTTTAATTAGTTATTTGATGCTATGTGCGTTGTCATGATTGTGGTCTTGCAATTAGGTCTGCGGGAGTTTGGGTGGGACTTTGATACCGCGGGTCCACTTCACGACCACTACTGCACAGTATCGGGCTCCAAATGAATCACTACTGTTGCAGACTCGGCCATGCTGAGATGTTTTGGCTTCTCATTTCTATAGTGGAAGGAAGTAGAGACATGTCCATCTTTTTTAACAATGATACCTTTTTTTCTTACAGAAAAGCCTGATAAACCAACAGAAAAGCCTGAAAAACCAACTCAAAATCAAAAAAACTCATGTATGGAAACAGAGTCACTGAAGATTATGACTTTCCTAACTGCTCTACTGGGACTTACTCTGCACCTTATCTGAGATCTGCTTCCAGTGCCTGTTACATTTGGTAGCATTTAGTGACAGTGACTAACTGGGATTGCTGTTGAGACTCGATGCTGCAGATTTTATTATCAATCAGTTGTTTTATTGCTATTTTAGAAGTTATATTTTTCATACTCGTTATGTTTGGACCACTGGATTGCACACATGCTATCAGCCTGGACTGTTCTGTTGACTTGGGTTCTGTTAATATGTCTGTATGGTGATATGTATTATTAGGGTATGATCTGTATTATCAGGGGCCAAGAACCACTATTGTATCTGTCAGTTATAAACCAGCTATTATATCTGTTAGTGTTCTAACCTTAACTAGGGATGGCTCTCTATCATTATTCATGTTCAATACCAATACCACAGCTTTGAGTATCTACCAATACTTTTGATGTCGTTGATACATTTTCATGTAGTTTTACCAAACTTTAAATGTTGAATCCCCACCACGACTGTGTCATATTAGTTTCTTCATGTCAATTTTCATCAGTGTTTTTGCCGTTAATGTGCTTGGCCCTTTAACTACTACTTACATCTATATTTTATATTGTATTTGCTGTTATATTTGTTTGGTTTGTTTGTTTTGTCTCTGTATCAATTGCAATGTTAAATTTACAAATTCAGTACAACATAGTTATAATATAAGCAAATAATTGCAGAGATAGATAAAATGTCAGTGCAGTGTTTGAAACATTACGGCGATGAAGAAAAATGCACTTGCTGTACCTGCACTGACTGACATGCACACACACAGACCGCATACACGGACAGCAGCCTTTCAGACACAATCAAGAATTCAGTGCTCTTAACAGCTTTTTGCATTTCAGTGGTCATATATAGCCTATACAAAATTACAGCTACACTATATAACTTATAGGGGGTTAAAAAAAAAAACATTTCAAAGTGTTAAAACACAGGTCATGCAGTGTTTTGTTTACATTTTATTTTTAATTTTTGTATTATTTCTACAAATAACTAATTACTCATATCTTGAAGTATCATGAAGTAAGTTGGTCGTGTTGCCTACCAGTAGTCGTATTGAACACAAGTCATTTTATCTGTGTTTATTTTGTTATCTTCGAAGTGTTCATTTTTGTAACAATCTGCTAAACCATTAAAAACAAAGTGATTTAGAAAAAAAAAAATGCTGTGCTGTTCTCAGTTCAGATCTGCACAAACTAATATATTGTAACATTAAATGAAAAGGCGTTATTGTTACATGCATTTGGTGGGTTTTCTCACTGGTTACCTATCCTGCAGAAAATTTGACTGGCAGCTGTATAAAGCCAACAAATAAGAATTTCAGTCACTGAAACCTTTTTTTTTTTTTTTTTTTTTAGCACACAATATAACTTAGGGTGTAGTTCTGTGCAGTTTGTTTTATGGAATTGCCTCTGCAACTCTTGCATTATTGTCAGCATTTTAGACATGCACAGATTTTCTCACAACCCCTGATTTGAACGTGGTCAGTGATACTGTGACTTTGGCTAAATTATATACATAAGTGGAAATTCCTTCAAACTACTGCAATATCGTTCCATTCCAAAATTACTTGTTGTTTTACAGATCATTAAAATGTAAGCAAAACAAAAGGCTTGTATGGCATCCTTTGTGTGACTGTTTGTCTTGTAGTTTAAATGTAAAAATTGATAACTATTAAGTATATCTTTAAAGTAAACCTGACTCCAGCCAGACCCCATATGATGTCAATTTAACTAGAAAAAGGGATGAATAAATAAAAGTGCTGTGTGAGCATATGTTCGTCTCTGACTTCCCCTTTGGTCTGTGTGGTCGATTTTCATCTAAAGCTCAGTAGTGTTTCCGCTCACAGTACGAGATGTTTGAATGATCACAGCAATAGAAGATATTCATCTGGATCAGACGATGAGGATCATACAGCTTCACATCTGTGAGTTCATCATGTCATATTTGATTAAGCTTGGTTATCTATTAAGATTAATAAATGTGTTTTCTTTCTCTCACAGATCTGTTGATGTGGTCTCAAGCCACAGAGAGTGTAACAAACACAGCAGTAACTTTAGGAGCTGATGTGAATATAAGCTGTGATCTTGATATAGAGGAGATTTACTGGTACAGACACAAATCACCAGATCCTCCAGTGCTTATCTTACGCACTTTTGATAGCACATATGAGAAAGCAAAATATGAAAACAGCATCTTCAAACTCAAATACTCGGTGAAAACTAACAGTAGTATGTTAATCAGAAATATCAGCACTGATGAATTAGGAGTTTATTATTGTGTCAAAACTAGTGAACCACAAAAATTCAGCAACGGCACCAAAATCTACATCAACGGTGAGTTATTTTCTATTTCAAATATTTTAAATCTGTAAGATGGGATGGGTTTGTTTTCTATATTAAATATATATTGTGTTAAACATAATTTTAAAAAAAAGAACATTCATAACTAATAATTTGACAGTTCCATTGTTTGTTAAAGACTGAGATTGTGTAAAGAATAATTGAATTCATAATTGAATTAAAAAGCTATCAATTTTACAGATTCAGACCATGAGAATAAGACAGAATCACGTAATGATCCACAACAGGAGATACCGTGGAGAAACTTGACCATCGCCTCTGCCCTGTTCAATGTGCTTTTGATCATCGCATTGATAGGTTTGTCATGTTTTTTTTTAACTTACTACAGAAGTAGACAAACTCTGAATCTATACAAATATAACTGTACTTCCTTAGTTTTTTTTTATTTATTTATTTTTACTTTCACAAGTTGTTATGATACAGTAATGCTTCATTTACTGTCATTTCAGGTTTGGGAAACAGCTACCTTCAGTCAAGAAGACATACAAATATATCAGAGAACCCTCAAAGTACTACAGCAGCTCAATACTCAGTGGATTCACAGGTAAGACTAATTCTTTTTAATGAGCTTAATTAGCTTTTTCAAATAATATATTCACAATCCAATATTTGAATTATCTGAATTGTGTTGCACTAAAATATTCACACATGGCATGTTGTCTTATGAGGTTTTCCGCAATACTAATTGGATGGGTTGTGACAAATAATTGTATGTAATGGCCACTAAAATACAGTATATATTTGATTGTTATACATTGCACTAGTCAGGGTTATTAAAGTAAAATAAAACTAACTAAAACTTTTATTTTAACTTAAACTTATTTTATTTCAGCTAGTAGAAATATTTCTAATTTTCATTTTTTTGTAAAATAACTAAAACGAAAATGAATAAAAAACTATATAGACAATACTACTAATAATAATAATGATAAAAACAAAACAAAATTAAAAAGAATAACTATTATGAAAATTCAAACGATTAATAAAGGCTACAATATATCTTAATGATACTAAAATAACACTGGCGCTAGTTTCATGTGTTTCATAATTTGTCAAATCGCTATTTCATGTCCATTTATTCATTTATTTGGTAAGATGTTCTGTGATTATTGCACAATAAACCTATTCAGAATTATATAAGACCCATCATGCCTGGCTGACTGTACACTATTCCTTACATTCATTGTTAATATCTTAATCTTTCAGTATGCTGCAGTTGATTTTTCCATGCAGCCCAGTGAAAACAGGCCTTGCCAGGAGCAGCAGAGCATCTACTCTCTTCTACAGCCAATAAAAAGTACAAAGTAATATTTGAAATATAAAAATATATATTAAAGTATGTTTAACACTACTGTACTTCCATTTGTGGGATTTCAAAGTTTGACGTGTTATTAAAAAATGTTTAAAATAGTAACAATAAGTGAATGTGTCTAAACGTTTGACTGCTGTTGTTTAATATTTATAGCAAGTTGCAGAGCATTGAACAGAAAGATGAATTGAGATCAGATTTGAAACAAAGTTGAACTAAATCTGTTGACAAGATTACTGGACTTAAAATCTTCTTCAACAAATATTCAGTGCGACGGAAACTTGCGCTTGTATGAATGCAGACAGTTCATAGTAACGATCAGTTCTGAGGTGATTTGTCACATTACTTAAACTTGCAAAGTTCCTCATGAAAAATATAATAGTATTACTGGTCGAAAATAAAATGTTAATGTATAGCAGACACTGTGGCTAATTGGCACAGAAGGAAGTGGTCGCAAGAATTGTTTCTTGGTAATTATAAAGTTTAATGGTGACTTGTGGCTTAACTGTGAGGCTGAACTGTGCTCTCATTGCAACAGTATTTTGTATGTTGTTTGTTTGTTACCATGTATAGTTTGCTGCTATGTGCATTGTTATGAGCAGATAAGCATTGTGGTAGATGTAATGCTGTTGTCTGTTATGAAATGTCCCAGTTTTGAATAGAGATCTTGCTCGTACAGCTCTTGTTTCAGACTAGCAGTGAGTTGCATGTAAACCACAAGGCACTGAGGTTTCTTGGAGCTGAAGCAGCTTCTCAACTAGTTTCATGAAACATCGTGCAATGAATAATCCTTAATCTTGAACCGTACAACACATCTGCTAGCAGTTCTAAAAATAAAATTCCTTCCTTGCATTGTTTTTCACTATTCAGCTGATTTCATTCAGATTTTCTGTTTTCAGCATTCAGCTAATGTTTTGTGTTTCATAGAGATTTCACTTACAGCTGAAAATCACAGGAACAACTTGACTCTCTTATTAATAGTTTTAAATATTTTTGTACATGTTTAAAAGTCCAACTTCTGCACAGCTTTTCGTTGTGGTTAACAAACAGCGTGGGTTTATTTTTGCAAATGAACTTCTCCACAGTTTGGTCACTTGACTGACAGCTCTCTCAGTGAGTGTATTTCTAGACCAGGGTAGATGTATGAAAGCAAAGCTGCAAGGCATAGACATACAGTCTTTGTAATGGCATGCACTGTACAAGTCCTAGATCACATGCAAAAAGTTTTTTATGCAAATATTTCACCAGATAAACAATTGGCCTTTTTATCCAACGGTAAAATCTATTGAAGGCTTCTATCCCTCATAACGTCGTCTCATTCCTGTCAGAAATGAAATATGCTCTACACTGTATGGCTGCGCTCACCCCTATGGGGTAGGTTTTTGTTTTTGTCTTGTTTTTGGACTTCAATAAAGCTTCTCTAACTCATTTGTGTCTTTGCCTCTGCCCGCAAAAACACCTGACACCGGACATGATAAACACCTGCATGCATCCAGTGGTTTAAACTAACCACGCGGACATGACAGGAAACAATTTAGACAAATGTATTTGAAATACACCTGAGTTTCTTTCTGTTGTGTTCTGTTCTATTCTAAAAATCTTCTCAAACCAAACAAATATTTCAGGAGGAAACAATAAACTGTTAGCATGGTTAGCATGGCCAGTTAGCACCTGCTGGTATATGTTGTAACTACATTATTTTCACATTCTTTCACATTTCTTTCTCTTTGGAGTCAAACAATGTAACTACACAAAGTAAAAGAAATGCAAGCCAGGCTAATTTAAATACACTTTGAGGAAATGGTTTGTCTTGACCACAATTTTTGTATGCAAATTACTGACTGCCAAGAACGTAATTAAAGGTTAGTTGAATATCAAATTAGTGTTATCTTGGGTCACATTGCTGTGTTTACAGGTATGAAATATGTCATGATTAATACTTTTAATTTCTGAAGATTATACATGTTAATGGTTGGGTTTTGAACTTAGATATAACTTAACTTCCTCTTGTGGGAATCACCCTTTTAGTTTGAAAGTTCTGAGGTAAAGTTTCATCTCTAAAGTCGTGTGAAAGAAACAAGACTGAATCATGCTGAAGTGTCTTAACATCCTGAAGTCCATGCAGCTTCTTCTCGGACTATTTCATAAATATATAGAAAATTATATGTGTGTTTGTGTTGTACTTCAGATCTGCTCATACATACAGTGTGGAGCAGCAGAGACTGTATCAGATTAGCTAACAGATCTGGGTCAAAATGTGTCCATAAACTGTAGTTTTAATGTAAATATGTTATTATTGAAACCAGCGGATTCTCCAGATCTGATATTACTCAATTTATCATTCTTTACTACAATAATGGATTTAGACATAGATATCCAGTATCATATGTTCATAAATATTGCATTCATTTTAGAAAATTAGAAAAAAAAAATAGAAAAAGGTAAAAATCCCTCAGTTGTTGCACAGTGCTGAATATGAAGATCCAGAATCATATGGTGAAGTTTTTTACCCAGACTTTTACCCTCATATCTGCTCAGTTGAATGGTCTTTTGATCGTTGTGATTATGAGTCACTTTAAAGGAGTACCACATAGTTTATTCTTGGAAGCAAGAGAACCAAAAGAGAAAGCATAATTAATTTTACAATTTGCCAATCCAAACCGTCACTTTCTTCTGCCGAACACAAAAGGAGATATTTTTGAAGAATGTTTCAACTTTTGTCTATACAATGAAAGACAATTCATTATCCTAAAAAACAACACTGGAACATTGGACTTTCCCTGGCAAAAAAAACAAAAACAAGAAACAACAAAAAAAAAACCTTACATATAGTTTTAAAAATCTTCTTTTGTGTCCAACAAACAGTTTAAAGAAGGTCCATTTAAACAGCAATGCATTTTGTTTTCAGTGCAATATTGGTTTCCTGTTGCTTTTTCAGTTTCCTGTGGTGGACCTTTCCACGCCATGTACAAGGCTTCAGTCCAGCACTTATACACTTCTACATCTGCTGAAATCAACAACGCTAAACCATAACTGACCTTGAATGAACAGTTACAGGTACTCGCCAGAAATGACTGCTGCTATTATTGTGCATTTAATATATATAGATTTGATTTCAGCTTGATTAAAAATGTTGGGTTTTCAGACAGATGTTGTATGTACAGCTGGGCTGAAATCCAAACAACATAGCTTTTTGAAAACAGGTTTTGGTTTATACTGTAGATGTCTCTCTCCCCCCCTCTCTCTCTCTCTCTCTGGTAAGTGAATGGTAATTTATACTTTCCATTGTAACAACAAAAAAGCACCTCAAAAGTATAGTGTCAAATGTCCTTTTTGAAAATGTTTATTCATTTCAAATCAGGTGACGTAACAAACCACAGGTGTTTCGCTAACTTTCTTCAGTTAGCCTACACACAACATAACGTGGTCTCAAGCTACATCTGCACTGCTTTGCTCACCTGTGGCTAACACCTCTTTTAGTAAGTTTACCTCATGTTAAGTGTCTTGAGATGCTTGTGAAACATGTTCCACTGGTCTTGCTTATGTTACGAGTAATGAACCACAAAGTCTCACCTTTGCAAGAGAGTGTTACCTAACCAGTGTTGGGCAGTAACTAGTTACAGTAATAATATTACTTTGTGCAGTAACTACAATACGATTTCAGTAATAATATTACAGTTAGCCTACCATCCATAAAAGCACTAGTTACTTTCACCTTCTGTCCAGAAATCCAATAATTCCTAGATTTATTTTCATAATTTTCATAGAGCAGCAGGCAAGATTGGAATATGGAAAGGCTTACATTCAACGGATATAAATATTATTCTGATTTCGTCAGGAGAAAAGATGATCTGAACACTGATAAGTTGTGGCATTACTCTACTCTGGCATTACTTGTCCACCCACATCCCTCTGATCCTGATATAAATTGATATACATTTTAGAAAATAAAACATTTTCTTGCATACTTATGCTATTTCTTTTGATAATCATGAAATATAATGTATATGAGTATTATTCTATAATTAGCTTCAAGCTACACATGACAATTAATGAGGTTAGCCTACTACAACACTTTTACTTAAGTCACTGTCAGTCACGATTGAGTGTTTGTAATAACTTCTGACTGTGAACCAATGTGGATTTTGGTCAAATGATGAAGTAGAAATATCGTTAGTAACATTTCAGAAGAATTTTTTGGGTAAGATTTTTACAATTAGCTACAACTTCTGCGGAGTGAGAAGAAAAATAAATGTAGTAGAGTAACTAATTATACTGTTGCCAGAAAGTAATAAGTAACATAATATTACTTTTGAAAGGAATAACTAGCAACGAGAAGCGCCTAATGATTTTATTTATTTATTTATTTTTTGAGTAATCAAGGTCTTCTATATGGCGTCATTGTAAATCATTTGTTTTATGCATTGTGAAAAATAAGATGTTTTGCATTTTTACTGTGTATTGTGCTTTTTGTGTTGTATCGAATTTTTAGGCTATGAAAAGACTCGTTTGTAAGAATATTGTTTTTCTCGTTTTAACCGTCTTTCTTTTGCTAATAAATTAGAAAACCAAATCGGAGGTGTAGTGCAGGCTAGCCTACATTATTACAACGGCCTTTGCAAAATAGACGTGAAAACGCTGTTATCAAAATATACTGAGAAACTTCAATAACCAGAGTCACTGCTGAAGAATGGCCGCCAAAGGTGTTACTTTTCTCACCGCTGGCCAGAATGAACCAATCACATACCATCACTGTATGAAGCTGTTTAAGAATACAGTTTAATAGCCTAAAGACTGTTTTTCACTTATGTGTCAGTTACCGTCCTTAGAATTTATAAATGTTAAAAAAGTACACATTTGGTGCACAAATGTGTCCTGCAACAAGACAAAATACGTACTAACGTTTGAATTGCTCACAGTTGCGGATTCAGTTTTGTGGGCCGTCGCGCGCCCCCTGGAGGAACACCGGAAACTGTTACATTTCCCGCCCAACGATTTGTGGGAGACAAACGAAAAGCATTTTGGGTAATTTTGAAAGATGGCGGACGACGCTGAGCAGGTATGCATTTTTATTTGTTTGTTTTATATACGCAAGAGAATATTTATATTAGTTTGATAATCGCGAAGCTGAGTTATAGCGGCTGTTTTCATATCTAACCGAACACACGAGTATTTCGAGGCAGTTAATAAACAGCGGCTCTCAGACGAGCGTGTATATGGATATTTCCATCAGTTTATACGACTGTGATGTAATTTGCAGCAACAAACCACCAACACAGTAGAAGAGCCTCTGGATCTGATCCGGCTGAGTCTGGATGAGAGGATCTATGTGAAGATGAGGAACGACCGCGAGCTGCGCGGCAGACTGCACGTGAGAAACACGCTCCTCCACAGACTGTGTTTACACTGATGATGATGGACCGCTTACTCACTTCACTGCCAGTGCAGAGACACGAATTTAAACTCTCTTTATCTTCTAACGCTAACGACCTGCCAATAGTGAAGATGCACTGTATAGTAGATCATAACGGTTGAATTACATAACCATTATTTTAGTATTATCAGTAGTTTTGATCATATGAATCGATTTTTATTTTTAGGTAAGTTGTTTTATTTTTGTTATTTTTTAATAGCTATCATTAATTCATTATTATTATTATTATTGAGACATTAATTATTTTTTTTAATTAATATTACTGCTGTACCTACTTACTGCTTTAATTAATATTTTGCTGTTCAGTTAAAGTTTATTTTATTTCAAGTAAGAAATTATTATTTTTTTTCTCAATGGATGTAGACAACAAACTACCTATCTTTAATTTTTAATTTTAGTGTTATTATGTAGAATCAAACGTTTTTCACAAACACGCACAATTTATTTATTTTTTGAAAAAAAAAAAAAATTTCCACATTAGGCCTATGACCAGCACTTAAACATGATCCTCGGAGATGTTGAAGAGACCGTGACGACTGTGGAAATCGACGAGGAGACGTATGAGGAGATTTATAAGGTAACTGCTGTTTTTTTATTTGTGTTTGTGTTCTTCTTAGTCATACGATTTAATGTCAGTGATAAATCCTAAGGGGTTTTGCATCATTTTGTAAACCTTATTTTGGCGACAAATATAAATCAATCTAACAGCAGCAACCAAAAATAAATAAATAAATAAATAAAAACCTATAAGAATAAACAGAAGTCTAATTGTAGGATTGGGACACTCCTCATCCTTAATACTGAAAGAAAAAAATTTGCAAAAAAGTGTTTTTTATCACTTTATTTTTAAATTAATGACACTTAGATTTTTTTTTATTATATTTGATTCTAAGCCATCAAGTGTTGTGTTCAAATGCTTGTCACGTTTGTTTTGCAGTCGACGAAGCGGAACATCCCCATGCTGTTCGTTCGAGGGGATGGAGTTGTGTTAGTGGCTCCGCCGCTGAGGGTCGGATAACTTCCTCGAGCTGTACACAGCTTATCTACACAATTATGCTTTGGACTCTAAATTCTTCAAGTGGGTGGACTTTTAAGTGGATGAGGTTTTTGTTTTTGGAACCACGGAGCTGTAAATCTGTTTATTTCTCAAGATGGCTTTTCGTTTTACGTTTTGGAAACCTGTATTGGCACTTCATTTGCGCAATATGTTTTTGACTGTCATTAAAATTCTTGAAGTACAATCTTTTTCAAATGGCTGCTGGTTTCACTTACATAATAAAATCTTTGATTTGTCATGCGCAAACTTTTCTACAAAATATCTCCTTATGTACAATAAGTGCATCATTAACTCAACATTGAGACATTAGCACAGAATTTTGTTTTTAAAAATACAACAAGAACAGTAATATTGTGAAATATTATTAGTCGTTAGATCCTTCTAATATGCTGATTTGGTGCTTAATTTTCAAGTATTAGTGCGCAAAAATGTGTAATGGTTCTTATGAATTCTGAACATAATTTTTTGCTGCATATATGGATTTTTTTATGATTCTTTGAAAAGTAATAATCTGAAATTAAATCTTTAGTAGCTTTATACAATTTTTTATTGTCACTTTTGATCAGTTTAATGCATCCTTGCTGAATAAAGTATTAATCAAAAACTTTTCAATGTTAGTGTGTCATATCCACAAACTGCTTTCAACACTGATAATAATAAATGTTTATTGAGCAGCAACTATTAGATATGATTAGCGAATGTTAGCATGTTAGAATGATTTCTGAAGGATCATGTCACAGAAGCTTTCCTATCACAGGAACAAATTACATATTAAAATGAATAATAATAATAATCCTGTGTAGCTTCTTGATACTGTATTGTATGAGACCTGTATAATGTAACGAGATCTCTTGGGCAGCAGCGTTAGTGAAGAGACTCATATCCGGTCACAGTGACCCGCGTTCTGAAGATTTGTGGCTTTTCGTTTTCGTAAGGGACGCACTTTTTATAATATGACAAATGCACATTAACCAAAACAGCCCCCATACTCACATCGACCGATTTCTGAATTCTATACTAGAACTATTTAGAGCCGTGCTGTGGTTGATTTGAACACTTTAGGGTGATATAATAAATACTACTTGAACTTTAGTTGCTAATAAACTGATTTCTGAAGAATCTTGCAGCAGCTGTGTGCAGTTTGTAGTTGATTAGCAACTATAGCCAGTAGAGGGCAGTATATGAATGGTTTATATTTGTAGAGCATGCTGGTAGTAAAGGTACATAAACAAAATCTATGGCTGTGAATGCAAACTTTTGATTTATGAACTATTTTTTGCTTAAGTCATGTTGTCCAGGTCAGTTACCCGTAGTTTGATCAGAAGATCCTGCTAGAGCGGCTATAATTTTTTATAAAAAATTTTAAGGGCCTCTCTACAGTTTATGTTATTAATGTATTATTCTTTTTTATTATTAATTTATATATTATTATAAGTGTATGTCTGTGTGGCAGTTTTATCATTAAATAAATGAAAACTTGCTTAGGCTGTTGTTACTCTTGTCAGATCAAGATTCAATTTTTATTTTTATTTTATTTTAAACATTTATCATAACATCATCAAAAATGAAATATCAGTCACTATTTTTTCCACTCTCATGTCATATAAAACTTTATTTAATGATTGATTGATTGATTGATTGGGAAAAAATATATATATATTCATATGCACCATTTCCAAACATGCTCATTTCCAATAAATACTCATATGCACCATGTTTATGATTTGGGGGAGAGGGGTGTGAAATGAGAGAAAAAAAAAAAAAAAAAAATATATATATATATATATATATATATATATTTATTTTTTATTTTTTTCATTTCATTTCACCCCCCCCCACCCCCCCCCCCCCAATCATAAACATGGTGCATATGAGTTAAATAACACAATTATTTTATTTAAGCGCATTTCTTCAACTAGGGGCACTTTTAGCCTTGTGAATTTGAAAAAAAAAAAAAAAAAAAACTTGTTCAAAAGTCACGTAACACAGTCTCATAAGTTTAAATAATTTGTCTAGTTTTAAGGTCTGTAAGAGGACAAACTTAGATTGCAAGAGAAATTGTTAATATTTTACATTTTTCCAAACTGCAATGGACAAATGTCATTTCCACCACATCCACAAAAATAGAATACCTTTTGCCACTCAAGAATTGTCTAACATCATTTTTGTAACTAGTTTTACCAGTTTTTCCACAATGTACAATAATTATACATTTGTCAATGAGACAAATTAACTGCCCTAAGGACCAAATGCTGAACTGTACACCTGTCACACCCAATTTAATATTGGTTTGGGTAAGAGCTTACTAGAAAATAAATAACTATTTATATAATAAATATTTATATTAAGTAGAGCATGATCTCATAAATTGTGGATAAATTTTTAATGTGTGATGAGAACTTTTTAAATATTTTTTTTTAAAATGTGTGGTGATGAATGCACTCAAAGTTAACAGAAACAGACCAAAAGCAACCTGGATCCTTTTAGGCCGTCTGCAAGTTCTGGTTCTAGGGTGGTGGTGGAAATGACAATGAATTAACGTGAATGTAGAGAAACAGCAGAGATATTTATTAGAAAAAGTCTGAAACTCATCACACTCATTAAACTCAATCCACAAAGTCATTAAACATATCAATTGTACTTTGTAACCATGAATGTCATTTCCATCACAGAGGGCAGTGTGGTGTCAATGACATTTCTGTAGTTTTTTTGTGAAAAAATGGAAGATAGCTTCACTGATTAGCTTTGAATTAATGCTCAGCATTTCATGTATGCAAAATACTCTTATTTAACTTAACATTTTTAGCTTTTTAAAAACACCCTTGAAGGTACAGCATGTGTGGAAATGACATAGTATAAATATATTAACTGTTCAAGCAATATTTACCTTGATTTTTCTTCACATGTTGTTGATGAAAATTGAAATTCCCTCCATGTCCAACATGTGCTCTGTTGTCACTGAACATTTCCATAGAAACCACCTAAACAATCTTTCACATCAACTTTTTAAAGGGACATTACAGTGTTGTGGTGGAAATGACACCAATACTGTGCGACAGCTATATTTTGTATATTACTTTTTACTGAAAATTTGCTTTATTCACCATCAAGGCCTTTTCTTTCAGAACATGCTTCACAACTCCTTGCTCAAGCTCTTGTTCTGTCCAGGCTGGACTATAGCAATGCTCTCTTGGCAGAGCTTCCAGCCAGTTCTATCAAACCTTTACAATAAATCCAGAACCCGGCAGCAAGATTAATTTTTAATGAGCCAAAAAGAACGCACGTCACACCTCTGTTTATCAATGTGCACTGGCTACCAATAGCTGCTCGCATAAAATTCAAGGCATTAATGTTTGCCTACAAAACCACCTCTGGCTCTGCACCCCTTAAGCTAAATTCATTACTTCAGACTTATGTGCCTCTAGAAGCTTGCGTTCTGCAAGTGAACGACGCATTATTGTGCATCCCAAAGAGGCACAAAATCACTTTCACGGACTTTTAAATTAAATGTTCCCTGCTGGTGGAATCACCTGCCAGACTCAATCCCAACCGGCTAAAAACACATCTCTTCCATTTTTATTTGACCCTCTAACTCTAGCACTCTCTATTATAATTCTATTCTTAAAAAAAATAAAAAACGTGTCCCTTTTAGACTTGCACTCTATTCATTTACTGCATGTTTTCTTTAACACTAGCTTTTCTAATCTTTTTGTATTCTATTTTTTTTTTCTTTTTATTTATTAGACAATTAACAAAAGCACTCTAACACTAGCTTGCTCTATTCTTTTTCTATTCAGTGTTTTCTTTTTATTTATTATATAATTTAAAAAACTTGCTACGTGTACTGCGTTAAGCTAACTGAGACTTGTTATAGCATTTGCATATATTATTGCACTTTTGTTGATTTTGATTGCTTCTATTGTCCTCATTTGTAAGTCGCTTTGGATAAAAGCGTCTGATAAATGACTAAATTTAATAAAAATAACAACAAATCTGCTTAGCATTTAGTAAATGAAATATTTAGGGTTCATTCATGTAGGTTTCCTATTGCTTGTGCCATACTCAGTTATGACCAGCAGATGGAGCCGATGTTACGTTCAACCCGACGATGTTTTGTTCCGGTGGGAGGCGCTGTTGTTCTGTGTGACTCCGCATGTAAGCGTTTTATCTCGTGTAATAATGCCCCCCCCCCAAATTAACAACAAATTCACATTTCAATTACCATTTCAATGATGTATTAAACGGTCTCTTGGGTCAAAACTAAAAGCGCAACTCCAAAAATAGAGCAGTTGTTTGGAGAAGAGCACCAAAATAACACTTTCCCATGATATGGGTCTTTCCCATTAGCAAGACAGTGACGCAGAGTTCTCAATGAAGATGGCCTAACTTTTCCCACAGCCTAAAATAGCCTCCTGGAGGTGGTTGATAACCAAATATAGCTAGTTTTGGGACCGGACCAAAGGGAACACAGTTCTGAACAGCTGACAAATGTAACAAAATCTGGCTGCAACTCAGAATAGTGTTATTGTAACATCAGGCTGGTGGTCATGTATAAAGAAAATGACACATAAGACCCTAGATGAGGAAAAGGAGAAATCTTTGAACATAAAATGTTATATATTACTGATATAATGTTATTTGTACGTTTAAAAAAATAACAAAACATATGACGTGCTAATCGACGAGTTTATTTGAGCTTTTCTGTGGAGGAACTGAGGAAAGTTCCTCCACCGAATACTGGATAAAATATATTTTTCAAATATTTGGATAAAATCATAACCGCGGCCTGTAGATTGTGTGTATATATATATATATATTTTTTTTTACTTCTACCAAATGCGCCTTACATTTATTTTTCTGGAATATGCACTGGAAACACTGGATCACTTTTTGTGGATACATTTTTAAAATGGAATTTGTGGTGTATTTTTGCTCTCTTTGGCCACCTTCATTTGATCCTGTAAGTAAACTCAGATTTCTGGGAGAAAGGAAGACTGACGGTTTGCATTCCTCTATTAGTGTGTTCTTTCATATTGCAAACATGTTCCTGGGCTTTGCACTGATTACATAAACACTGGAGCAGTTCCCTTCTCATTCAGTTAGCTGAACCTGAAACAATTCAACAAGAATGGCCTCCAGGTGAATGTTCATAAATGACAAAATTCATTACATGTATAAGTCATAAAGACTGTGTGCATATTATTGTCTGTATACTGTCTAAGTGAACGCTATTGCTGCAGAAGTTCAGTCGACACCGTTTGTGGCATAATGTAGATTACCACAAACAATAATGTATCATACCTTGTTTCAAAAACGTAATCTTGAAGGGTTGTGCATACCAAGAATGGTAACAGTAACTAAATTTATAAAGATTTAAAGTAATAGTTTATTAAAACATATTAAATTAGCTGAAAATGTACTCAACTTCAGGCCATACAAGATGTAGATGAGTTTGTTTCTTCATCAGATTTGGAGAAATGCAGCATTACATCACTTGCTCACTACTGGATCCTGAATGGGTGCCGTCAGAATGAGAGTCCAAACAGCTGATAAAAACATCACAATAATCCACAAGTAATCCACACCACTCCAGGATTGTTGTGATGTTTTTATCAGCTGTTTGGACTTTCATTCTGACGGCACCCATTCAGGATCCATTAGTGAGCAAGTGATGTAATGCACATTTTTTTTGTTAATCTTTCTAATTCTACAAGGAAGTCCGTACCACAACTATAATGATAACAATACAGAGGAACGATATCATTGGCTATTTTTTTCCAGCTGATGAATGATAAAAATATTGACAGCCAATCAGAATCTACCAAACTTTGAAAAGCTTGAGCATTTAAAGTGGGAGACGACGAAGTGCAACACATAATAACCAGAACATTTTTGTCCATTGGTGAGGAAGCCATGAAGGTGAATTGGACCAATTATTGAAGGATAAAGCTTATTATTTTATAAAAGCAATTTGAATTGATTTATTATGTAGGCTGTTATTTGAGCTGTTTAAATCATGGCAATCATGGGTAAAATTGGATGTTTCTTTACACAAATCATGTTAAAACTCATATTTGGTTATGTTTTATAGCCATGTAATAAAAGAGTGCGTATTTAACACATTTACAAATGGGCTCCATTCACTTCCTCACTGTACCCCAAAGAAATAAAACAAAGAAATTAGGTGACTATTACTCAACATTATACATGTTGCTGATTGACTTTAACTCTTTGAACCTGCAATCATTCTTTTAATACATATCTTTCTCTTGAGAACTTTGCATCCACATCACCTTTCAGGATAGTTTTTTCCTTCTAACTAATGTGAAAAGCATGTCTCGGGCTGTTGAAAATGGCTTACGGCCGTGAGGGACGTGACATCAAAGACCTGCGGCTCTAATCTTAGATTGGCTGGAGTGTCCAGCAATCCTCCTAAGCTGGAAATAGCAGCGCTAAACATAGACACATGGACTGTAAGATGTTATACTAATGTGCAAAGAAAGATGTTAGCAAGTCAGCGCATAGTCCATTTGTCTGTTTTGGCTATATGAGTATATATGCACAGAAAAAAATATATAAATATAAAAAATAAAAAAAATCCTTGCTTTCTTCTGTGGAACACAAAAAAAGATATTTTGAAAAAAAAGTCTCGATGTTTTTCGTCCAAGCAGTGAACGTTTGCGATACAATTTTGTTTGGACCACAACATTCTGCTTTTGTGTTCAAAGTAAAGCAACCAAACATGTTTTGCTCTTTTTGATATAGTAACCTTATAGTATTTCAGACTTTAAGATTATTTATGGTTAAATAATTAAACCCACTTTTATCACAAATAATCTAGGGTCACAGCCTTTTTGTTTGTATTTCTTTGTTCTGTATCATTGATTAAAAAGAAAAAAGAAAAGCAAGAATCTAAAATGCTAAACAAAAGCAGTTCATTTGTTCTTTTTTTGTTCAATTCATTTGTTTGTTTTTTAAGTGGGATTTTATTTTTGATTGTTTATTAATATTCATATAAATATCGCACGCATGTGATTGCTTTTACAGAGTATCTTTTGCTTCCATGTGTTATTCACTTGTCAGAATCTGTTGAATATTAATATGTTCATAAAATGTCAGCGTGGAACCATAAAAGCATCCAGACAGTGTTTGTATCAGTGTCGCATCCAAAGAAATGGAGTAAACAAATTATTTTCCCATAAAGTCAGAGATT
Organism: Acrossocheilus fasciatus; assembly: GCA_036784905.1. NCBI lineage: Eukaryota > Metazoa > Chordata > Actinopteri > Cypriniformes > Cyprinidae > Acrossocheilus > Acrossocheilus fasciatus. Next base: position 25,066,048 of record CM071959.1, on the reverse strand, counting down.
TACATCTCTGCTGTGTCAAACAACAGTAGCTTCTGTGGTCTGCTTGTTTTTTACTCTCCTCCAAAAAAATTCAATAAAAACTAATTGAAATGGATTCCTCGACATATAATCGTTTTGAGTTTCCTTGATTTTATTTCTTCTTAAATTGCAGACATAAAATCTAAATTGTGCTGTTATTGAAAATAGTTGTCAGGCAAACTGATCAACTATGGCATGCTGTTATTTGAATGGTTCTGTTGCTTCTCTGTATATTTTCAAACTTTGATTTAATCGTCCTTGAACAGACAGGCCTATAATCAGATTTATCATCTTGGCCAGTATTCAGAAAAGATCCTGATGAAAACCAGCTTTGAGTTGAGTGAGATGAGGTGGTGTTACAAACAAGAAACAGGCCAGTGCAATAACTCTTGCTGGAGATGAATGTTTCTCATTCTTCACTCACAAAAGTACTTTATAAATATATGACATGTGATTTAAAGCATAAAGAAAACATGCGCATATCAATTTCCATAAGATTTCACAAAGAAGTCACCTAGCAACCATGCAGAACACCCTAGCAACCACTCAGCAGGGTTGTTATTGTTAACTAAAATGTTTAAAAAAAAATCAAACATGTATGTTAATTGAAATAAAATATGCATTAACAGAAATATTATTAAAATATATCAAATAAAATATTTTAATCAGTTTTTTATTAGCTTAAGAAGTACTAAAATTATTCAAATTAAAGATGGAATAAAAAATGAATACAAATATTTAAAAAATAACAAAATTACTAAAGTTTGAACTAATTCAAATGTAAATGAAAACTGAAAATAGGCCACAACACCCTTGCATCATGATTGTGAAGTTAAATAAAACAATACTGAATAAAATCTGTAAAAAAAACTAATAAAAATGAAAAAAGCACAATACAATTACTAAAATTTAAACAAACATTCAAAATGTAAAATATTTCCAGGTATATTAATAAATACTATAATAGTAATACATCCTGGTATATATGTATATGTGTATATATATATATATATATATATATAGCAACGCAAGAATACCTGGCAACCAGCAACAACACCTTAGCATCATGGGAAATAGCATATTGGGAATTATTTTTTTTTAACATTTTTCATTTGTTCAAGTGTTTGGCAAGCAATACATAAATAAATACGTCTCATTTTATGTGGAAAAATGTAATTGTTTATGTAATTGTTTAAGTCCAATCATCCCATTTTTCTGCGCTCAGAAGTTCACCAGCAGCATTTTTGTTGACCCTCAAATGGGCATATTTGAGCTAATACCCGAAAGGAATTTACAATTTGAAAACAGCTCCTTTCCACAACTTTATTACACACAACTGCCAGAAGGGTCTGGAGAGACTGCCAGGGATTCCTTACTTGATGACTTTCCTAGACATGCCACGGAGAGTTTTGGGTTCAACAGTGTCATTTGGAGGCCATGCTCGAAGTAAACAGAGCAATTTACATTGCTCAGAGAATATTACGGTAAACTCTCGTTTCCAACGACTTTGAATGGGTAACTTTGAAGTGCCCTTTCCGCATTTAAACCGACCACAATTAAAACAGAAGCCTCTTGAGTTTTGTTATTTTCCACTGTATTTTGTTTTGAGGAGACTCTGACCGTGAATAATAGAAAAGTCACATATAATTTCCTATTTCGGTCGCAGGTGGCGAGGTGAAATGAGCTCCGTTACAAATACATCGGATACTTTCACATTGTACTGATCTGTCAGGACAGTTTATAAAGCGATTGTCTGTTAATGGATGAAATAGGCCCACGTCCACAGAGCTTGATATACAGGCACCTGTGAATTCTCGCCTGACTCAATGGACAGCTGCGCTTCCCTTTAAAAGTCACGCTGACGGACTGCAGAAGCCCGTGCTCGCAGCCAAGGGAAAAATAAATGGCCCCGGTGACCTTGAACGGATCCGTGCGTCAGAGATCGCCACACGAATACATCTACGTTACATTTGGAGTTTAGAATCGTAATAGTGCGTGGTCTATATTCAGAGCAGCTCTGGACTAATTCGCTGAATGTATTTCTGGTGGCTTTGTCTCAATCATTAGAATGTGAATGGCAGTGGACAGCACCTTTTGTGTTGGGTTAATCTAGCGAAAGCATTGTTCGTATAATATTAATTGTTCCCTGTGGGATGTTTTTGCATCTGGCAGCGGACCCATATTGTATCTGTGAACAATGGGTACACATTGAGCAGTATTACTGGTGTACACACTCTTGCACCTGTACATAACAAACAATTTCCAGTGGGCTTTTATTGTTTCAAGTGTATTGTGCTGAAGTGTTGGACTTCTGATCTGAATTACCCACTCAGGTGTTGTTTATCCATGCTTGTTTGCTTAACTCTATGCGTGCGTGTGACCCAGACTTTTTACTATTTTCAGATTTCTGTTCTTTTAAACTTTCTATTCATGACAGAACACTAAATGGTGTCCAAAAAAAATATGAAGCATCACAACTGTTTTCAACATTGATAATAAGAAGAAATGTTTAAAAAAAACATAAAAGGTTTTTCTTAACCTTAAACGGTTCTTCACAGAGATGCCAGAGAAGAATGGTTCCACAAATAATCTCTTTCTTACCTTTTTATAATCTGAAGAACATTCTTTTGCCACAAAGAACCTTTTGTGAAACAGAAAGGTTCTTCAGATGTTAAAGGTTCTTTATGGAACCATTTAGACAAAAAAAGGTTCTTCTATGGCGAGAAGCACCTTTATTTTTAAGAGTGGAATGTTGGTGTTTGCGTGTATTATAACGTATCCTTAATTATATAAACTATTTTAGAATGCAATTTGTATACATTAAGATAATTATCACCTAATATATCCATCTTAGATCAGGCGCAACTTAAAGTTACGTTAGTCTCACATAGCCAGACCTTCAGATTGACGACTGAAGGTCTGGAATCCATGGCAGCTTTCATTGGCCAAGGCCCGCCCATGAGGCCGTTTGACTGACATGTCAAACAACCAATCGCAGTTCATTTTGTTCAGTGTCACGTTTCGGGGTGTGGAAATGTCACCACTTTAATAGACCGGTGAGTAAAACTCTCGAACGTATTTTAAAGATTCTATGCCGCAAACATGAAATATTTCACATACTTTACCAGCGTTTGTTTGATCCTGATAAGCGTTTGTCATCTCAGTTGTAAACACGACGGCTTTCGTCTTTCGTGAGGGGGTTTGGAGCCACAGCATCTTTGTTTCTTGGCGGAACGTTAATGAACACGACACACGTCTCCCGGAAATCCTGTATAATTCAACCAGTCCGACAACGACTTCAACACTCCTGAAGTGTTTCCACTTTTGTGAGGCTGCGACTACTACATTCACGTTGGTAACTTCCGGTGTCTTCTACTTTCAGTTATTTTACCTGCACATTGCACTCTGGTATTTATCATATTATTTTAATTAATTATCATAATCACACATGTTTGTAGTGCAAATAGTTTTACCATTTACTGCACTTACTCTTCTTATTCTTCTAGTTATTTACGTATAGCATCTAATGAACCGGAAGTCTCTCATATTCAAAGAAAATGGCTTACTTCCACATTGGACAAATAAGGTGGATAAAACACCTCAGGGGCCACCACTACTAACAAGAAATGCTCAGAGGACGTTAGCAACCACACAGAAACGTCCTGGCTATTTGGCTTCAAGTAGTGCATGGGTAAGCGCCACTCATCTAGTTTGGTTTTGTTATTACACATTGTAATTCCAACTCTTGTAAAACAATATACAGCTTTGGATAGCCACCATTTGCCCTTGTACGGAGGTGAAGAAATGCCAAAACGCAAACATTCCAGTCGCTCCTGCTATCAACAACAACTCTATTAAACCAACAGCTCAATTGCTCATGCAACAATAAAGCCATCAGCTCACAAAACTTGTGTATTACTGGCGGTATAAACTAGTAAAATTGTTATTAGGTTTCTGTTCATGTCATGCATCCTGAAGTACCGCTCAGTATTAATTTGTTTCCAAGGCGAACCTCATACCATGGATATTTTTGTCTTCTTGTTACGCTCATTAACAGCTTGGTTATTTTGCTTATAAAATAAACCTTTTATATACTTAAAGGCGTCCAGGCAATATTACAAGCTCTTTTAAAATATAACTATGAACTTTAAATAGCTTTCAGTGATGTTTGTGTTGAAAAGGTATTTATAGCAAGTTGTCAGAGTCTGGCGCTCTCCATCTTGATGTGCCCCTGAGTACCTTCAATGCGTTGTCCTAAGTAAAACCTTCTGTCTATGCAAAACCACAACACCTTGCATAAGCTTTAGCATGCTACCTTGCTGTCTACATAGGCATCTACCTTCTGAGGCAGCATACTAACTGAAATTCAGTGACTGATTTAGAAAATTATTTTTCCACTGTGGTTGCTGCAGTGCATTCTGGGATTGTATACTTACAGTGCTGCTGTAGCATTTCGCCCCAAAAGAAGGGCCCTGTTACGAATCCCCACACCTGTAGTCTGGCTTGCAACAGTAAGTGTGCAAAACTTTGGAGTGGTATTCGAAGCTAAATGTATCCCATAATTCATCATGTTCAGGAACTCATGTGCCCCAAAATTGCGAGATTTTGAGGAACACTTTCTAGTGTATGTTAAATGAATTAAATATTACATATAACTTATTGTTGCATATTGTATTGCAGAGCAAACAGGGAATGTTCAGGCATGGTTCTTTCAAAGTTATGAGCACATATTTTCCATTAATGAAATATGTCAGTAGACAAATGGTCAAGTTGCAAAGATGGCAAGTGTGAGTATTGGGACAGACCTGAGGTATATTCAAAGAAAGACTTGTATTGTTTGACTGGAAGCATTTTTGTGTTGGGAGCATGCTGTCTAGGTAGGCAGCTTACAAGGTTTTGGAACAGAGCTCTGTTGTGCCATATTTAACTGTCAAAGCCCATCTTACCTTAACTCCACAAGTAGTACCCAGCCCCCAACCCAGCTTATATACAGATTTATTATCATTTAAGTTGGCACACATGTTTTCTCACCGATAGGATTAGCTTTATGGGATCTGCCTGGATAAAATGGGTCAAATGACTTCTGCAAAGTAGCCAGGAACAAATGACAATGTGATCATTTATCCCAAGCATACCTCACCAAACAGCAGTTAGATAACAGCCGGTCAATGACAGGAAGAAATCCTGGATGTAGGGCCAGACAGTTAAGATGTACCAAGGTCGGTTTATGTAAGCGTCACTGTAAACAGTGGATAATGATATTAAAAAGGGAGAGGAAGAGAGAGTGGGGCTGTTATTTACATTGACACTAGCCAACCAATGAACTGGACTGTAATAGGGACTTTTAGCTTCAAAATGCATTTAATTCCACATTTTGAATTGATCTTTTCATTTACATAATATTATTGTTGTTAAAACAATAATATTGTTTAAAAAATAAAATTTGACAGTTCAACAATTATGGGCACTTTTGTTCATGTGGACTTAACAAACTAAAGAAAATAAACTCTTGCTATTATCTCATCTCATGTATTTAACTGATCTGCCAACAATGAGCAACAGTTTATACATGAATCATGGGAGAATTCTGCCCCCCCCCCCCCCGCCCTTTCCCCATTTAATTTCCACAATATTTCAGTATGTGTATGATATAATAATATCTTTACAGTTGATTTACATTATTTGATTAAGTGAGGTTTTGTATATCGAAAAAAAGGGCCAAGCACTGAACTCTGAGGCACCCCATTGGTAAGCCCTGTCAAATATAGTAAAATTGATGTGGAGTCTGGTGGCTTTCACTTGCTGTTATTTATGAAGTCAATGTGACAGTACATTGTCCCATTTATCTTTTCAGACTTGTCATTTTTGAGTATCATAACTCTCATAAATGCTTTGACAGCGGAAAATGAAAATAATTTTTTAAGTAGTAGATTCTAGCAATACCTCACTCTCATCCTGTTTTTCTGGTAATAGTGCCTGAGCCGAGCCCTTTACAGTAACCATAAACACAATAACAGGTCCTGGTCACAGTCCGTCATTTAAGTCAAACCACAGACCAGCACCAAAAAAACGTGCAACCCGTCTGGTGCCATGGCACGTTAATGGTTTTACCCAGATTTTGGGACGACACAATGCTCTAAACACAAAAATGCAATGAGGTTGCTATAATAATGCCACTACTATCTACAGACCATGTGGAACCCATCTAGTGGAAAGGTTTAGGAGAAGTTCTGCGTGCTCTGCAAGTGTCATTTCCCGTACTTACTAAGGAGTTCATGCCACTTCCCACACTAGCTTGAAAGATGCCTGCGTGTGTTTGCATGCCATACTCCAATGAGACATGTTTTTCCTCATGCACACCAGTGGCAGTTTTGGGCCCATTAGGAGTTCTCTTCCACTGCTTGTTGACATGCATTGAAAGTACTTCCTTTCCCCTTAAGTGAGGCGTGTCTTACTTTTTCTCTGTGGACTGCGTTTGGTTTCTAAAGGCCCTGATTCAACACAAGAAAGCATGTTGTCCGCTATCTATTGGTGGTCAGAGCAACTATATTGTTTGCTCTTTTCCTAAGCTCAGATTTATTGGTTTTGGGTTGGGGCCAGATGGGTTTCTAAAGTCGAGGAAGTTAAAGGAAATTTGGGTGGCTCAGTGTGCATCCTTAGTAACATGTTTTAGTTATTGTGAGAAATGCCACTGGGAACATGTTGCATACACAGTCAAAAAAAAAAAAAAAACTTCATTTATTACTAAGTTGGCTTGAAAAATTATGTAAATTATTTAAAAAAATATTATTATTATTATTATTATTATTATTATTTATTTATTTATTTATTTTTTTTATGAAGCCTAAATATACCTCAGGATGAATGAGAATGTAGTGTTAAGTCAGGTTTAAAAATATCTCTGTGTTAAAATATGGGTGAATGATCTTACTACAAGATGTTGTTTCATATCAATAATAAAGAAAAAAAATAAATAAATAATAATAAGAAGAAGAAAGTGATTTGAGCAGTATATAGACAATTTAGCCTAAAGTGTAGTTTCAACATTTACTAATACACTTTTAAAGTCAAAATTTGTATCTTTTGACATTTGTTAATGCAGTGTGGACTATTATATCATTATATCATAAAAATAAATATTATATCATTCCCAATTTAATTATATAATATTTAATAGGGCTCAGCACCGAACCTTGATGCACCCCAGTAGTTAGCTGATGTGACATAGAACCTTTCCCAAATTACAAAGTGGATGTGTATATGGAGTCTTGTGGCCTTCATTTGTGGACGTCCATAAAGTCCATGTGAATTATCAGTGAATTACCTCATTTTTCATTTCAGCTTTGTCAATTTCAAATTGCAGGATGGTGCTCATGAATGCTTTAATGGTGGAAAATTTGTTTTTAGGTTAAAAAATGGAACAAATTCTGCAATAAATATATTGCTCAATGTTAGTTTATGTTAGCTTATGCATTATGAGTGTGTATATTTTTGTTTGTATTATTCAGTTGTGTAAATCAGCATAAATTAAAGGCAGCATATATATATATATAATTATATATTTTTTTCATATTTTATACCAATCCTTTTCTGCCATTGGAACAGCCTGTGTGATATCTTAGTGATGTCCTTGACCAAAAACAAAACAACAAAGAAACATAACTGAATGACTCATATTTAATGTAATGCACCTGATTGTGAGCAATAACAGAATGTGCCTCCTTTAACAAAGTCTGTGATGCAGTATTGAAAATATGATCTTGGTCAACATAAACACTCAGTGTTTACTCATGTTTTTACATGTTTGACTTCAAAACACAGAATCAAAAATTGTATTGATTACAACAAACATTACACTATTGAAACACATACAGGAGGTATCACAAAATGCATTAGCAAAACAGGAACAACAGGTAAAGTTGGACAAACAAGTTTCATGATTGATTGCTTTCTAAACAGCAGGAGACAATTAAATGTATAGGGTTACTGGATCACCAAAAAAAAAAAAAAAACTTTACCATTATGAACCTTCAACTCCAACTTTTGTATAGTAGTTTACCCAACACAGTTCAGACTTATTGTCAGACTCTTATGCAGAAGATATCATTATAATTGTCATGTATTAGAATTTAATTTAAGCCCAGAGACCATAAATGTAGTTATTTTTCCAGTAAATGATAGTTCTATAGTGGCACTGGTGTGAAAACCCTGTTATTTGCTTTCATCTAACAGAGACTGTGTAAACTCACTCCTAGAGACTGTTTGCCAGCTTGTGAGTTAATATTTGAATAAATCTGTCACCTACCAGCGAGCTTCTCTCTAGGATCTGGGATTTATACCAGTATCCTGAAAGCAACTCTGTCCAAGCCAAATAAAAGGCATTTGACTGGGTGTCAGCTGATGCATGCATTTGTTTGCAGCCAGTATAGTTTGCATTGCGCATATAGAAAACAACAAGCCGCAGACGGTTAGCGTGGTTCAGAGTTTTCGTGATTTACCATGTTAACTGCTGCACTAGATTGTTTTGAACGGGGGCTTTGCATGTTAAATGAATGTGGTCTGTGGTTTGAAGGCAGTGTTTGGGGACTTTCCCAGTTGTCTCCTTCTGCTTCAAGTCACAGACTCACAGTCAAGTGTTGCATGAGTGACGCAGCATGCAGAGCTCTGCTTGAAATGTATGTTTACTGTATGTGAAAGGCCAGTTCTTAGGAAACCTGAAAGTCCTGAAGATTAAGGTGAAGCGAATCATTTCTGCACCACTGATGGCACCAAACACAAACATGTTTCAAACGCCCCCCTGTCATCCATTGTTTGGAAACAGGTAGGGTTTCCCCAAATGCATGCCATTGGTTGAGCCAATGTTGTCATTTTGCTCAAATGTATAGATTGCAGTTCTGTTTGGTGTTGCTAGTGGCATAGACATTGAACGCCTATTTAAATACTGAAAAATCACAGGTACTCAATTTTGTAGTCCGATTTGCATTTCTATGGGTTAAACTGAATAAAAACAAATTTGACTTTATACTATAATTCAAACACATTTTATAGAAGTTTAAAATGTTTATGTACTGTTTATGTACACTGTAAAAGATGATTTGTCAAAGTTGTGAATAAAACTTAAAGATTAATGGAGTGTTTTATAAGACAATACTGTTTCATTTTGTTTCAATGTTATTTACTGGGTCCTTGGAATTATTTATGAAATTTACTATCAGTTTCTGAGTGAATTGTTTCAAAGTAAATACACAAATTTTTTTTTTTTTTTTTTTTTAAATGTAAGAATTGTCCTTGAGCTTTGTTCAACACTGTTACAGTACCCTGTGACATTTCCCCCTTTAAAATATATTTTTGTTAAATTAATACTTTTCTTTGTAGCTTTTCTTTGGAAACAAAATATTTACTGTAAATAATGTTGGTTTTTGTAATGATATCTGCTAGTCAATGCCATTTATTTATTTATAAATTCATCTAGATGCTATTGTGCAAATAGCTATGGATTCTATGTAAAAATAGCATTGTATTGTCTGATATTTATACTACTTATTGCAAATAGTGTCAAATATCTGCACCTCTGTATTGTACAGTATTACATTATAAAACAGTATGCAATAATAACAGATTGCGTGTAAATGATCAGTTTTATTAAAATTATTAAATGGATGCTCACTTATTGAGACAATAAAGCCCTCCCTACACCTACTCTAACCCTAACCAATACTTCATTTTCAACTTTTCGATTATTTTCCATACGTTCTATTGAAAATAAATACCTTTCCAATGTGAGAGATGTGAAAAGGGAGAAGAAAGATTGCAGGCAAAAGGTGGATTCGAACTCGGGTCGATCGCGTCAAAAATTCTACGCTAAGTGTTTTACAACACTGGCGCTGTTCTTTGACAGCAGTCTATTGTAATGTTGTCAAGCCCAACCACACATTGGTGGGCGGAGTTAGTGTAAATAGCCTTCTGCCTTTGTTTTTTTATTTATTTTTTATTGCGTTTCAGCTTTGTTTATTGTTAGACATTTTGAATAGAATAAGACTGAGTGAGCAGTTGTTGCACACTATATGTATGTTTTCTGTTTGTTTGTTTGTTTGTTTGTTTGTTTGTTTGTTTTTTACAGAGAAATAACACTATTTACACAGCTACCTATTTATATTATAAACTGATTACAGTTGAAATAATGTTGAATTCAGTGTCTGTTGGCCCTGTTATTTTGGCCCCTAAAGTGGGGGAAAAAAGATAACTTTTATGTTCTTCTGTAACCTTATCAAAATCAAATGAAAACTAAAAGATTATTCCTCGACAGGTGATGCAGGTGTAAGATAATCTGCAGCAAAATTGTCTGAGAGAGCCCTGACCTGTAGGGGACTTATATTAATTCCCTGATTAACACAGTTATGAATGACTCATGGTTTAGAGCTTCTCATGAAGTGACGCAATCCACTCACTCCACTTTCAGCACTGTGTCAAGTGAGGATTTGCGGCCAGCAAAACCAATCAGTGCTCCTTTGTCCCACATATGAGGTGGCACGACTGCCTCTCATTGTTTGGATTTCCCACCTTGTGAAATTCTGCCCTAGTTGTCATGTTCTTGATAGCTTATTGTCCCATGATTGAGGAATCTAGGGCGTCTTGGGAAAGTTTTTTTAGGGCTCTTGCAGTGTGGTGTGACAGGTGTAATAGCCATAACGTCACGACACTTACTTACAAAGTTTTAGATGAACTGTTTATTGACAGTTGGTGGTATTATTAATTCAAGTGAATTTCTGAACGTGAATTTCTGGAATGCACATTGTATTCTGATTACGATCAATATTCTCAATTAACCTATCGGTAAGCCCCGCCCCCCTTAGTTACTGTTGCTCCTTCGGACATACAAAGGGAGTTGTTCACTGTCTTTCAATGACAGCTACAATGTGAAAACATTGTGCCACAATGTTTTTGCACAATTTTGGACACAGAAGGCCACCAAATGGGAATTAAATATTCCATGGAGGGATTTATAAAATATTTAAAAATAAATCCGGTGGGTAACTCGAAGCAAGGGTTTACAGATCACAATGCAAGCAGGAGAAGTCTCATATTATGGTCGGTCATCACGATCGCAGATGACAACATGCAGGATCAACACTGTTCATGTATCACAGGGTACGGTTAAATTAATGTACATTTAACCAGTTTAATATGGAGAGGCACTGAAATGTAGACCTTCGTTCATGTGTTTTTGACCTACACTGTACAAGACGTGAGAACAGTCTGCTATTTAGGTTTGTAAGTTACATTAGCATGGACTCACTAACTTTAATTTTAGCTAGTTTTAGCCAGAGATACCTTGCTAAAGCACAAGATAACATTATCGTTCTGCTTGAGCAGATTAAAATTGTAAATTAATGAGTGTATGACAACCAGAAGATGAAAGTTTTTGTTTTCATTTGTATTTCATTGTGTTTTCATTTGTACTTAGGATATGTTGCTCTGTTTTGTTTGGATTCAGGAAATGTAATAAAATAAATTATATTGCCTATCCTCAGGATACCTGGAATCAGTGTTACAAGTACCCCAGGCACATCGTTTTTCCATTTTTGAAGCATAAACCCCATAAAACCGATGCGAGCTTTGGATCTTCCAATGTTTCTCTATGGCGCTGAAAACTAAAGATATCCGAGTTCCGCTCCCCGTGCAACTGATACTCGACTGCCATTGGCTAGTCTGCGTTTGAAGGGAGGGGCTCATGATAGGTCAATTGGGGGGAAAATATAATTGTACCAAATTTTTGTAGGCCAACCCAGAATCCTGGTCCTCTTGCCAAAAACACAATTTTTGCATTGGCTTTGGATTATTGAAGGAAATAAGCTCTGTGACCAACAAAACTTAATAAACTTGATCATTTTCTCAAATCAACACATCTTTTATAAATTTTGAAGCCTAAATACAATCACCAAAAGTAAAAGTTAAACTCTTTGTTTAAAAAAAACAAACAAAATTTTCTCCAAAATTAGACCCTGAAAGTGAATTGAGTAGATGTTTTACTGTTAAGCTTGGTGATGAAGTTCCCAAACACTTCTGAAGTCCCATTTAGCTTTTTATGTCATAAAACAGGGTTTCTCAACTCTGGCCCTCGAGGTCCAGATTTCAGCTCCAACCTTGATCAAACTTTCCAGCCAGTAAATTTTTAGTGATCCAGAAGACCTTGGTTAGCTTGTTCAGGTATGCTTGATTATGGTTGGAGCTAAACTCTGCCGGGAAGTGGACTTCGAGGACCAGAGTTGAGAACAATATATTGAGTTTACTTAGACTTAGACTTTATTTCAAGTGTTTAACCAAAAACCTATCCAAAAAAACCCCACTGATTATGGAACCGTAAGTGCAAAAATGTGAACTCGTTTCTGGGTTTTGGCCTACATCTGGGGTGTCCAATCCTGCTCCTAGATACCCAACATCCTGCAGATTTTAGGTAAATCCAACTCCAATACACTTGCCTAGAAGTTTTTAGCAAGTCTGAAGACCTTGATTAGCTGGTTCATGTGTGTTTAATTAGGGTTAAAGCTAAACTCTGCAGGACATTGGCATTCCAGGAAAATAAATACACCATCCTTGCTGCACTCTATTTTCCATGCATCTTAATAGAAAAACAGCAGTAGAGACAAACAGGTATGAAAAACTAAGTTGTTTGTTTGAGACCCAATATTGTAACCAGTATCCTTCAGTCTGCACAAACACACAACTTCTTTCTGTGGTTGATGACTAAACCGTGATCAATCGGGACTCTTAATTCTTTTAGAATAGAACATTCCATCCGACAACACCCATATTGCTCTGTCAGTACACACACTGGTTTGTTTGGGAACTGCAGATAGTCTTTGTCCTCACATGTTGTCCTTATAACAGGCACACCACTGACTTCTCCTTGATTTCCAGGAAGATTGTGAAGCAAGGAGAACGAGGGTAAAGTAAGTTACAATCTGTTTGTGACATCCTGACAAACAAAGATAAGTTGATCTTGGCACACAATTTCTTAGAAACAACTGAATGACAAAAGAATGGACTTGAGATTTTCTCATTGCTATTCTAACCGAATACTGATTGTGATTTATTTGAAGGTGTCAGCTATTGGAGTCACAAGTTGGGACGAAGCCAACCTAGTCATTCAGGCATCCCAAAAAAAAAAAAAAAACCTCAATGGAAATATCCAGCTTCTGCATACCAGTTCAGATATCTTGCCCTTGCATACATGACTTGCTCCTTTCAGTGAATTTTCTCTGTAATGCTCAACAATGGATCAGCTGTGGACCACACGCCTTAGGGAAGAGCTGAGCTGAGAACTTATGGTATCTCTCCCACCAGCCATTGATAGTCACTGAAGGACTTCTTGAATCACTCATCTGGCAGTCCTCCAAAGCAGGATCATGTGGAAAAAAAGCACTTGACTTGGCACAACAACCCTGTGGAAAGCATGCCTGCCATTCTTCACAAAGTTTGATTCGCCTCTCCCAGTTCCATTGCGTCAAAATAAAAGTCTGACAGCGGAATTGAGGTGTTGCTGGATGACCACATAACATGAATAGATTCTGTGAATCTGCTATATTTAAATGAGCCTTAAAGGCATAGTTCACCCAAAAATGCAAATTCTGTCATCATTTACTTACCCTCCACTTGTTCCAAACCTGTATGAGTTTCTTTCTTCTGTTGAACACAAAAGAACATATTTTGAAGAATGTTGGTAACCAAAAAATGTATGGTAGCCATTGACTTTCATAGTATATAAAAAAATAAAATACTATGGAAGCCAATGGCTAATATCAACTTATGGTTACATTCTTCAGCATATGTCCTTTTACTTGCATTATGTGATTGAAATTAATTACAGTTTTTTTGTTTGTTTGTTTGTTTGTTTGCTTTCAATTGCTAACAATACTGAAGCTACATTTTCAAAACTGTTCATGCAGTCTGCATTACCAACATGAATCTTCGCCAAACAGTTGATCTCACCTCCAAAACTCACTCAGACCAACAAAACAATTCATATAGGTCTCAAAATAAGCTTGTTTCATCATAACACTGGGAACAATTAAAAAAACATACATTTTATTCATAACACACAGATTTAAAAAACACTAAAAACAGGTATTATTACATAATCGATAAACTTTTATCTTTGAAGTTTGAATGATTTGTCACATGAGTACTTCATTATTGGATAAGAATATCATCTTTTCATTTTACTAACTGTATTACAGCCCAAATAATTAATGTGAAAAGCAGCATTTCTACCCTATTTATTTATATATACCCAAAACAAAACCCATCAATATTTACAAAATTTACTTGTGAAAAAAACAAAACAAAACATAAAAATGCTTATAAAAAGTTAAGAAAAAAAAATCTGAAGCAATAATTAAAAAAAAAAAAAAAACCTTAACCAGTCTAATATAATGAGGTGCTGTATGTGCAATATTGGAGTCCTAGCTGCTACAGGAGTCTTTCTGTGTGGAGTTTGTATGTTCTCTCTGTGTTGACGTTGGTTTTCTCTAGGTTTCTGCCACAATCCAGAGACATACAGGACAGGTGAACTGGAGACCGTAAGTGAGAGTGAATATGAATGTGTGTGATGGACTGGCCATCTGTTCAGGGGCTTGTCCTGCTCATGACCCAGGAAAGGCTCTACCCTCCTCATGACCCTACATAGGACAAGCGCTAGGGCAAATGTATGGAATAGATGGATGGATGTTCAGTACTGTGATGGTTCCAGTCCTCCCTCCCTCTGCCACTCTTTTTTCCCCACCAATGTATCTTCCCTGATCCATGTTTCCAAACAAAATCATTCCGAAGCCATCCATTTACCAAAAAATAACCAAGAAAGAGAAAAGAAGAAGACTGAAAATATGACATCTGGCTTGGATTTCAGCTGAAATTGGAATAATCATTATTCAATTTCATAATAAATATTCTGCTAAAATTTTATAATTCAATATAATTCCTGCAGAAATGTACAGATTTGATTTGAATGTGCTATTGTCAGTTTTGAAAGCAGTGTCTTAGCATTTGAAAAAATGTATAGTGTTTTGCAGATTTTAGAGTATGCATGACAAAAGTGTTTGGGGATTTTGAAAAATGTGTTCATTGCATGCATTTTGTCTGAAAGCAATGAAAAATTATTCACAGTTTGGTCTGCATAGACTTCTGTATCGCTGAATGTGTGAACAGTTTTGAAAATGTGGCTTGAGTATTGAACAATGCTTGTTAGCAATTGAAAAAAAAAAAAACCTAAATATGATTTAAATTTAACTCTTGTCAAATGCATTCACACAGGTGTCCTTTCTTCACAATCGTTCAAGTAGACGCACCATCTATAAACACAGCCCATAAAGTCACTTTTGGAAAAGCTGAAATTTGATATGCCTGGGAACCCCGTTGTGGCCAGTACTACTGTTTTTTTTTTGTTTGTTTGTTTTGCATTTTCTCTTATTTGATTCTGATGAATGTCTTTACCAAAAACACATGTGGGAACAAATTCGCTTTGCTTTGTCATTAATCTTGTCTCACATGTTTATATGTTGGGGATTTATTCCATTCTTGCCAATAGGATTGTTATGTTGACTAATGATGCCCAATTTACTTACTGCAGAACTTGAAACTTTGACTGAATACCGTAATGGCTCAGTTGGCCTTGCTTGCATAACATATTTGAATTGTACAACACAAAAAAAGCAGACTTGAAGAATGTTCACACTGCTGTTACATTTCTGGAACATGATTTGGTTTGTCCTGCTTGGTTGCCAGGATGATGTTAGGTAGTTCCAAAGGTGTTCGTTTAGGGCATTGATACTGTTTTAAATGTATTGCTATGCAGTTAGGGCACTGCTATGCTGTTGATAAGGTGTTTTGGCAGCTTGCCAGACAATTTCTATCATGTCACTAGAGTGTCGTAAATAGTTGCTAGGGTGTAATCATAGTTGTTTAACTGCATTGCTACTGTTCTCAGTGTTTTTAGTGTGTTGCTGTATGGCTGTTATGGTGTTCAGGGGTGGTTGACATGGCATTGCAATGTGGTTTCCAAGATGTTCGGAACATTGCAAGGAGGTAGCTGTAGTGATGTAGGTAATTGCTATTGTGTAGTGGGTGGTTTTGTTCGTTGCCATGTGGAACTGGCTTCTGAAAGTTTTATTTTAATGTTTTGTGGTGTTGTTTCTAGTATTCAGCATGGCTAAAAAACATTTTAAAGTGGTTGACAAGATGTTCCAGACATTGCTGAGAGCTTGCTAGGGTTTTGTAGGTTATAGTGGCTAGGGAGTTTTTAGGATTTAGTGTCTGTAGCCGGGTTTCAAAAACAGATTTGTGTAAAACCTTTGCGATATTTTATAAACGCTGATTTAAAAAAAAAAACTATTGCGAATTGACAGTATTTCCATTGATGTTATGTGACTAAAATGTAAGTTTTTCCTCTCACGATAAGTCATGGCGACAGAATTGGTAGGTTTACGTATATCACAGCCACTGCACTAGTCATTATTTTTAATCGAAGGACATATAGGTGTGTATCTTTAGAGAAGCAGTACGGAGAGATGCTTCTGGAACGCTTCTGAAATGTGCTGTGACGTGGCTGGTACAACCCAAATTTTTAAAATTTGAATAAAATGAGCCATGAGCCGATATTTTATTCACAATAGAACATAGATAACATATCAAATGTTTAAACTAAAAAAAATAAAATAAAAAAAAACACTTTTATCCACTAAATGAGCTCATTTCAAATTTGATGAAATGTTTGCAATGTGTTGCTGGTTGCTAGGGTGTTCAGGGGTGGTTGACATTGTGTTGCAATGTGGTTTCAACATTGCTAGTAAGTTATTATGGTGTTTTAGCTAGTTGCTAGGTGCTTAGTAGGTTTTCTGGCTAGTTTTCAGAAAGTGTGTCTCTTCATTGCTAAAAGGTTAATTCCTAGGGTGTTGCTAGGGTTTTTCTATGGTGGTTGCTAGGCTGTTCAGGCTGGTTGCCAGGGTGTTCTGATTGTATTTTTGAAGACTATTTGAGGAATGTTCACTTATTTTTTCCATTAAAAATAAAGGTCCAAAAATTGGAACTGAGAGTCCATTAGGAAAAATGGCAGCAACTAGGCATATTTTTTGGGTACATAATCTTCTCGTCTTCACTCAGTAGAGTAGCAAAAGGCCAAAAATGTGTCTGTTTAACCCCTCCAAGAGTGCATTGAGTTTCCCAGCATGTATACTAATATCGTTAGTGGCAGTGCATGTCTGGCTCTGTGGCTTGACAGATGTACTGAAGTAGAGAAATAATTGTTGTGGTTCAGCACATGACATGTTATTTTTCCATCGGCTCTTGAGCACATGTTCCCTGTATTGCTTTGGTGAGGGGCATGTTAACGCTGGACTGGGACGTTTAGCTGTATTACATCCACTGTGCTTGAACTTGAGTTGTTTTCGTGTGCTGGAGTCACTGGGTTCAGAAGGATGGAAACAGTGTATCCCCTCAGGATTGTATGTCATAAAATATGGTCCAAATTTGGAAACTCAAAACTCATTCTCATGGAGTTTGTGTTGGTTATTTGGCATTTAGCAGATGCTCTTTATCCAGTATGCAGTGCAGTAATCAGAGAGACAGTCCCCCAGGGCTCAAGAGCACAATGGTGATGGACAACCTTTGTGTGACCAGCTCAATCCTCCATTTCTAGACTTCTAGCCAAGTCGATATTTGTTGATCTGTGACCAGATACAGTTTGGTATTATTGTTTATATTTTCTAAATAAAAAGTATTAACGTTTGTTAGAAGAAGATGCGATTGGTGCTTGCCTGTGCCAGACTTTCCGGCACTGCGTTAGCTTGTTGTGGATGGTTGCTAAGGTGCTGTAGGTAGTTGTTAAGCTATATTCGGTGTTTTTAGCACATTGTTATATGACTGAAGATATTCTCACTGTGTGTAACTGGTTTTCACGTTGTTAACCTGTTCTGGTTGTATTTCAGCACATGCATATGTTGAGTTTTCTTGATGGCTGCAAAGGCATTGTTATTCAGTTTATAAGAGGTTCACTGTGGTTGCTAGGGTATTAGTAGGTGGTTGCTAAGGTGTTCTGATTGTTTTAATGTTGTTTTGTGGTTGTTAAGGTGTTTGAGTATATTACAGAACATGAGAGTTTTTGGAATGGTTGCCCAAAATTGCTATGAAGTTTAAAATACATTTTAGGTGGTTGCTAGGATGCTGCTAAGGGGTTGCTATCATACTAAATCATTTACATTGTTTTTATGAGTTGCTGTGTGGTTCCTGGGGTTTTCAGATGTGGTTGCTAAGGTGTTGTTTATTAATGTTTATTTTGGGGTGCTGTGTGGTCACTATAATGGTTGATAAGGTGTTTGGAGTGTATTACAATGCACAACTTTGTGGTTGTTAGAGTTGCTTTGGATGGTTGCCAGGACATTGATATGCAGTTTTAAGGTGTTATGTGTGGTTGCTAGGGTATTGGTAGGTGGTTGCTACCTTATTTTGGCTGGTTGCTAGGGTGTTGATTTGTGGTTAAGAAGTTGTGAGTGTTTTAATGTTGCTATGTGTTTCCTAGATTGGTTGTTAAGGTGTTTGGAGTGTATTATAGCACACGAGAGCTTATGGGATTGTTGTCAATGCATTTCTGTACAGCTTATAAGATGTTCTAGGTTGCTGTAGTACTGATAGGTAGTTTCTAGGACATCACTATGTTTAATATGTTGCTAAGTGGTTGCCACGTTGTTGTTATGTGGTTATTAATCTGTTCTGGTTGTATTTCAGAACATGAATATGTGATTAAGTTTTCAAGATGGTTGCAAAGACATTGCTATGCAGTTTATAAGACATTCTGTGTGGTTGCTACCATATCCTGGGTGGTTGCTAGGGCATTAATATGTGGTTGCTAAAGCATGTTGAGTATTTTAATGAGTTGCTGTGTGGTTCCTGTGGTGTTCAGAGTGGTTGCCAAGACATTGCTATGTGGTTGCTAAGGTGTTCTAAATGTTTATAATCTGGTGCTGTGTGGTTGCTACGATGGTTGTTAAGGTGTCTGGAGTGTATTAATGCACATGAGAGCTTATGGGATGGTGACCAAGGCATTGCTATGCAGTTTATAAGTTGTTCTAGGTAGTTCCTAGGGTGCTGCTAGGTGGTTGCTAGGACATCAATATGTGTTTGCTAAGTGTTTTATTGAGTTGCTGTGTTGTTCCTTGAGTGGTTGCCAAGACATTGCTATGTGGTTGCTAAGGTGTTCTAAATGTTTTTAAAGTGGTGCTGTGTGGTTGTTAAGGCGTTTGGAGTGTATTACAGCACACAACTTTGTGGTTGCTAGAGTTTTTTGGATGGTTGCCAAGGCATTACTATGCAGTTTATAAGTTGTTCTGTGTGGTTGCTAGTGTATTAGTAGGTGGTTGCGACTGTATTTTGGATGGTTGCTAGGGCATTGATATGTGATTTTTAAGGTGTTGTGAGTGTTTTAATGTTCCTAGATTGGTTGTTTGGATGTTGTGGGTGGTTTCTAGGGTATTCTGTGTGGTTCCTAGGACTTTAAAATTTGGTTGCTATGGTGTTCTGAGTGTTTTTAAAATGTTGCTATGTGCTTTCTAGGGTGTATTTTAGCACATTGCAATGTGATTGCTTGAAGTTTTTGGTTGATTGCTGGGGTGGTGCCATGTAGCTAATAAGATGTCATGCTAGATGGTTGGCAGGGTTTTCTTTAGTTTTATTAGGATGCTGCTTTGTGGTTACTACGGTAGGACAGTGCAATGCCATTTATTCGATATTTTGGGTGGTTGCATGGGCGTTACTGCGTATTTACTAAGGTGATCTAGATTATTGCTAGGACGTTCTCAGCGTTTTTAGCACACTGCTGTTTAACTCATTTAAATTTTGTTGAAGGATACAACAGAAGTTGTGTACTTTACACTGACACCTACTGATGTGGATGAAGCTTCATGCAAAATGCAAACAAATTATTGGATACTAATGTAATTTAAAAAAGTGTAATTTTTACAAATGCATTGGTCTATCATTATTCATTCATTTCTGATAAGTCAGTAAGGTATGTATCTATTGATTGATTGACTGATTTATTTATTTATTTAATCATTTATTTGATTGTTGGTAGTGAAATGTCCATTTATTTTTTGCTACTCTTTTTTTTTTTTTTTTCTGTAAAACTTGTTTTAAAAGGAGAAAGGTGCTTAAGAAATCATACCTAAAAAGACAGGGGTTTCTCTCTGCTGTGAGCTACGGGGTGGACATTTCAACAAATAATTACATTAACTGCGACGTAAGGTAGAATTACAAATTGGATGCCAACTGAAGCTATCAAATGTACTGTGCTTTTGTTGACTTATTAATGCACTTTAAGTCCTGGTATAGTCTAGTGTTGCAGTATTATATCATAGCCTCCTGGGTCCAGGAATGCAAACATTGGACAGATCTTTATTACTGACCTCGAGTAATAAATTTATCATGGCATTCAAAACCTGAGTCATGCTGATATATGGGTCCCACGTTTATCAGTTTCACTGTGCTCATTTCAACAAAGAGTCTGCATAAAGTTACGGTTTGAAATAAACCTCGTTTATTTGTCCCATAAATGTAGCAGACAAAAATTTAAACTGCTAGAAAGATTTTATGACTAGTATAGCAATGTGTACACTAAAGTTAAAATCCAATGCATTTTCATTTTTCATCATTTCTTCTGATGACCTGGAGATTTTTAATGACCCTATAAATTCAAAATGGTAGATTTATCTATTATTATTAGATTTATTTATTTTTTTCACTATGTTTGTTGGCCTGCATATAAACTTTGACATCCTATATGCTAGTCTACTGCTAAATGTTGTCCAAATACACTTTTACCAAATTATACATTTTCCTGTAGAATAATGGAGATAAATAAATAAATAAATTCTCCTTATTAAATAAATAATGTTTTTTATGCACTTAAATGCTATATGGAATGAGCATGTTCTATATAAATTAATTTGTATTATTTTTCTGTTCTTAAAGTTGTTTTTTGTATGGTAAAATTTTGTTATTTATGCTTTATAGTGTCTAAATCATATTTTTTAGTGATTTAACTACTTGTTATGTGTAATGAAAACAAAACACTGATTGCAAGGTGTATTTATTTTATTTTGTTTTATTTTTTTTGTATTTGTTTGGCTGCTTATGTATTTGGTAGCATGGAAATATTAATATCAGTGTTCATTTTTAAGGACATTTTACTGATTGTGTGGGGACAAAAAAAAATATTCTAAATAAATAAATAAAATATATATTTTTAGTTAATTAGACATTTTAGTTTATATATATATATATATATATGTATATATATGTGTGTGTGTGTGTGTGTGTGTGTATGTGTGTGTGCGTGCGTGTGTGTGCGTGTGTGTGTATATATATATATATATATATATATATATATATATATATATATATATATATATATATATATGTTATATTAAATATATTGTTAAATTTATAAATGATATCTAATTCTATTTTATAATTATAAAAAAATAGTTGTATAATTATTTTATAATTGATAAATTAACAACGCATTGCTTTTAAAATCTTGTACATGTAAATGTTACAGTAACTTCAGTTTTGCATTACTATCTTATTCTCGCAAAATAAATTTAGCTGTAGCTTGTGAGTGGAAATTTCCTAAGTCTGGCGGCTTGTTTTTTTCCATCTTATCTGTAGCACTGACTCACCCTTTTTATAAAAAAAAAAGCAGGCAATTGCCCAATTCAGACGTGTAACACAGCATGAGTCATTTCATTGTATAATACAGCTGCATGAGATGATCAGATAACCTGTTCAACATAATACCTCACATACAATAGCATGTGTTAAAGCTATAAAAGGCAGTTACACATTTGCCATACAAAACCCTGCTGTGGAAACCGCTTGGTTTACATTATAATGTGTAATACTGCAACATCTAAAGGAATAAACTGCATGAATAAACAGCCAACCATGAAAATCTGGGGACAGAATGAACTGAAGTCAGAATCCTGAACATCAGCTAATAGCCTGGAGGGAAAGCACTGAGTCAGAGACATATGCAATAAATATATTCTGACTGCACAGTGCACATGGGTTCATTTGACAATCCAGATCTGAACTTGCATTGCCCATATGAGCACCATGGCTTCATGTTGCATTTGCGCTAACTAGGTGAATAAACTGGTTTCAAGACCCGCATGTGATCAGATTTACAAGGATCCACTATTTAGTTGCTTTGTTTCCTGATAAGCCCTCATCTGACTTGATCATGGGATTGTTGTTATAATAATCTGTTTCCAAAATAACAGCTTTCCGAGAGGCAAAAACGAAAGAGATTTTGCCCTGCACAGATGTACTTGTGATATCCTGCTAGTGCTTGAAGCGAAGTTTGATTTTGGTTTTGTGTGAGGCCATGGCATATTACAGTCGTTGGATTTTTTCCAAACTGTCTGTTATGAATGATTATGTCTCAGTTTTTAGAGTCATGTAGAACGTATTTCTGATATATTTTAAGATACAGCAGCTTTATATCAGTCTGTAAATGAATTCACATCCTGTTTGTCAGCTAGAATGACCATTTAGCTAAACATAACCTATTACATTTCTTATTCAAAACATGTTACTTATTGTCCGTTACTTTCAACCCTGTTGAATTAGTGTGTTTGAGATAAATTACTAATTATTCAATTTAAATAGCAAATTGCATCACACCACATCAAATGCTATTTTTTTTTCTTGCTATTTGGCAAGAACAATATTTTCCTCTGTTACGGAGGAAAAATTATTTTGCATTTTACGGAGTTGAATGATTGAGCTTGAGAAGGCCAATATTGTAAATAAGTATAAACCTCATTAACTACTCTAAGACACTTACTTATTCGAACCTTTTAGTTTTAACTGTTCATTTTAATGAGGGTGTCACAGCACAACAGGGTTGAACAAAGTCCAAGAACTTAGGAAACGTATAAATCATTATAGAAAAACCACTTACAGATTAAAATAATTAAATGTTAAATATGATAGTAATTTCTCGAACTCTTTTTATCTTTTTTTTTTTATTTATTCATTTTTTATTTATTTATTAATTTATTTTTTTGCTGAGTAAATCATAACGTGCTTTTGAATGTTCTTCCCCCATAACAGAGTTGAACTATTGAGCTCGACAAGGCCATACGTGCAAAATTCAATGAATACTATAAGAAACTAAGAATTTTTTTTTTGTTTGAACATTTTAGTCAAATAATGTCTGATGTCAGAACTGTTATTTTTAAAGAGGATGTCTTGGAACAACAGGGTTGAACAAACTTTAAAACAACAACAACAAAAGAATTTTAAAAAGAAAATGCATATAGCATTATATATATATACATACATACAGAATGAAATAATATTTAAAGGTTAAATGTGCAATGCATAATGAAGATAATTATATATATTTTTGACTCATATAAAATAATAAAAATATTTTAAGTTACTATTGAGGTAGTAATTTCCAGATAAATTGTCTTTCATTCATTCATTTGTTTGTTCAATACACTTTATTTTTTATTATAGTCTAAACAATGTTTAGACTATAAAATCTGATAAAATTCAGAATAGTAATTTCCTGTGAACGGGCCTTTGTTTTTCTTTCTTTCCTTCTTCTTTTCTAACATTTTATTTTATTTTTTATTTTTGGCTGAG
The DNA here is from genome assembly GCA_036784905.1 of Acrossocheilus fasciatus. NCBI lineage: Eukaryota > Metazoa > Chordata > Actinopteri > Cypriniformes > Cyprinidae > Acrossocheilus > Acrossocheilus fasciatus. The sequence goes on along the minus strand of CM071959.1, from coordinate 25,042,327 downwards.
TATTTTATTATATGCTTTTTTGTATCCTGCTGTGATCTACTGTATCAGCAAATGTGTTAAGCACCTATTGTGAAGCTAATGAAATATTAAACCTGTTTATATAAAGTCTTCACACACTGCTGGCTTCATTTCAAACCCTTGAGGAGGAGAGGTAGAAAACCTGGTATTGCTATGTCAACACTCCTCCAACCGATTTGCTTTGTAGACCATACAGCAATCCAGTCCTCTTTATTCTTCATTGTTGTCATTCCCTGAAAAGTGAAACATGGGCTGAATGCAGCAAATGAATGAGTGGAATGAATCTCAAATAGCCGCTGCGGGTGTTGAGGTTTTGGTTACATTGTGGGGTGATATTTCTTTTGTAAATGTTGCACTCATCCATGGAAGACAAGATGTTTTGTGGGATGTTTTTGGCAGATCGTACAGTTTGTGGCATTGCATTTAGTGGTTGCTTCTTGCGTTGGCTATTTAGATAAAGATACAGGCCTGTAACAGCAAGTTTACAAAGAAAAAATGTACGTCAGAGCCTCAGTAGATGTTCTCAGAAATAAAGGAACTACCTGAGGCTATAAGTGGTTCCCAACCCTGTTCCTGGAACCCCCCCAAGCAGGACACGTTTTAGGTGTTTCCTTTATATGACACACCTATTTAAGGTCTTAATGCACTAATGAGCAGATGACTTGAATCAAGTGTGTTTGATTAGTGATACATCCAAAATGTGCTGTTGGATGGCCTCCATGAACATGGGAGGGAACCACAGCTAAAATACACAAAAGTGTTGGATAAATCCATTATTTCTGGATTACCAGCATGCTATACAAAATGAGCATGTGTTTATTAGCATAATCTTACAGTATTTCACAAACGATAAATAAATACATCCGTATCTAATAAATACAATAGATTTACTGTTTAAAATAACATTAGAAAGTATTCATTTTTCAAACGTTAACTTGATGCATCCACTAATAATCTTTTTTTGTTTTCCATTGGTTAATTATTCAAATCTTGTATTATATTGAATTGTATTATATTTTCTGTATATAATATGAAATAAATGATTGTTTATATTATAAAATAGCCAGTTAAATTACTTTATTTAAGCTATATATATATATATATATATATATATATATACACATATACGTGTGTGTGTGTGTGTGTGTGTGTGTGTGTGTGTGTGTGTGTATAAATAAATATCTTAATACCTCGGTGTTAATGTGGGCCTACAGAGATGCACCATGGTATGTATTTTGATTATATAATGAAATATGTTTTTATATTGCATTGTCTCCGTTGACTGCTTCTTGTGTTGTTGTTTAATTCAAAACATTAAGGTCATATGAAACTGACTTTTTTTTTTAAGTATATCTTCATTCTGCACTCTTGCAATTAGGCACGCTGCCAGATGAGAAGACGCTAGCCATGTCTCTGTCTCTCCACCAAGCTCTGCTGTTGAGCAAGTGGCCCAAAGCTACAACACTACCTGTAGGAAGTCATTGCTGTTCTTGTTTGTGGGAACGTGGAGATTTAGACTGAAGGCGAAGTGTGTATTTATAGCACCAAATAGAATTGCAAAAATGACTATATTTTAAAACAAGCTTTTATCTGTAATTGCTCAGAGAAACTGATAGTCCCGCCCAAACTTATGCTATTTTTGAGCCAATGTTTTATTATATTATGCAATTTGGTTTGGAAGTAGTACTTATATATATATACATATGCTCACATTTAAGTTTAAGTCTAATTTACAGTTCCCAGTGACTAAAAACATTACTTAACCTTTAACTTGACACTAACTTTAGTCTATTTTATCATTACACTAAAAAAGGGTTGATTTAATAGTTTACATTAGACACTAACTTAAAACTTGACTAACTTCACGCTCAAAAATAAATGTTGTGGTTGGTTTCAAGTTTAACTTTAACATCATTTTGAGACTAGACTAACTTCAGAGTAGCATAACGTTATATTGGGGAGAAAAGAGTTGTTGTGGTTGATTTTACAAGTTTACGTTAGATGTTAATTTGAGTTTAGACATTTCACTCATGAGAATTGTTGTGGTTGGCTTCTTAATTTCAACATGATCTTGAGATTAGACTTACTTTAGGCTGACTTAATTTTACACATAAAGAGTATTTTTGTGGTTGATTTTAAAAATTTAACTTCTACATTATCTTAAGACTGTACTAACTTTTGAGTAGCGTAACATCTCAGTTACGTATGTAACCCTCATTCCCTGAAGGAGGGAACGGAGACGTCACGTCCCGTCCCGTCCCGTCACCACGACTGCTGTACCACCGCTGAGCGGCCGGGTCACCAGCTTGGCTCCTCAGCAAAAACCTGAATATGTGCTGCCACCTGCGGTGATCAGCGGCAGCTGGATGCAATAATCGCATGTCAATGTGCATTGGCTCTTTTAGTTGCACTCGAAGTGGATTGGTCTCTCTAAGCGAGATCCCAATTCGTCGGTCACCCGACGTGACTCGGAGTGACCAACTGAAAGGGAACTGCATGGAGAGTTGTGCTTATTTTGCTAGTTTACATAAAATGCTATTTTGAAACTAGACTTAAACTAGCTCAACATCTAGCTTAACATTTCACTGATTAGGAGAGTTGTTGTAGTTGATCAAAATATGCTTTTAAACATTATCTTGAGACTAGACAAACTTTATACTACACTATCTTCATACTTAACTTTTCACCCATAAAGAGAATTGTGGGTAAATTAAAAATCTAACTTCTACATTATCTTGAGACTAGACTAAATTTAGATTAAACTAGCTGAACTTTACACTCATAAAGATAATTTTTGTGGTTTTTATTATGTTCACCTTCAACATTATTATCTTAAGACTAGACTAACTTAAGAGTAGCGTAACTAAGATAAAGTCGTGGTTGATTTTTATTAGTTTACATTAAAGGATACTTTGAAAATGTGGTTGATTAAAAATAGTTTTAAACATTATCTTGAGACTAGGCTAACTTTATACTGCCCTTTATTTAGACTAGCTTAAATTTTCACTCATATACAGAATTGTTGTGGTTGATTAAAAAAAAATCTTGAGACTAGACTCAATTTAGACTGCACTAACTTTAGCTTAACATTTCACTCATGAAGAGATCATTGTATTTGAATAAAGAATTACTTTTAAACATTATTTTGAGATTAGACTGCTCTACACTATATTTAGAGTAGCCTAACTTTTCGCTCATATAAAAAAAGGTTGATTTTAAAAATACTTTCAAACATTATTTAGAGACTAGAATAACACTAGACTACACTATCTTTAGACTAGTGTAACTTTTCACTCATATGAGGAACTGTTGTTGTTGATAAAAAAAATACTTGTAAACATTATCTTGAGATTAGACTAACTTTAGACTACACTAACTTTAAACAACATTTCACTCATGGAGAGATCATTGTATTTGAATAAAGGAATAATTTTAAACATTATCTTGAGACAATGCTAACATTAGACTACACTATCTTTAAACTATAACCTTTCATTCATATGAATAATTGTTGTGGTTAATTTAAAAAAGAAAAATACTTTTAAACAATATCTTGGGACTAGACTAACTTTAGACTATGCTAACTTTAAACAACATTTCATCCATGAAGAGATTGTTGTATTTGAGTAAAGAAATATTTTTCAGCTTTATCTTGAGACTAGACTAACTTGATCATAATTTATAACTTTACACTAAAATAGAATTGTTATGGTTGATTTTAAAATTTAATTATCTGCTTTATCTCGACACTAGACTAACTTTAGTTCAGGTTGGCTTAACTAAATATATTCACAGTACTATCAGTTCTTATTCCAAATAGACAAATACTGGTGTTACATAATTATCAGCACAAATTCCCTTATTGTCATGAATCAAGAATGAATTGAACAAGCACAGATGTGAACTTGTGTCCATGATTTGCCCAACATGCTCTGGTTTGTTTTGACACCCGCTACAAATGAGCCTAGCTTTTTTGCTCTGTTTGTTTGGCAACAGGCATGCTGAGGGTAAATTTCCACAGCTGATAAGGCACGTTGCACGTGTTGACCGTGCCTCTGCCGGGTGTCGGCGGAGCGACCTTGTCTTACCTAATGAGGAGATCCTCTCAGGAAGATTACAGGATGCTAGACATGATTCACCACTCCTATCAGTGCCAATACTCTAATTCACCTTAAAAACAGGCTAACTCGGAGTCAGCAAGCATCATGTGAGCATGTTTCTGTGAGAAGAATCAAATACAAGCTCAAATGAATCCTGTAAACCAACAAACATCAATGCAAAAGTAGCTACATTCACTCAAGCAGGAAGTTATGACTGCAAACTATCAATTTTATGACTGTTTACAGCTACATACCACACTTTTCTGATACTAGCATGTCTTTCTGAAATATAATCTAAGAATTTCGGCTCTAAAAGATGGGTTTTATTTCACCTCGGCTTCTGTTGATGACCTAATAGTGAGTTAGTGCAGACTTTGGCCACCACCTCCCTATGTTGGCCCACTGACACATAAATGTCAGCTTAGCAGATATGATCCATTAAGACTCTTTGAACCTTATGAATGACAGGCTGAGACGCTAAGGTGGAGCCAGGGTAAGGGTGAAGGCTCTGGCCTGCTAACACAAAGGCTGCAGGTCCAATTCCAAGTGGGGGGGACCTAGGAACTATAGAGTTACTTAGACAGCAATACTGCCGTCACCTTTGTGCCCTTGAGCAAGGTTACTCGAAACCAGGTTGGTCCAGGAAGGCTATTACTGTATGAATTTTTCCTGAATGGTCAGCATACAAGACATCAAGCTTTATTATTTTACATTTGTTTAATTTGTATGACATACAGTATCTTACCCTTAATAAGAAGTGTGCTTGATTGTATTAAATATGCACTTGTAATGTACTTAAAACTACAAATAAGATCAGCTTTAGATAATGCATTTAATATAAATGTAAAATATAATACATTTTAATTTAATTGGCATTAATGTGCTAAAAAACTGCTCAAAAACATTACATTTAGTTTACACACACATATATATATATATATATATATATATATATATATATATATATATATATATATATATATATATATATATATATATATATATATATATATATATATATATATTGTAGTGTTTTTATATATTTTTAATTTTATTTAATATATAAAAGAAAAATGTCAGGGTGGAGCAACTTTTCTAATCTCATAATGAAGAAAAAAGTCCTAAAAGTGTATATTTATCAGCCAATATATCAGTTGATGCATATAACATGCAAGTGAAATATCAAAACTACGTATTAATATTTCAACTAATATTTCAAATATTTTAAACTTTTGTCCACAAAATCAAAGTCATGTGGTCCAACCAATGATAAAGAAAATTATATCATAGAGAAGAGACCTGCAGACCCTCATGACTTTGTGCCAAGGTCAGCAAGTCTATTAATCTTTATATTGAAGGAAAAGTTAGTTCAGGACAGAGTATATAATGTCATGTGGTACAACTCTCTAAATTAATAATAATAATGTTATGATATTTGTTAAAAAAAAAAAAAAGTAAAAAATTGTTACTTTAAAAATACAGGTAAAAACATTTTGAAAATAATGAAGTTGTTATACTAATGTTTTTGGGGTGTAAAGAACATATGATATTGCTTTAATTTGGATTTGTCAAATGACAGCGTCATTAAATTTAAGTTTAAAAGTGGTATAAAAGTTTGCAAAACCATATGAAGCAGTGTTTAAACTATTTTCCTTTTTATTTATTGTTGGCACTTTTATTGCTTCACATCCTTTAATAGCAGCATGAACTTTCTGCTAAACATCTCATTATGTGTTCCACAGAAGAAAGTAAGTCATGTGGATTTGGAACAGCTCGAGGGTGAATGCAAACATTTTTTGGTATCTTTTAGTCTCATTTTAATCGAATTCAAAGCTTACACATTTACCGAAACCAGTAATGACAGTATTAGCATTAACGGTGCTAAAATACTTTATGTCCTGGTTTCAAGGCCTTTGCGTCCAACACCCATTTCTGGAATCTGAAATGAACATTCCTTCCTGTTTTGGCCACAGCGACTGGCTAAACTCTTTTCTTTCTATTAGAGGCTTTGACTTTAGGCCCAGCGCTTGCCTGCTCTTGCACAATACAAAACCAAAACGCTGCCTGCCAAAACCAATAGCTTGCCTCCCGCTGATAAGACAATTAGCGCGTCTCTCGCTGCAGACTCCACAGAAGTTTTTCTAAGAAACTTGAAGGAGATATTCAAGAGCTCTCATGCTGAAATCTGACGGTCGCTTTCACTTCTATTATTCATGGAATGGCAAGTCCATCACTTTGAATTACAAGGAAAAATAGTTAAATATATGGTGCCTGGAATTATAATCGTTATTTTTGGACTCCGCTTCAATAACAACCATGTCATTCTGTTCTGTACAAAGCAGAGGAGACGGATCAAATGACCCATCCAAACCTCTGGGGAGTAATGAGGATTTTCTTCATTTCCCAGGATTCAGAGCAGACGGACCCGAACCGTCCAGCCTGTTTGAAGTGCTCTTACCTAAAACTGTTCCCTTTAATACGTCCTAAGAGAACCTGGGAACAAAAGTATCCTATTAACCGCAATCCTGCACACATTCAGAGGAACGGCAGTAAACTATTGCAGTCATTATGTCCGAAAGACTGAACAAGAACAGCAAAACACCGTAAAAAAACCTTAATGAAGAGCAGGAAATGCCACAGGCTCACACTCGCTAAATGCAACATGCTTAACTTCAGCTGAAAATAATGATATGGTTCATTTGTTTAATTAATAAATTACTTGCATTTTATGTTCATAAATGTACATAATATTCCGGATTATTAGAAGAAATGTACAGCTTTTTTGTTGATGAAGAAGACATTCTTCATAAAAAGTTAGGTCTGTTAGTCAATTCAAATCAGTTCATGATATGCCAATTAATTTATCATAAACTACAAAAGTTTGTAACTACAAAATGTAAACTCAAAAGTTTACATACACCTTTCAGAATCTGCAAAATGTTAATTATTTTACCAAAATAAGAGGGATCAAACAAAATGCATGCTGTTTATTTAGTACTTACCTGAATAAGATATTTCACATAAAATATGGTTACATATAGTACATAAGAGAAAATAGTTTAATTTATAAAAATGACCCGTTCAAAAGTTTACATCCCCTTAATTCTTAATACTGTGTTGTTACCTGAATGATCCACAGCTGTTTGTTTGTTTGTTTTTTAGTGATAGTTGTTCATGAGCCCCTTGTTTGTCCTGAACAATTAAACTGCCTGCTGTTCTTAAGAAAAAACACAAATTCTTTGGTTTTCCAGCATTTTTGTGTATTTGCACCCTTTCCAACAATGACTGTATGATTTTGAGATCCATCTTTTCACTCTGAGGACAACTGATGGACTCATATACAACTATTACAGAAGGTTCAAATGCTCACTGGTGCTCCAGAAGGAAAAAAACAAACAAACATACATTAAGAGCTGGGGGGGGGGGTGAAAACTTTTGAACAGAATGAAGATGTGTAAATTTTTATTATTTTGCCTAAATATCATAGTATTTATTTATTTATTTTCATTTAGTACTGCCCTTCAGAAGCTAAAGAAGATACTTACATGTTTCCCAGAAGACAAAATAAGTTAATAACTCTTAATGCATGTTTTTTCCTTCTGGAGCATCAGTGAGCATTTGAACCTTCTGAGTCTCTCAGTTGTCCTCGGTATGAAAATATGGATCTTTTGGAAAACCAAAAGGTTTTGGTTTTGGAAAACCAAATAATCTGTTGGACCTTAGTTACATGTAGTTACTTCCCAACGTCGTTAACGGATTACAGTTACATTACATGTAACTAGTTACTCCCTAACACTGGAGTGAAGTATAACATTTTCAGTGTAACAACATGAAACCACAATCAGATAACTTAGTTCTTTGTCAGGGTTTCTGTTAATATCCTGTGTAATATCATCATGGTGTTGCAGGCAGAGTGAGTTTGTTTTGACAGGTCTCAGCTGGCATTTGAAGCAGACTTTTTCTCCCTTGTGCTGTACGTTTGGCACGCCACAGCCATTTTTTGACAGCTCGTCATTGTTTTTGTCTCTTCATTCCTATTCCAGGCAGAGTTTTTAGAGAAAATGTAGAGGTTGCAGCAAGTAGACGACGGAGGACTGAAATGGAAAGTTGAAGTAGATCCAGAGGGGAGATTATAGAGACTCCCAGCAGTTGATAAGAAACAACAATATGAGGGTGGGTAGCCTTTCAGAAACCTCATCTATTTCCAGCTTAATCTGTTGAAGCAGCATTATCCTCAGAGGAACAGCAAAGACTCCACTGTCACTGAAGTATAAAACATGGAGAATACAGTGAACCGATCTGTCATGTGATTCCTCATGCTGAAGACTAACAGATGCATGTGTTTCGTGAAGTGATTTCAGTGCTGGTAAAGAGCCTGTGGTTATAATAATGTGCAGATAAATGACTGGCTAAATGTGTCTTGGCCTGCAAGCGTGACTGATTATGTAAGAGATTTGAATTCTAGCACTTGCCATTTATTAGAGCCAATTAAATATCATCAACAATAGGGTTTGCAGCCATGCAAGTAACTAGGACATTATTATTTGTGGCTTTGATTTAATGGTTAATGGTTAATTCTTTTTAATTATCTACATTTAGAAAGGTAGTATGAATGTTCCTCATGAAATGGATTGTTATTATAATGATTATTGTATTATCACATTGTTATTTATAATAATATTTACAATTTAATAGAATTTATTTAGGATTTTAGAAATGATCATTCATCATTTAACTGTTAAAGGACCACTCCACTTTTTTTGGAAATAGGCTCATTCTCCAACTCCCCCAGAGTTAATAAGTTGAGTTTTACCATTTTTGAATCCATTCAGGCGATCTCCGGATCTGGCGATAGCACTTTTAGCATAGCTTAGCATAGATCATTGAATCCTATTAGACCAGTAGCATCGCGTTCAAAAACGATCAAAGAGTTTCGATAGTTTTCCTATTTAAAAGAAGCCTAGTCGGACTAGTCGGAGAAGCCGACTAGTCACCGGTCGAGACGGACGACAACGCGTAAGTGTTTTTAATACTTGTTCTTAGTTCTGTTGTTTATATTAATTACTTGCTGCTAGGAAAGAATAGTTCGTTTCCTACTTATTTGTATTCTGCTTTTTCGTTGTGGTTTATATTTGTGATTGCACTTACTGGTCGTTTGAATAACTGGCCATTTAGCTTAAACTCCTTCCTGCACTTAAGTGAGAATTGTTAGTTTCGATTGGAGCCATTGCGCTGCGATTGGCTGTTGGTTGTGCTAATTAAAAGCGGCCACAGCGACTGTAAAAACTATTTAAACTGTTCGGGCACTGTTAGACCTCGGGAGAAGCCGACTAGTCACCGGTCGAGACGGACGACAACGTGTAAGTGTTTTTAATACTTGTTCTTAGTTCTGTTGTTTATATTAATTACTTGCTGCTAGGAAAGAATAGTTCGTTTCCTACTTATTTGTATTCTGCTTTTTCGTTGTGGTTTATATTTGTGATTGCACTTACTGGTCGTTTGAATAACTGGCCATTTAGCTTAAACTCCTTCCTGCACTTAAGTGAGAATTGTTAGTTTCGATTGGAGCCATTGCGCTGCGATTGGCTGTTGGTTGTGCTAATTAAAAGCGGCCACAGCGACTGTAAAAACTATTTAAACTGTTCGGGCACTGTTAGACCTCGGGAGAAGCCGACTAGTCACCGGTCGAGACGGACGACAACGCGTAAGTGTTTTTAATACTTGTTCTTAGTTCTGTTGTTTATATTAATTACTTGCTGCTAGGAAAGAATAGTTCGTTTCCTACTTATTTGTATTCTGCTTTTTCGTTGTGGTTTATATTTGTGATTGCACTTACTGGTCGTTTGAATAACTGGCCATTTAGCTTAAACTCCTTCCTGCACTTAAGTGAGAATTGTTAGTTTCGATTGGAGCCATTGCGCTGCGATTGGCTGTTGGTTGTGCTAATTAAAAGCGGCCACAACTTTTTTTCACTCCAGAGTGTGTATTTGTTTGAAGTCTGTGCGCTGACGCGGAAGCGTCTGCGGAAGCGTTCAGCCGTCGTGTTCAGCCTCCTCGTGTGAAGACCGAGGAGTGTAAAGACCTGCGACTTTTTCCTGCGCGACTTTAACCGAGCAACGACACCGAGCTACACACTTAAGTACCCTTTCTTCCTTCCTCACACACTCGGCGTTCCTATCCTCTTATCCTCTTTCTTCTACCTCTATCATGTGTCTCCAAAAAATTCCGGTTCTCTATCGACCACGCCCTAACATCACACGCAGACGGCAACGTAATCCTGCTAACCTACGCCCTATCTCTACATCTTCCACTACACCTCTGGCTTTCTCTGTGGGTCTCTGGAATTGTCAGTCAGCCGTCAACAAAGCTGATTTCATTTCTGCCTTTTCTTTAAAATCCACTCTTAGCATCCTGGGCTTGACTGAGACCTGGATTCGTCCAGAAGACTCAGCTACCCCAGCTGCTCTTTCTACTAATTTCTCTTTCTCTCACACGTCGCGTCAAGTTGGCCGGGGTGGGGGCACTGGCCTGCTCGTTTCAAACAATTGGAAATACTCAACCCGCTCTACCCTATGCAATTACAACTCATTTGAATCTCATGCCATTACTGTGTCAGCACCGATTAAACTCCAGATTGTGGTAATCTACCGTCCGCCTGGACAAATTCTAGCCACCTTCCTAGAGGAGCTGGACGGGTTGCTGTCCTCTTTCGTGGAGGATGGCACTCCGCTCCTAGTCTTTGGTGATTTCAACATTCACCTAGACAAGCCTTATGCTACAGACTTCCACTCACTCATAGCCTCATTTGATCTCAATCGCCTTACTACTGCCAGCACGCACAAATCAGGCAACCAACTTGATTTAATTTACACACGCAATTGTACTGCAGATAACATACTGGTACAACCGCTACATATCTCGGACCATTTCTTCATTACATTTACACTACACTTTGCTGCTCGTGTGCCAACAACCCCCCTACCGGTTACTTTTAGACGAAACCTACGCTCCCTTTCTCCCTCCCATCTTTCCTCTGTAGTATCCGCCTCTCTTCCCTCACCTACCCATTTCTCATCTCTGGATGTAAACACAGCTACTGAAACTTTATGCTCTACCTTAACTTCTTGTCTCGACGACATTTGCCCTCTCTCCTCTAGGTCAGCACGGGCTGCCCCTTCTAACCCCTGGTTATCTGATGTTCTCCGTGAACATCGGACTAAACTCAGAGCGGCAGAGAGGAAATGGCGCAAATCAAACAACCCGTCGGACCTGAGTAGGTATCAGTCTCTGCTCTCATCCTTCTCCGCTGATGTCCACACTGCCAAATCCTCACATTTCCACAACAAGATCAACAGCGCTCCAGACATGCGTAACCTCTTCAGAACATTTAATTCTCTACTCTGTCCGCCACCACCACCTCCCACCACTTCTATTACAGCCGATGACTTTGCAACTTTTTTTACAGACAAAACTAGATCGATCAGTGATCAGTTCTCACCTCCTCGCACACAGGACCCCCGACCAACCACATCCACTGCTAAAACTCCCATCTTCTCCTTCTGTCCCCTGACGGAGGCTGAAGTATCCAAACTTCTCCTCTCCAACCATCCTACAACATGTCCTCTTGACCCAATCCCCTCACACCTTCTGCAAGCAATCTCTCCCACGCTCTTACCGGCACTCAAACACATCATCAACTCATCCCTCCTCACAGGCATCTTCCCCACTTCGTTCAAGCAGGCTCGGGTAACCCCACTGCTCAAAAAACCTACATTAAACACTTCTCTGATAGACAACTATAGACCTGTTTCTCTCCTTCCATTCATAGCGAAAACACTTGAACGTGCTGTCTTCAACCAGGTCTCATTGTTTCTTTTACAGAACAACAAACTGGACTCTAAACAGTCGGGTTTCAGGAGTGGACATTCAACTGAGACTGCGCTTCTCTCTGTCACTGAAGCCCTGCGAACTGCGAAAGCTGACTCCAAATCATCAGTCCTCATTCTGCTGGACCTATCTGCCGCGTTTGACACTGTCAATCATCAGATACTCCTCTCCACCCTCTCATCACTGGGCATCACTGGAATTCCACTTCGCTGGTTTGAATCCTATCTCACTGGTAGGTCTTTCAGGGTGGCCTGGGGAGGGGAGGTATCCAAGGCACATACACTGGTCACTGGGGTTCCTCAGGGATCGGTTCTTGGACCCCTCCTCTTCTCCACATACACTACATCGCTGGGTCCAATCATACAGGCACATGGATTCTCCTACCACTGCTATGCTGATGACACACAACTTTATCTCTCCTTTCAACCAGATGATCCAACGGTAGCTGCAAGGATCTCAGGTTGCCTGGCGGACATTTCGGCATGGATGAAAGAACATCACCTTCAGCTCAACCTGGCAAAGTCTGAGCTTCTTGTCCTTCCCGCCGCTCCAACTCTACAGCATGACATCACGATCCAGTTAGGCTCATCAACTATTACCCCATCAACTTCGGTCAGAAATCTTGGTGTAATCTTTGATGACCAGCTGACCTTCAAAGACCACATTGCAAAGACTGCTCGAGCTTGCAGGTTTGCACTACACAACATCAGAAAGATCAGGCCCTTTCTGACGGAGCATGCTGCACAACTTCTTGTCCAGGCCCTTGTCATTTCTAGGCTGGATTACTGCAATGCTCTTCTGGCTGGACTTCCATCAAACACAGTCAAACCCCTACAAATGATTCAGAATGCGGCGGCGCGACTGGTCTTCAAGGAACCCAAAAGAGCCCATGTCACACCTCTCTTCATCTCATTGCATTGGCTACCAATCGCAGCTCGCATCAAGTTCAAGACACTGATGCTTGCTTATAGAACAACCACAAGCTCAGCACCCGCCTACATGCACTCACTACTAAGAATCTACATCCCCTCCAGAAGTCTGAGATCTGCTAGTGAGCGACGTCTCGTGGTACCATCACATAGAGGCTCAAAATCTCTCTCCAGAACATTCTCGTTCACCATTCCTAGCTGGTGGAATGATCTTCCCACCCATATTCGGAGTGCCGGATCCTTGTCAATCTTCAGGCAACAGCTGAAAACTCATCTCTTTCGACACTACTTGACTATACCCCACACATAAAAAAAAAAAAAAAAAAAAAAAAAAAAACTTTCTCCTTATTTATTCCTTCCCCTGCTAGCTTGTACTTATTTAAATAACGGCTGAGACTTGGTGTTACAAGCACTTCGTTTGTCGGATTGCCTCCTCAAGATGAATCGCTTTTTGTATCCCCAATTGTAAGTCGCTTTGGACAAAAGCGTCTGCAAAATGGCTAAATGTAAATGTAAAACTCGACTCTTCTGTAGTTATATCGTGTACTAAGACCGGCGGGAAATTAAAAGTTGCGATTTTCTAGTCCTATTTGTCTAGGAACTATACTCTCATTCCGGTGTAATAATCAAGGAACTTTGCTGCCGTAACATGGCCGCAGCAGGCGCAGTGATATTACGCAGCGCCTGAAAGTAGTCCCCAGCTAGGTAACTAGTTATAAGATAGCTGGGGACTACTTTCAGGCGCTGCGTAATATCACTACGCCTGCTGCGGCCATGTTACAGCAGCAAAGTTCCTTGATTATTACACCGGAATGAGAGTATAGTTCCTAGCCAAATCGGCCTAGAAAATCGCAACTTTTCATTTTCCGCCGATCTTAGTACACGATATAACTACAGAAGAATCGAGTTTTAAATAGGACAAATATCGAAACTCTTTGGTCATTTTTGAACGCGATGCTACTGGTCTAATAGGATTCAATGATCTATGCTAAGCTATGCTAAAAGTGCTATCGCCAGATCCGGAGATCGGCTGAATGGATTCAAAAACGGTAAAACTCAACTTATTAACTCTGGGGGAGTTGGAGAATGAGCCTATTTCCAAAAAAAGTGGAGTGTTCCTTTAAGTTCAAAAAGAAGTAGAAATATGTAAATGTTCTTTATACTAACATTAATAATAATAAATTACAATTTATTCAGAAAAGTTTTTGTGTAATTTTTTTGATTATTATTATTATTAGTAGTAGTAGTAGTGGTGGTAGTTACAATGTAATAATTATAATTTAATATTATTTCTTATTATTATATATGTTATATATGTTATGCTATTATTTAATTATTACAATTTAATAACAAATGTTCTTATGATGTTGTTGTTGTTACTATTATCATTAACAGTTTCATAATTACAATTTATTAATGTTTAATTTAGTCATACTTATAATTTAATTTAAGTTTTATTTAATTTAATTTAAAAATAAGTCTGTTGTTCAATTTTAAACATGTATACATACTTAAAATATTTTTACTATTTTCTTTTTTAATAAATTCACATTTTTATAATATAATATTATAATTTATTAAAACTTGTTGTTGTTAAATTATTCATATTTGTAAATAAAATATGTATGTATGTAAATATTTAAAATGTTTTTTTGTTTGTTTGTTTTTTTTAGCATGAAAGGTATTTTCCACATGTTTTGTGGTTGTGTGCACACAATGCAACATAATATTTTACATAAAATATGTCAGATCTCACGCCTCACGGTCTTTACTGAGATTTTTCCTAAATCATTTTTTTTTAGTTCCCTTCCTGTTGACCAGCAGAAATAACTTCCCTACTTCACTACAGAGACCAGCAGCAGCTAACACTAGCCGTCACACAGAGTCACCTTATAAGGGTCCCGTGACACACCCGGAGGTCACGGCTCTCCGTCCAGAGATACGTGACCAGCGTGAGCTCGCGGGGCTTGTGAAGTGCTCACACAATGGAGGACTGTGAACACTGTAAAAGGCAATGGAGCCGATAAGAGCACACTCAGCAAGGGCTCTTATCTGAGGGAAGTGCACTCCAAATAGGTCACATGCTAGCGGTGGTGTAAAAATGGAAAGGTTTTTACAGAATGAAGCTATTGACCAATTGTTTGTGCTTTTGTAAATCCAAAAATCTGAAAGTATATTGCGGCCTAAACTTCAAGTTATCCATTGGTTTTGGCTGAAGTCAAACAACGGAAGAGGGTCAATAAGGCAATTGAACTGTGTCATAACATTACAGATGCTACTTAATAGCGTTTATCGGTGCATAACAGATTGCGGATGTGGGTCAGTAGTGCTTTGACTTCAACATGTAATCTTGAGGTAATTGTGGGATCTTTCTGAAAGCAGACAAGCCATTTTTGACTGAATGGTGATGGTTGGCAATCTGAGATTTGGTATGAAGTACTAGGACTAGGTTTGCATTGTGCAATGAAGTGTGAAGGTCTTTGAGTGTCTGGTTTTCAGGTTTCCTGCATGGTTTAATGGAATCGTTTGCATTTCGTCCCAACTCTTATTTGGGTCATGCAAAGTCTTAAACCAACTACCAAACCACAGACTAAAGAGTTGAAAATGAAAAATCTGCCATCATTCATGTTGTTACAAACCTGTCTGACTTTTGAGGAATGCAAAGACAGAAATTTTTCAAGAAGGTCCAACTATTAGATATTTTAAGTGATTTATTGACATCGACACAGTCATTGGTCAGCAGGGTCATCTCTGTGATGTAATTTCCTGTTTTATTTTGTTGTTGTTTTTTGCATGTTTCTGAATGTTGGTTGCACCACTTGACTTTGATTTGGCCCACAAAAATCTTGCATCAATAATAAGTGCATCAATAATAAGTGCATCAATTTTGTTTAGCTCTTAACAAACATTTATTTATTTTTGTTGTTGTTGTTGTTGTATTACACGACTGATTTGGCCCACAAATCCTTTAAAATATTAATGAGGGAATATATTTAGTTAATGTATACTATGTACTATGTACTATGTATTTTTATTCATTATTACTTTTTTTAATTCATTTTTATTATTATTTAACACTGCATTACTTTGATTTGACCAAAAACAAACAAACAAACAAGCAAACAAAAACAATCTTTGAAATCTTAATAAGCAAATCAATGTTGTTAATGTACTGCTTATTTGTTTGTTTGTTGAAATAATGATACATCATTGTCAATCTACTATGGTTTCAGAATTTCACATTACTATCAAGACATTTGTAACAACTTGACATTTTTGAGGTTTTGCCCCTTAAAAATTATTTGGGGGAAAAAAAAAATAATAATATATATATATACAGTATTGTTCAAAATAATAGCAGTACAATGTGACTAACCAGAATAATCAAAGTTTTTAGTATATTTTTTTATTGCTACGTGGCAAACAAGTTACCAGTAGGTGCAGTAGATTCTCAGAAAACAAACAAGACCCAGCATTCATGATATGGACCCTCTTAAGGCTGTGCAATTGGGCAATTAGTTGAAAGGGGTGTGTTAAAAAAAAATAGCAGTGTCTGCCTTTGACTGTACAAACTCAAAACTATTTTGTACAAACGTTTTTGTTTCCAGGATTTAGCAATCCTGTGAATCACTAAACTAATATTTAGTTGTATGACCACAGTTTTTTAAAACTGCTTCACATCTGTGTGGCATGGAGTCAACCAACTTGTGGCACCTCTCAGCTGTTATTCCACTCCATGATTCTTTAACAACATTCCACAATTCATTCACATTTCTTGGTTTTGCTTCAGAAACAGTATTTTTGATATCACCCCACAAGTCCTTGATTGGATTAAGGTCCAGAGATTGGGCTGGCCACTCCATAACATTAACTTTGTTGGTTTGGAACCAAGACTTTGCTCGTTTACTAGTGTGTTTGGGGTCATTGTCTTATTGAAACAACCATTTCAAGGGCATGTCCTCTTCAGCATAGGGCAACATGACCTCTTCAAGTATTTTAACATATGCAAACTGATCCATGATCCCTGGTATGTGATAAATAGGCCCAACACCATAGTAGGAGAAACATGCTCATATCATGATGCTTGCACCACCATGCTTCACTGTCTTCACTGTGTACTGTGGCTTGAATTCAGAGTTTGGGGGTCGTCTCACAAACTGCTTGTGGCCCTTGGACCCAAAAAGAACAATTTTACTCTCATCAGTCCACAAAATGTTCCTCCATTTCTCTTTAGGCCAGTTGATGTGTTCTTTGGCAAATTGTAACCTCTTCTGCACATGCCTTTTTTTTAACAGAGGGACTTTGCGGGGGATTCTTGAAAATAGATTAGCTTCACACAGACGTCTTCTAACTGTCACAGTACTTACAGGTAACTTCAGACTGTCTTTGATCATCCTGGAGGTGATCATTGGCTGAACCTTTGCCATTCTGGTTATTCTTCGATCCATTTTGATGGTTGTCTTCCGTTTTCTTCCACGTTTCTCTGGTTTTGCTCTCCATTTTAAGGCATTGGAGATCATTTTAGCTGAACAGCCTATTAGTTTTTGCACCTCTTTATAGGTTTTCCCCTCTCCAATCAACTTTTTAATCAAAGTACGCTGTTCTTCTGAACAATGTCTTGAACGACCCATTTTCCTCAGGCTTTCAAATGCATGTTTAGCAAGTGCTGGCTTCATCCTTAAATAGGGGCCACCTGATTCACACCTGTTTCTTCACAAAATTGATGACCTCAGTGATTGAATGCCACACTGCTATTTTTTTGAACACTCCCCTTTCAACTAATTCAACTAATTGCCCAATTGCACAGCCTTAAGAGGGTCCATATCATGAATGCTGGGTCTTGTTTGTGTTCTGAGAATCTACTGCACCTACTGGTAACTTGTTTGCCACGTAGCAATAAAAAATATACTAAAAACCTTGATTATTCTTTTTAGTCACATTGTACTGCTATTATTTGAACAATACTGTATATGCTTATCATTTTCAAGTGCATAGATTTCATAATGTATTTTTGAATATATTAATAAATCCAGATAATGTATGTATAATGAAAGAAAGTTTAAATGCTGAGTAATTACCCTAAGAGAGATATGTTTTTGAAAACATGTTAATCAATGAGAAAATTGCATTGGCTACTTTATGGGAGTTTTTGGCTTCAGATGATGCAAAAGAAGCTGAAGGGGACAAATTTAATAAGCACTGTAATAAAGAGACTCTAGGAAACCTTCACTTGATAGAAATGTAAGAAGGCCACGATTGTTCCTACAAAAACAGGCCTCCAGATCTCGTTCTACAGAGCAGAGAAGAACAAGAGCATGTTTTATTTCTCAAATACCCTCCCACAGGGAAGAGAAGCCACGCCAAGTCTAATAATTTCATTTTATGGTAGGCATGCATGCAAAGTTTAATTTCACGCTGAGGAGAAATAAATGCACAAACAGGGCTATTTTGGGCCCTCGCATTTATTGGCCTTAAAATATGGCCTGTCCACAAGGTAGTTTTACCAAGAAGAACATTTAAATTTAGCATCAAAGGAAAACCAACAACCTGGAAATTCCATTCAGCTATCAACAGGTTCTGAATGTGAGGCTGCTTGCCAAGCGACTTGGACTGTGGTACGAGGCTACGGAGCCAGCATCTGTCAGCAGAAGTGTTGGTCTTCTCCAGTTCATACGCTCCGTCCACAATAATGCCTGGAATGTCTTGTGCGAAAACCGCTAGCAGTGCCGTTCCAAAAAAACAACTATTTGATTGTACAAATGTTGACTCAAGGCAGCAGTCCGTCTAGAATAATGGACTCTCCATGAGGAATTGATGCAAATTGTGAGATTATTGTATGAAAGATCAGACCCTTGCATGATAGCTAGGCCTGCAATTAGCAACAAATGAAAACAGGCTTATGAAAACACTTAAACGCATTCCTCAAATTTATAAAGATCTTTTGTTCTTTTACAGTGTTGTTGGACTAAAGATAGCGCGCTAAAAATAGCAAACCGAGTCTTAAGCGTGGTGTAAAACGAACCCATGAAAATGTCACACAGCGACAACTGCTCGTTTGTGTGAGAAGCATTTATATTTACACGTTTGACAGATGCTTTTATCTAAAGTCATTTTATTGCTGTGCATAAAAGTGCAATGAAATTCTCAAATGTGCTGGTATCTTTTTCGTACATACAGTTAAACCAGATTACATTTACTAAGTATAACCTGCTGAACCAATATCTGTTCCAGAGCTTTCAAATATGGTCTAAATGTTTTTCGCAATGAGGATTTTGAATTTAGATACATTTTGAAGTCATCAAGGATTAAAGCATGTGATCAAAGACATAGTCAACATAGTCCTGATTCTATGCAACGTCATAACTATGGAATTTTCTGTCCCTTATTAATTCTACTGGGGAAAATTACTTATAACAAGTGGTGGGACACTTTGTTAAACCTTCCAGTGACCTGTTTAGGACTAATTTGAGCAAATAATTGGACAGACGGCCGGGACATGTGCCCAGTGGCTTGTTTGATTGGATCCAGAATGTTCCAGGATGTTTTTTTTTTTTTTTAAAGTCAATTAGTTCTCTGATGAGGCATGAGAGGAATTCTGATTCATTAAACTGATTAGGTTATGTCCTTTAACCAAATCAGATTTGTCTTACATTTATATTGGGGAGTAAAGTTCCTCTAGTGACTGTTCAAGGGTATTACAAAAATAAGGTAATTTGTCATTTAGTTCTTATATATAAATAGAATTTATATAAGTTGCTTATACTGTAGTTTCCTCTGCATATCAAGTGCTGCAAGAATGACATATTTTTGCAGGCCAAAACTTAGCATTTAAGCACTTCTGGTTGCATCGGGGGGTGGGGGGGTGGGGGGTTTGAATGGGTTTTTGGTTAAATGCCTGAAGTCTGTATAAAGTCTGTGGTGGTTCACGTTTTATTCTACAACATAAGATACATCTGTAATACCCTCTTGTGATTAGATTTTCTTTAATCTTTTGCTTGTCTTGAAAAAGACTTGGGGTTAAATAGGAAAACAGGTTGTAAATAGGTTGTAAATAACTTCTCAAGTCCAAAAAATTAAAGGCTGATGATACACAGGGCAAATTTTTTTGAGCATTGTTGCTTGGGCATTTTCCCACTGAGAATGAGTAACAAATTTCTATCTACTTTAGATCGGTCGTGGGCCCTGTGTCTCACCTGGTTGCCCATCGACGGCAACATTTCTCAAAAAGTTGCCCCGTGTATCATCAGCCAAAAGGAGATTCCACTGATTCTTAATTATTTTAGTGTGTAAATGATGGCACCAAATTGAGCTGCAAAATAATGACTGTTTTAAAACAGGTTTCCAAAACAATTTCCCTGTTTTCTATTGGTCAGGCAAACATATAGCCACGCCCCAAAATCACAGCATTGGTTGGGATGTTAAAACAAACAGCAATGTTTAACTGTGACATTGAAAAGATGTGCTCTTCAAATATCACATGCAATAGCAATTCTCACTTCATCTAAAAGTGTTGTATAAATCAAAAGTATAACAAATAGAACCAATGAAAATTGTAACAATCCATTCCAGACAAATTAATACGTAACACCAGATGCCCTACCAAGAGCGCACACTACTGCACAATTTGCATTTATTTGCATGGAGAGTTGCTGATTCACAAACTGATTTGCAAGCCAGAGACATCAGGGAGAACATCGGACAGCAGCAGCAGCATAACAACACAACCACCATGTTGCAATTTACCCCTTACATGGAAATGATCAATGGTTATGTACCTGTCCCCGTTTGACCTGCTCAGTCTTTTCACACTGATTATTCAGTATAGAAATTCCAATAAGTTTCACGAGATGCCTTGGCAGACAGATCCTGTGAATGCGTTGATGCATGTTGAGGCGTGTATCATCTGTTGGCAGTATGCCGCGAGCTGCATTGGGTCACTGCATTATGTAACTGGTTATGCAGGGGCACGTGTGCTGCTGTCGGCATGTTCACCGGTCTTCTGTTAAATTGTGCTTTCTCCTCTCTGGCCCCTGTACGACAATCCCGGCTTTTCTTTCATTCTGCTGAATCATAATCTAGTTTAAGCCACTGGAGTCCAAAAATACACAAATAAATAAAAAAATTAAATGTTACATGAAATTGAATTTGATAGCAGAGAGGATTAGCACATGATGATGCCCTGTGACACATTTGTTTCTGAAAAAAAAACTGGGAGCTTCTTACTGGAGCAGTACCACATGACATAAATTGGATGAATATACCTTAAAAATAAATGATAGATAGGATGGACGAACAGACAAACGAATGGATGCATGAATGGGCGGACAGACAGATGGATGGACTGATAGATGGACGGATGGATGGATAGATGGACTGATGGATGGATGGAGGGACGGATGGACTGACGGGCTGATGGATGGATAGACGGACGGACGGATGGATGGATGAACGAATGTATGGACTGCTGGGCTGGTGGATGGACGAATGGATGGTGGATATACGGATGGATGGATGGATGGATGGATGGATGAACGAATGTATGGACTGCTGGGCTGGTGGATGGACGAATGGATGGTGGATATACGGATGGATGGATGGATGGATGGATGGATGGACTGATGAATGGACAGATGGATGGATATATGGATGGATGGACTGATGGGCTGGTGGATGGACGGATGTAAGGACAAATGGACAGATGAATGGACATGGATTGATGGGCTGATGGATGGATGAATGGACTGACGGACGGATGGATGGATGGACGGACACGCAAACAGACAGATGGATGAATGGATAGACAGATGGATGGACTGATGGATGTATGGACGGACAGACAGATGAATGGATGAATGGATGAACTGACGGACAAATAGATGGATGGATGGACTGATGGATGTATGGACGGACAGACAGATGAATGGATGAACTGACGGACAAATAGATGGATGGATGTACGGACACGCAAACAGACGGATGAATGGATAGACAGACTGATGGATGGATACCTGAAGATCAGTTGATGGACTGATGGATGGATAGATGGATGGATGGTTGGAGAGACAGATGGATAGACAGATGGACGAAAGGATGGATGGATGAACAGATGCACAAACAGACAGGACAGATGGATGGACTGATAGATGTATGTATGTATGGATGGATAGATATATGGTTGGTTGGATAGACAGACAGATCTCTATTTTTAAGATATATTAATTAATCTGTCCATCTGTTACATCTTACTGCAATCTGTTGTTCTAAATATAATGTACAAATGAAATCTAAAACATTGTGAACTGTTACAGCATGTCCAGTGTGCCCTAGTAGTTTTAGGGGTTGATCTTCTCTGATGTTCTAGAGATAGGATTCCACTCGTTTGAAGATGGCAGTGGCATCTGATGACATTCTTAACTTTATTTACTGCTGCTCACACGTAAAAGTATGTCAGCCATGTTACCCTAAATGTTACCCATCACCTGTCAAGCCCTCTCCAATTACAGCCACCCGTTAGATCACATACTGCACGTAAGTCAGGCCCTAAACATGATCACCATACTGAGTGGACATTTCAGTCACCATGTTTTGATTCTTTATCACTCCCATCCATCATTACATCCACTCTAAAGACAACCTGTGACCATGGAAAACCTTGGGGAACTTCAAAAAGATCCATACATTAACATGTCATGGGAAATTTCTACACAGAATATACATTTTAGTACTTATTTTCTAGAAGTATGTCATTGGCTAGATGTTGTGAGTGCTTGTTGTAGAGTACTATGGGCGGTTTTACTGGAGATTTGTGTATACTAATAAGTACAGAGAGGTCCAAAAACTAAGAAATACTAATCAAATGTAAACAAATTTGTGACACTGACCTGTGCAATGTGAGATGTTCTCAAACACAAGAAGCTCTTCTCAAATCTTTTTGGACATGATCATTATGTTTTGCATTTGTAGAGTTTGTCTTAAGTGCTACAGAAGGGCGCCAAATACGCCGAAATCACCAAATTCATTCTTATTTTTTTCAGTTAAAATGCAGAAACTTATTTTGCATTTTCATTAGTGTTCTGAAACTTTTGGACCTCACTGTATAATTATATAAATGTATTATTTCCAAGTATGGGTTCCTGAGGTTCCTTGGTAAATCGCCCAGTTGAGTAATATTTAAAATCCTTATCCAGTAATCATGAAAAACAACATGGAAATTAATCGGCCAACATGTGCAAGACCCAAAACAGTCAACACAGGTCACAGGTCATACATGCATGAATGCTCTAAACTTTCAATTGGAGAAAACCATCATTTGCATTTTATTATATGTACAGTAATTTACTTCATTTTAAGTACTAGTGCAGTATTATACTGTATGTAGTGCTGACCAACAGCTTAGAATGTCTTTATTTTAACACCATTTTCAGTCATTTAAATGATGTCTCATAAATTATTGATACTCATTGGCAGGATTTTGAGTATTTAATCCTAAATGGAAAGACAATATTTGAAAACTTTTATTTTTAAATCAGAATAATCTACAACACAAACCAGTGTTGCTGCAGAATTGTTAGGAAAATAGACAGAAAGCATCCAATTGTAAACAAACTATCTGTCTCTGAGATACAAATTCATTTGAGGCGAGTTTGTAAAGTGCGGTCGATCATTTTCATATTGGTGACAATTCAATTGTTAATGCAAACTCTGTCCACTCCAGTTCTGACTTCATAGAAGCTTTGATTTAGTTCCTTTAGAACATTTTTAGTCTTCTTTGTTCTTCTGAGGTCATAATCGTATTTTAAAAAGCTCAAATGTACCTTTTTCAAGGGCATTCAAACCCTCAACACACCATGGTAATACATAGACGTTCACACATATTTCATTTGGTCATCTTACTGTGATTTTAGGTAAATGATTTCCTCAAAAGGCAAACATGTGCTCATTTTAAGAGTTTAAACCCATATAGCATCATGCAGTGACACACATGCTTGTTATTCCACTGGTTTACCTGGCTCTTGGTGAAGTGCTAGACTGCCAATTGGATTGGGCCACAGGGAGTTGGCCCGCTATGGTAACCATGATAGATTGGCGCCTCCAGTGCATCATTATGCAGTAGGCAGTGATGGGTACATGTCCTAACAGAATCCCTTAGTCCACACCTACAACATACTTACTTCTGCTGATTGATTTTCACTTAAAAAACAAATAGAATTTTATTGGAGGAGAGATCTCAGGCATACTTAGAGACCAAATTATCATAGTCCTGCTGAAAAAAAAACAAAAAAAAACAAGCTAAGCTGGTTGGCTGGTTTTAGTTGGTCTTTCAGTCTGGTCATAGCTGGTTTGCAGGCTGGTTTTAGAGGGGTTTTAACCACTTCTTTAGGTTGTCAGGCTGGGAGACCTGCTGATCAATCAACTACTTCCAGGTTAAAGCCAGCAAGCTTAGGCTAGTTTTAGCTGGTCTATTCAGCAGGGCGACTTGGTGGTGGACTACTAGATGATTTTTTACTAGCCCATTAAGAACATGCTAGAAACCGGATAACACTGAGGTAAAAACTCCTCAGAACACATTAGCAACCACATAGCAACTCGCTTGCAGTATCTTAGCATCTTAGCATTGAGTTGTGCATAGGTAAACATACTTAAATTGGTAAATGTTAATGAAAAAAGTTCATTAACTGTCCAAAAACCTGACTGAATTGTGTAACGACACATCAAGTCACTTTACAATGTAATACTGCATTAAATTATGAAGGAATTTAAAGATGCTGTCAGCCATTTTGTTAATGTCAGCAACACGCCCTCACTGGAAAGGTCGGTCAACAAGCCCAGTAGTCAAGGTTTAGCTGGTTATCACAGTAGATTCACAAATTTGGACATAAAACACCTTTTTGTCCAGTGACATGAATGCTAATGCTAACCAATTAGCTTTCAACTGATATTATAGACCTTTAAATTAACTCTGAATGTAACAAACACAGTCTGTTTCTAGTTGGCTAACTATAAGTTTTATTGAGTGGTATTAACACAAAATCACTTAATCTTTAATCTTTAAATTCACTGAAACGAGGTTTAGCATGCTAATCTCTGTCTGCTTAGCTGTAAGGAGAGAAATATATGATTTGGGGGAAGTGAGCTTAGCTTAGCAAGCTAATACTTTGTAGAGGGGATTTTAATAGACCTTGCAATGCAGGTCTAATACATTCTTTACCTACAGCCATTGCAATTGGAAACTAAATAGGGATTTATGTTTATTGGTAAAATGAAACCGTAGTGTATTAGTAATTCACATGGAATATCCAAAACAATAGAAACCACTGCAGAATTTGTATTGGTTGTACTGGTTATAAAGTGAATTGTACTGGTTTTAATGTAAACTGTAATGGTGCCCGTTGGTCTCTACTGGTAATCTGTTGCTTTTATTGGTTGCTTGTTAAAACCACTAAATCTTAATGGAATATGTCCAAAAACACACGACAGGAGTCCATTTTTTAATGGTTTTAATGGTTAAAAGTTGATGGTTTGTAGTGGAAACCATTAGAATTTCTGTGATGTTTCTATTGTTTTTTCCAGTAGTTTTTTTTTTAAAGCTACATGTTTGAAAATCTTAAATGTCATTCATTTTCCTGTGTGCGACAGACATTTGCATGCGGTAATGCTAAAAACATTTTTCCTAGTGACAGAAATTAGTTTAATGAGGACTCTGAGATGTAATTTAGCAGACCGTAATAATACAGTACACTAATTATAGAGACTCCTGGGTCGTTCTTAAAGTGGCAGGCTTTGATCAAGGGCACCATTGTGATAAAACAGGACTGTGACGTCGATGACATGTTAGTTCCCTACCAGGACAAAACCTTCAACCTTTACAGTAACAGCTCATATCTTTAACCATTACAATTCCACAACCATCTTGTTACATTAAGGTTAGCATAGATTGTTGACTATTGCTAAATAAAAACTCACTGTTCCAAACCTATTTATTTACTGTTAAAAAAAAATTTTCATGATCAACAGAAACAAAATAACTACAATAAAGGTTTCAATTTTGAGTGAACTGTTCCTTTAAGAGAGATCAAGTTTTGTTCTCTATGAGATCACTGGAGACACATAATAACGTGATTGTCTATGTACGCAGTGGAGGAGAGGAAATCCTTAAGTGGATTTATCAGCCAAACATAGCACTCTCTCAGACAACGACTCAGTCTGTGAACTTTGAACTTTTTGTTCTTCTAGAAGCAGCAGGAATAAAATGCAGGTGCTTTCTCATGCTATGTCAAACACATTGCCAGGGCGACACGTGATTGGACAGTCAAAGCGTTAATTGTTGAAGCATGGGAAACAGTCGATAAGTGCCATGTGTTTAACTGTATGTAATGTGAACGAGACATATTTGAATGTGCCGGACCCATCAAACTAGGAGTTTAAGTAAACCTGATATTCCCCATAATGTACTGTGGTTTTGTCAAACGCAGTTGACAAACAAAGCCTACTTACTATTTTTTTTTTTTTACAAAATATGTATACTGTGCACATTAAGAAATACTTGGATAACTTATTGCATTTGCCAAAACGTGCATTTTGAATCAAATTTTGATTTTGATTTAGTAATTAAGCGTTCAATGTAAGTTCAGGAGTGTGTGATATTGACCAAAAATTATATCCCAATATTATTTTTATTTTGGTGATGATTAGAAAATATTTAGTGTTTTTTGTGCTGGTACCTTAATTTTATTAACATGAAATTAGTTTAAATTAATGCTGTCAAACGATTAATCGCGATTAATCATGTCCAAAATAAACGATTTTGTTTACATAATATATGTGTTATACACACACTGTGTATATTTATTATGTATATATATATATATATATATATATATATATATAAATACAAATACATGTATGTATATATTTAAGAAAAATATGTTATGTTTATATATGAAATATATGTATACATAATATAAAAAATATATAAATATGAATATATAAATGTATAAACGTAAATATTTTCAAAATAGATTATGTTTGTGTGTGCATTTATATATACATAATAAATATACACAGTGTACATACATATATAATGTAAACAAAAACTTTTATTTTGGATGCGATTAATCGCGATTAATCATTTGACAGCACTAATTTAAAGACAACTTGACAGAGTTTTACTATGCAGTCAGCTAAAGCACAGTGCACTGCCAAACGCTATAATTAAATGTTTAAAATGTAATATTTTAAATTTAATAATAATTATAATGTAAAAAATATGAATGAATTAAACAAAAACAGCAATAATAAAAATATTATCACTTAACTTTACAAAACCACAGTTCGCTAACAAGCGTGTCACACCTGTGCTCACACTTTTCAGCAGAATGCTAATTATAGCGCTAATCATGTATTGTTTTCAAAGATGGTCCCTTACTGGGAAGTTTTACTTCTGTTTTAATTTGCTATAGTCTGAATGGAGTCTTAGCCAGATACTTAGAATTCACACAACAGATTTTGCCTCGGTTATATAGGATTAAACCGAGCACATTCAAAACGGTCCACGGTCAGAAGAGCGAGCAAATAACACACAGTCCATTCCTCAGTCATATAGAGGCACCTGACATTAGCAAGCATGCTAATTCCAGGTGCTGCATCCGTAAATTAGGTATTTTCTGTATTCTCTTATCTCTGCTGTGGTATTAACTGACCTCGGAAGCAGGGAATATCCTTAAGGATTTGGTTGGCTGCCATTTCTGTCCCTTTTCCTTGCACGTATTTGTTTATGGAGGATTGCCTTAGGTAACTGGAGACATTTCATATGCGCACATGTTGTTTTGGATCTTGACAGTTCAGTCATTATCAGCTAAGCTGTTTGTTTAACTGTGAAACATCATGTTTAACTTTGATTAGCCCTTACAGAAACTTCTTGTTTTTGGGTGTTTTTGTGAAAATACACTTTAATGCTAGTTTATTTAATGTCTGCTAACTGCATCCAACAATATACAAATAGCCTATCACAGGAGAATTGTCAATTTTGTCATTTTTTTTCTGAAACATCATGGTCATTTCCGCTACCATGTACGTTCACACATTCTGTAGTTAAAATGATGCTTGTGGAAATTACATTAAAATAAAAATGGCAGAATCACTTTTGTCGCTAAAGCTAATTTCATAGCTAGCATGTTACATAGCATAAATATACATTTTCACGTTTTCTAACATTTTGACAGTTTTGAAGAGATCTTCCCAAAAAGCTAATAAACTTGTATTGACGTAATTATATTTTCACTTTTGCAGTATTTTGACAACAAAAAGAGCTGGTGGGCTCCCTTGTCTTGCTAATGCTAATTTCATAGCTAGCATGTGTAATACACACAATTAAATTGCATTTTCATACTTTTTTGCAGTATTTTGACAGTTTTAAAGAGACCTTTAAACAAAAACTAGCAAACATTCTAATAAGCTGGTATGTTAGCTAAGGCAAATTTCATAGCTAGCATGTTAAATCAGCCTATTAAATTACAATTAAATTATATTTTCACACCTTTAGTATTTTGACAGTTTTAATTTGACCTTCATATAGCAAAAATGGCATTTAATGGCCAACTCCCTTGCCTTGCTTAGGCTAAATTCATAGTTAGCATGCTATGTAGCCTAATACATGAAATTAAATGATATTTTCATATCTTTTGTAGTATTTAGACAATTTTAACGTGAACTTCAGTTACACACCACTAAGTTGGTATGTAATGGCCAACTCCCTTGTCTTGCAAGGCTAATTTCATAGCTAGATTAATTTTATGTAGTATTTTGACAATTTTAAAGAGATATTATGTAACAAAATGCTAATAAGCTGGTGTGTTAGCTAAGACTAATTTCATAGCTAGCATGTTATACATCCTAAATACACACAAGTAATATATTTTGTTGACAGATTTAAAGAGTCCTTTATGTAACAAGAAGCTAATGAGCTGGTAGGCTGTAGCCTTGCTAAAGCTAATTTCAAAACTAGCATGTTATGTAGTCTAAGCACACACTTAAAAATAATTTTTGACACTTTTTGTAGTATTTGGCCATTTTAAACTGACCTTCATGTAACAAAAAGCAAGTTAGTATGGTTTTATTAATGTTTTTCCCCTCATATTATTGCAGCGATTAAATGTGTCAAAGAAATGATTAGCATATCAGGTTTTTCATTTCTTGAATTTGCGGTTTGGATTGACATTGGTAGAGTTGTTCTGTAGAGGGACGAACCAGAGCATAAAGGAGACAGTCTGACCATGTTTGCATGTGAGAAGCAAAGAGGATTACATCCAAAGCCAGACTGCCTTTTCAGGCCTAACATTGGGCCCAAGGTCAAGGACTTCGTGATCCTTTGCATGTGGGACTAGGAGCACTGAATGTTGCGCTTCATTGTATTAAACAGAAACTCGAGTCACTGCAGGTGTGTAGCATTAGCACCACCATGATTTTGTATTTTCCCTAAACAGCGTTCTGTTTTATCAATAACAGAAGCTACAGGGTCCGTTCACCCCGAAATAAACATTTGGTCATCATTCACTCACCTTAATGTCATTCTAAAACCTTTATGACTTTGTTTTTTTTTTTTTGTTTTTTTTTTTTTTTCCCCTGTAAACACAAAAGGAGACGTTTCACAGAATGTTCAAGCCGCATTTGAAGTCCATATTTTATTTTTGGTTGAACTGCTCCTTTAAATAGGCACCTGTCTTTGATGAATCATTGAAAATAACAGACAAAAGCTCAGTGCTCATGATCAGTATAAACAATTTAGTCATTTGAGGTTAATGTAGATTATTGATGCAACATACTGTACGAAAAAAAGTGTCATAAGCATGTGTTGTGGACACTCACTCAAGTCAAGCATCTCTGTGGTAAATAAAGGATTTGTCCAATAGCTATTGCACTCGGTGTCAAGGATAATGTTGTCTACAAGTCAAAAAGTGTTCCTTTGGTTTATGGTCATCAAAAAAAAAAAAAAAAAAACAGAACAAACTGACTATAAACAGAGCACTTTTGCACTGTAGATCTTCTCTAACTTCCTTATTTTAAGAGTCATGTTAGTTCATGTTGACTTCCTCTCTTGTGTCCTATCTTAGCCAATGACATCCATAAATTACTCAATAAAACATTAATCTGTTAGTCAAACCATAAAATAACAGGACCGCCTATATCCTGTTTTTCTGCTGACAGTTAATTTGCTCCAGTGAGATGTTCAAGTCTATGTTTAATGCAGTTTACACTCAATTTATGAAATTCACCAGCAACGTTGGGGTCATTTTGATGCAAACAATGCAAACCATCCTGTCTAAATAGCTGCATTGAAATTTTAGCAAAATCAATATTATGTAAATGATAGATTATAATTGTTCTTAAAAATCAGTGTAATCAAAATGTAAATTGTTGCCTTGAATAATTTGTAAAACCACTCTTTAAATTCTTGTACCGAATCATTCATAAAACCATTGTAATTACGTGATTTGTTTGTAAAAATCATGCGTTGAAATTGAATCTTCATAAAACCATTTTAGTTTTTTTTTTTTTTTTTTTTTTTTTTTTTTAAATCATGCTTGCATAAACTGCATTGAATCCCTCATAAAAACATTTTGTATAAATAGTTACATTGAATTTTTCATAAAATCAATATTATGTAAAGTACTGATTATAGAATTGATCTTAAAAATCCTACTTGCATAAAGTATTGGATTGAATACTTCATAAAACCATTCTTTTGTAAGTTGATGTATTGAATTCATAAAACCATTGTTACGTAAAATTATTATTATTTTTATTTTTTGTAAAAATCATGCTTGCATAAATTATTGCATTGAATCCATTGTAAACCCTTGTGTGTGAGTGTGAAAACAGTTCCTTCAAGTTTTCCATCAAATCAATCTTATGTAAATTACTGATTAAATAATCGTTCTTAAAATCATTCTTGGGTAAATTATTGCATTGAATCCTTTGTAAGTTATTGTATTAACCATTCATTAAACTGTTGTAATGCAAAATTATTATTATCATTTTGTAAAAATCATGCTTGAATTTATTATTTTTTTGTAAACAGTTGCATTGACTTTCTATAAAATCAATCTTGTGTAAATTATTGATTATAAAATTGTTCTTTAAATCAAAAGTTGTTATACTGAATCGATTGTAAAAACATTCTTTCATAAACTGGTAACACTTTACAATAAGGTATCATTTGTTAACATTAGTTAATGTATTAACTAACATGAACAAACAATGATCAATACATTTATTACACTATTTATTCATCTTTGTTAACGTTAGTTAATAAAAATAGAGTTGTTCATTGTTAGTTCATGTTAGTTCACAGTGCATTAACTAATGTTAGCAAACACAACTTGTGATTTTAATAATGCATTAGTAAATGCTGAAATTAACATTAAGATTAAGAAATGCTGTAGAAGTATTGTTCATTCTTAGTTCATGTTAACTAATGTTGTTAACTAATGTTAACTAATGAACCTTATTGATTCACTGTTGCACTGAATCATTCACAAAACTATTGTAACTAAAATTGTGAATTACGCAGCAAGTGTAACTCATTTTTTTATTTTAATTATTTTATTTTTTTTTGTAAAAATGAAGCATGCATAAATTATTGCATTGAATCATCATCAAACCATTGTTGTGTAAATACTTGCATTGATTTTTATTTTATGTTGTTGTATTAAATCATTCATAAAACCATTGTTAACGCAAATTTACAGAAAATTATTATTATTTTTTTGTTTTGTTTGTTTTTTGGTAAAAATCATGCTTGCATTGAATTTTTAATAAAACCTTTTTTTTGTATAAACAGTTGCACCGAATCTTTGTAAAAACAGTCTTACATAAATGATCAATTATATACAATTTTCGTAAAAAATAAAAGTTTGTGTAAATTGTCGTATCGTTCAATCTTAAACAAACTGTTGCATTGATTTTTTCATAAAACCATTTTGTATAAACCGTTGCACTGAATATTTGTAAAAACAGTCTTACATAAATTATCAATTATATACAATTTTCGTAAAAAAAAAATGTGTAAATTGTTGTATTGCTCAATCTTAAACTGTTGCATTGATTTTTCTCATAAAACCATTTTCTGTAAAAACAGTCTTATATAAATTATCAATTATATGTTTGTGTAAATTGTTGCATTGTTCAATCTTAAAAAAAAAATGTTCTTCAAATCATCCTTAAGTAAATCATCACACTGAAATGTCAGTGAAAACCAACACAGCATCACAGTACCTTTGCGGCAATTTACATAAGAATCGTTTTATGAACAATGGTCAAATTGAAATGTTACCATTTAAAGACAAATACTTTCAACTTGAGACCCATGAATGGCGTCAAATGACAGTTCCTCTGTGTTGTGGTTAGTGTTCACACTGTTCATCACTGTAAACAAGACCAACTTTTTCAGTTTTAGTTTTTAAAGATTGGGCAACCTTTATCAGCCATATTGTGGTTAGATGTTACTTCTAAATGATGCAGCATCCTGTGTGAGACGTACCTGCATCTCTTTGCGTATTGAGTACAGTGGGTTATTATCAGGCCTCGAAAACACTGATGGTTTTACTGTTGCAGCAACTTGTGAGGAAACGGTGGGCGTAACTGTGTTTTTACATACTGCTATCACATAACACTTTCATCTTTCTACAAAGCAGTCAGAGAGGAAATGAAATTTTGTTTTGGAAGAGGAAATGTTTTCTTTGTTGTCATTGTTTTTCTTTCCTTGTCTTTACTTTGGCTGCGAACGTGAGGAATTGTTCTGCGTTGTGCTGAAAAGCCGTCGAAACGTTAAGAGAATGAACGTGTGAAAGCCAACGTTGATTAAAAAAAATAGCGAAACTGCTAAAGGACTGTCATGTAAACATGTTTGATGACAAGCGTTTGACTTCCTCTTTTCAACTTCCTCTGCAGACAGTGGAAAACTACTGAGCAGTTTAGCCAAACAGACAAGCGTTCACATGTTTCAGACACCGTCGCTCTGTGCAGATCCTCTTTCACACAATACTCGACTGCTGCAGGACTTTTCACGTATTAAGGCACAATAAGTCTATTCAATTTTCACTGTAGACATTTATAATTGAATAAGCATGTGTTACATTTGGCAAGAATGTAAAAATGCTACAGGTTGCTAAGTATGCTAATTAGCAAACTGTAAGTGACTTTGCCATTTATTGTGATAAATTATATTTAATGGGACAACACATGTATATTTAATTCTTTATTTTGCACGTAAAAATAATGAATTGCCACATAATTTGGGATTCAAACCTATATTATTTTCAACTAGACAATGCAGGTTTTGACAGTAAACATTTTTGTTTGTATGTGTAAATATCTTATTTAAATCTTATTGTATTTTTTATGGATTATAGATTTTGTGTAAAAACATTCTTACATGAATTATTTTGTTGATTAATCTTGATCTATTATTAGTAAAACCAATAAGTAAACTGTTGCATTAAATTGTCTGTAAAGAAATTCATATAATATAACAAAAGGCTGCTTTTATTATGGTGGTTATTGGTACATTTTCTGGTGCAAAGGCACCATAAGGAATAAAGTGGGCATACCTCAAGGCTCGATTTTAGGTCCATTGCTTTTTAATCTGTTTATAAATGATCTGCCATATAGTTGTCCAGATGTTGAATGTCAGCTCTATGTGTGTGTGTGTGTGTGTGTGTGTGTGTGTGTGTGTGTGTGTGTGTGTGTGTGTATATATATATATATATATATATTGTAATGTCTGGTTTTGTAGATTATTATTTGTAATTGTTTTTTTTTGTTTTGTTTTTTTCTATTACCTGAAATGACGGCCATTTTGTTAATTTCCCAAAACAGTGAACTGACTTGATCTGCAATGCACTAAAATCATGCAAAAACATTCAGACAGCATGTTTGCATTGCAAGCAGATGTACTCGAGGTGACTGACAGCTGCTGCATTATTTGATCACCTGAGGCACTGGGCTGCGCAAGACTGCTGTTGTGTCACAGTTGTGAAAGGAAAGAAGTGATCTTGTGATCAAATGAGAGAAGTGAAGCACAAGCGAGGAGTGGTGGAAAATTACAGAAACTTTAGTCGGAGGCTAGACGCTGTTTTGATACACAGCAAAAGTAATGCTTCTTATTGGGGTGGGTAGCATCTTAATTCAGTCAAGCTGATGTAAACATGGGCCAAAACAAGGGCCGTAATCACAACAACCGCAGCAGGACTCGCTGCACATGCAGAGGCAGAACACCAAGTCAACCATCGAGTTGTTTACTGTCAATTTGGGGTTGTATTAGTGTTTTTTTCCCCCTGAAAAGCAGATGTACACAGTATTAAAACCACTTGGCATGGCTATGCATTTCAGCTAAATTGTGATTTATAATGTGAAATCTTAGATTTAAAAGTTTTATAGACTGTAAAGCTCTAGTTTAATTCCATCCTCAATCATTTCAGATAATGAGAAATTAATGGTTCTCAAATGGCTTTTCTTCAGGATCCAGATTTTACTTTGCACAACAAGTGGCGATCCAGCATGCCACAGTATGAGAAACTGTTTAGTTCAGGTTTCTTTTCTTTTTTCTTAGGGTTTACGAACTTAACCGTAAAACTGCTCTGGAATGATATTTATAATGAAAAATGCTATACAATTAACTCTTAATATATTTAAAAATAATTTTCTTTTTCTTCAGATTTTCATATTTGATGTCATTCTAATTGTGGGTGGAAAAAATATAAATATGGAACAGTTCACCAGTTTAAATTTGCTAACAGTTTACTCACCCTCAGTTCATCCAAGATGTAGATACATTTATTTCTCCATCAGAAAATATTTGGAGTAATTTAGCACCTACGCTCAGCAATGGATCCTGAATGGGTGCCGTCAGAATGACCAAAATACGAGTCCATAATGCATAATAATATTTCCTCTAGAGAAAGTCAATTTCCTGTTGTTCTTGTACATCTAAATCCACCAACACATTTATTTAGAACGGTTTTAGTCTGTCTTTGCTTGTAAATGGTGTTTGATCTGTACATATTTCTCTCCTGATTCAGATGAGAGATCTCTTTTTAACCAAAAGCCTGTTTGAATTTAAACATGTCCTAGTGATGGATGTTTTTTTTTTTTTTTTTTTTTTTTTCAAACATGCAAATTCGTACTTCACAAAACGCTAACTGATGAACTGGAGTGGTGTGGGGTACTTGTGGATTAATGCAACATTTTTAGCAGCTGTTTGGACTCTCATTCTGACGGCACCCATTCACTGCATTGCTGAGCAAGTGATGTAATGATAAATTTCTCCAAATCTGATGAATAAACAAACTCATCTACATCTTGGATGACCTGAGAGTGAGTAAACATTCAGCAAATCAGTCTTTAAACATAAATATATTGCTGCTTTATATTTTAAAAATGGGTTACTCACAAGATGATCCTCCTGTTTTATAACCAACAAAAACTTTGAAAACCAGTTTAGCTTACAAAAGTACCTGTACTGTCCTTACATCAAATAATAAAAAGTATAAACTTACTCTTTCTGCATGACACTTTCCTGGATTAAATGCAGCTGAATTTGACTTGCACCTGAGACTCTCTGGAGGTTTACAGTTACTGGCAACGGCCCACTTATTCAGACAGCTGATATTAAATTAGAGATGTTCTCGTCTGAGGTTCAGGTAAAGGCTGTCCAGCTCAAAGGGCCTGAGGTGCTGTGATGGTTCCTCTTACCTATCAATGTCACTCACGTCTTTGGCAGGACTCACACTGCAAAAGTTGCCACTGAAGTGATCTACCAGATGAGCTAGAGGAATCACTCTATAGGCATAAATCACAGGAATCATTTGGCACCTAGTAAAATATTTCACTGAAATCTCGCTTGCTTCTTTTATATTCATACACTAAGACTACTGTATCGAAGCGCAAGCATTGACACAGCAGTGCTTGTACAGACATTGGCCAGTGGCGGCGCAGTTGAGGAGCGAGACGAGGAGCTGCGGCAGTGATGCGCGTTGGAGGCGCGCTTTTCTGAACACAGGAAGCGGGCGCTTTAAGAAGACGCGCTGCTGCCGCGGACAGGAGGCAGGCCGGTGTTTTTCCACAACTGATGTCTAATGGTCACCCATGTTGAGAGACAAAGGTCAGAAAAAAAAGCTCATAAACTAAATTTACCGCTGCCGCTGTTATTCAGCACCGAGCTGCCGCACAATACAGAAGGGACAAGAACGTTTCAAAGGAATTAAAGGAAATAAACATTAAAGGTAACGTTGTTTCCCCTGTTTGCTTTTTGGATTTAGTATAACGCACGGATGTGAGACGACTGGTGTTTTATTTCATTTTTAGCTTAATTTACAACGTTTTCGAAATCTTTTTTCACAACGTTACTTAAAATTCAACAGCTTGTCTTAGTTGTCACACATGCTGAAAAGAGTTTGTTAAAGGATCCAGAAAGTAGGCTACTTTAACAGTTTATTTAAAAGATTTTTTTTTTCTTTCTAATGTTATTAGGCTATTTTAACAAAGGCTTCAGTATATAGCCATATAAAAGATAATAATGTAATGGTTTGTTTCTTTTCTTTTTTTTCTTTTTTGTCTTTTTTTTTAATGATTCATGATGATTTGACACGCTTTTAAACTGGTGGTCCATAAGGAGCGATTATGTGCTGCTCAATGCGCTTGTGTTGATGCTGTCAGTTGTCATTGAGTTTCTTACACTCCCACTCTAGATAAATATAACTGAGTGCTGACTGCATGGAGTTAAGAATAGACAGTTTAACGTCCCTCGATGAAAACATGTAGCATGAGGGTTTTAACCTGAGATATTCACCTCAACAGTGTCAAGCGGATGAAATAAAGTTACAAATGAACATTATGCACACAAAGATGCGACTGTAGATGCAGCCGGAACGGTGCGTCAACAACCTGTTGGATGCGTTCTTAAGAAAAACGGTAACATTTCGCGAAAGTTTTCGAAGTAATCGGATGTAGGTTTGGTGACTTTGGCGACGGTTCACACAAGGACGCGTTCTTGCGTTTAAAAGCGAAACGAAGAGGAACTGAAAGGAACTTGGGGGCGTTTAAAAAGCTTCTAAAAGGCGGCGTTTACATAGAAACCGTTCTTGAGTATGCATTTCCCCCGCTTTGTAAGTTCCTCGGTTCTAAAAACGCGGTTCTCAGTTTAAAAACCCGTCTCGAGACGTGTGAACGTGTGTTAACTAGATTGCTTTTAACTTCACACTCAGCATTAAAAACGCGATGCTAAGCAACGAGAAGCTGCGAACCGGCCAAATACAATAGCTTTTCGTATGAACCTGCATCCTAATGAACTGACGACTAAAGTTGTCTCGCAAACAGGTTCACCTCATCTAGTAGCCTACTTAGGGTTATGCGGAAGTCAGATCAGTCCCTGCTCAAACAAACACAATACAGGATACAGAGTTTAGGTTTCTGTGCACATGCCAGCTTGCATACCTAGCACACCGATAAGGGTAACAGCCACAATGCATTTGGGACAGATGCAATTTTTTTAAGTGAGGACGAAAACAGCTAAACAGTTATTCAGTGTGTCGTCTATATCTTAGTGTGTCATAAAAGAGAATTGCAAATATATGAGCCTATCAGCTGCTTTTTAATTGATGTCAATAAAAAGTAAGGCTTGTTAACAAAGGCGATACTGTGTCATGACTGCCAGCAAACAGCTCTGCCCAGAATTTAGTTTACCATTTTAGACTTTGAACTTTTCCAGCATGCTTTTCTTTTTTTTTGTTGGATTTAGTTGTTTATCTTTAATATAGACTGTGAGGCAAATTTCACATTGAGCAGGCTGAATAATGCACATTTTGTATTCAGTACAGTTTCCTAAATATTTAACAAAATGAAAAAGAGGACAGATAGCAGAACAGCACACTCTCTGAATGCAGTGCACTGACCCGGTTCACTTTTAAAGATCATTTTTACTTTTTTTTTTATTGACATGCAACAGTCCCTGTACCCAATTTTGCCACCCATAAAAATGCATCTCGCATGTATTTGAATTTTTATTTATTTATTTATTTATTATAGTGTCTTCAGCTTTGCACTTGTTGTTTTGGTCAGGCGACAAATATTCCCTTTGAATAAGCATGACATTTGTGGAATCGTAAATATACAAGGTTAAAAGTTCTTGGTGGACACTGGAGATGTATGACAGAAATCTGATCTGGACTGGCTACTGCATTTATTATCAGACCAGTTGACTTGATTTATGGCATAAACCTCCAGTGGATAAATTATGGTTTTTGTGTTTTGATTACAGGACAAATCAAAAGTCAATATGACCACATTAATGGTTATGATAATAAACATTACTGTACTTTAGAAACAGATGAACTCCTTCTTTGTGTAGTAACAATGTCAATATGTAGCAGTGTTGTTTCTTCAATGCATGTACCGCAACAATGAAGAGCCAACAGTGTGTTAACTTTAATTATTAAACACTATCTTAGGTTGTTCAATTATACTGGTGCTTAACTCTGAATTATTCTCCAAGAGTTGACACCATTACTTAGATCCTCTCTTATTTATATTTCATAATGGGCATACTGACCCTGCATCCACTGTGTCATATTTGTTCTTCGCAATGTGTACTAAAAGCTAAGGGTTTTACAAATGGACAAAGGACCCCTATGGAACCACAAGAGAGTGCTTTGGAATATATATAAAAAAATTAGAGGGGGGAAAAAAAGAAATATATTTTAGGGCTGTCAAAGTTAACTTGTCAACTTACTGTAAAATATACATATATTGTAATACTAGTTTACTGTGGGTTTAGTACAGATTTGGAAACCAAAGGTTCCATATATTGTCTTTAACACACTGTAAAAAAATCATATATCAAAATACATAATAACCATTATATTTTAGTAAGGGTCCTTGCAAAGAGGTCTTGGCATCAAACAGTTTGAAAACATCTGAGGACCACAGTGGGACCACCTAGTCAATGTCACACAATGACCACACTACTGCAGCAGAATGCAAATGCGAACATCTTAATCTCCAGTGATACAGTTTGGTTCACTATAGCTAGGCAGTGAGAGCGCAATGCATCATGTCATAGATTATGTACAAGTGGATCAAACTCTGCTGTCAACACTTGACTTGAATGTTCATGACTTCAGTTTCATGCATCATTGCTGCATTGTGAGGTTTACATAAATGGATAAGAGTGTGCTTCTAATGCTCCGGACTCCGTTTATGTGGTGGAACGAGTGCGGAAAGGAAGGAATTTAATGTGAGAGCACTCAGGAAATGTACATGGTTCTAAAATAGGGATGGTTACGTAATGAGCCAAGTGCCTCGTGCCGACTCTAGACCTGAAGTCTCCCTCGATAGTTGGGACTATGTAGCAATCCTGCCACTCATCTGAGATGACAAAGTTGATGGCCCAAATAAATCCCTGATGGCCACAGGCTATGTGACCTATTGATGCGGAAGAACAAATCACTTCCAATTAGGAGCTTCTTGGAGGCGACTGATTCCGGATTCCGGAGTGAAGCTGCTCCATCTTCCACTGAAGAAAACTTGAGAGTTTTGACCAACTCGGTGCGATTCAAGTCTATTGTTTCTACTTGGTGTCCCAAAGTAGGCTGCCATGTGTCACAATTTTTGCAGCATTCCAACACTGTGCGCTAAAAGGGCAAAAAATGCCAACGGATCCTTTGTTCTGTATTTTTGAACAAATTGCCCGATCCAGAATTCATATAAATGGTCCTGTGAGCACAAATCGCCATTGTCCTTTTATCACGGCTGTGCTGCCAAATGCAAAAGGCTGAGGGAAACAAGTCGTACAATAGGCTTTTGTTACTCGTCACATTATGCCCTATGCAAATGCACTGGACCTTGTCTTTGCTTCACTGCTGACCAGAATCTAAGTCAGTCAAACATTGTGCTCTGTCTTCAAATCACTATACAAAAAGTATATAATTGTTCTTTGACTACATGTCAAAGTATGTTAAGCCAAGCTACTTGTCTTGAAAAGAAAAGCTATTAATGGCAGGAGCCTGGAAACCATCAGCTGTTCAAGTGAAACACAACAGAGGTGTGGATTGCCGTCCACATGCTCTTGTTTGTCGTGTCTATGGCTCGGGTTTCCACAAGTGGACGCCACACATGCAAAGATAAATAGTTTCAGATAGACCTCTGATGCTTCTGGGCAGTGGAAATTTACCATCCAGCCGACCGCCGCTCGGGTTATCCACTGCTCCGATGCTGCGACCAATCTACTGATTGCTTTTAATTGTCTTAGTCTGTGGGCGGGTCGTGGTGTCACCTCGGCTTACACTGAGCCCTGGAGAGATTGGGGCCGTGTGGTCAGAGGTATGGTGTCTGCTGAGAGAACAACACAGGCCAATTGGATTCAGCCATGAAGGAAATGTAAGTTACAGGCAGCGTGTTAATTTGAGGGAATGTCTGTGCTTGTGGATAATGGGAAAGGGATAAAATTTGAGAAATAAGATAAAAGATTAGACTTTGATGGAGTTTGTCATGTCGGATATTAAAAACTTAGATCAGAAATGTTTTTAAAACTAGAATTTATTTTATTGACAATTAAATTATTGCCAACTCATGGGCAAAAATGGGATTGCAACAAGGCACCAACCAGTTGCATTTCTTAACCCACTTGTTTGTTTTCTTTGATTCTCGGCCAGTAAAGTTTGTCACCACAGTGCTTTGAGTGGAAATGGAAAGTGTCTGGAGGATTTCGCTGTAGTTATGTAACAGAACGTGTTTGAGTTGTAGCGAGCACCTAAGCCTTTGAAATATACAAATTTAACCTACCTAAAGAGGATGAACGTAACTTCCTGAAATTTTTAGACCTTTTTAACAGTCTTGCGTTGCCAAGTGTATGATTCTGTACTAAATTCGAAAATATAACAAAAAATCACCAATTAAATGGAAACTATTTAGTGTAAAAAAAACACCCAAATTCTTTCACCGTAAAAGATCGAGAAACCTCCGGAAGATCAATTTAAAAGAACTTGAGTACTGGTATGCTGCCACTCTAGTTAGCATGTTTATTAAGTCGTATGTTTAGGAAAGCAACGGAAAAGAGAATATACGTGTATTTATTGATTGTCAAACACACTGAAGATCCCCCCCACCCTCTTCTTCCGTCTCCTTGAGAGCAAGGGAAAAAGCAGGCTTGTGTTGAAG
Source organism: Acrossocheilus fasciatus (assembly GCA_036784905.1). Taxonomy (NCBI): domain Eukaryota; kingdom Metazoa; phylum Chordata; class Actinopteri; order Cypriniformes; family Cyprinidae; genus Acrossocheilus; species Acrossocheilus fasciatus. The sequence continues at coordinate 25,001,184 of CM071959.1, read as the reverse complement.
AAACCGGCCTCACAGTGGGGCTATAGTTTGTTCAAGCGTTGCCAAGCTGTAAGGGAGTCTGGAACGGGTAGGGATGTTGGAGCTGACTTTGGTATCTTACTCTCTGGGATTCATCTTAGGGGCTCCATGGCAAATTTGGCTCGTGCTTTGAAACAGAAGACGCCAAGCCTGACATAATTACTCCATCCTTGAATAGAATCCTGACAGCGTAAACACTGTGTTACTTAAAGGGACATGGGCAAGATAAATATGCCAGTTCTGCATCGAAACTGCAGTGCAGGAGTTTTTATTAAATCAGATTTAATTTATGTGCGTGATTGCGTTTGGGTTTCCTTGTGGGCCATAATGTGACGTATTTCTGAGTGAAATGTGTATTTTATCCATCAGGAAGTGAATGGATTGTGAAAATGGCAAAAATAATTTTATTACATTTTCTTTTGATTTGATTTCCAGTGATATTAAGTACAATTTATAGTCTAAGTATGAATTTACTTTGACAAAACAATATAATTTGTTAATAGGTTTATAGTGTACAAATCATTTAAAACAAGACCAGGGAAATGTTTTAGCAAAGTAAAGAGGGTCCATTTTGATTTTATGCTGACTTTAAACTAGTTGGTGTTAAATGCTGATGTGTTTTCTTACTCATCGCCTATGTGGTTATCTGTTGGCATCCTTTCATGTTGACTAAAGACACACTTGACAAGCAACAAAGAAAGCGATGAAGCTTATCAGTTTTTTACGACTAGGTTTTAATGTACTATTGGTCATAGCTAAGTTATTGTACCAAGTATCATGCCACTTGCTTTCAGTTGTGTCGTACATGAAAATTTCCTGTGTTCAAACCACAAAAATGTGATTTTACTTTAATCACATTAACCATCATGTTATATTCTCGTGTGAACATTTCTCACACCTGAAAAAGCTGCTGTTCAACATTAACTATTTATGTTTGACCTAATTATAAATGATTTAGAAAACTAAACAGGAACTTTTTGATGTCTGAACCTAAGGCTGTTGGGGTTCTGTCAAGAGTTCTAACCCCTTGTTTTCTTTTTAGCATGGCCCAGAAGGAGAAACTTCAGTGTCTAAAGGACTTCCACAAAGATATTCTGAAACCCTCCCCGGGAAAGAGCCCAGGCACGAGACCAGAGGATGAAGCCGAGGGGAAACACCCCCAAAGGGAAAAGTGGGCTAGCAAGCTTGACTTTCTTCTGTCAGTCGCCGGGGGCTTCGTTGGTTTAGGCAATGTCTGGCGGTTCCCGTACCTCTGCTACAAAAATGGCGGAGGTGAGCAGATTTGTTGATACTTTTGGACTTTGAACACCGATGTGACAGTCATAAAAACTTAATTTCTAGACCTCATTTCTGGAATCTACTCCAAAGATTATCAATTGGATAAATTCATTCAAAAATAAAAATTCTGTCATCGTTTACTCAGCATCAGGTTGTTTCAAACCCAAATGATAATCTTGTTCTGTAGGACACACATGGAGATGTTTAGAAGCTGCTCTTTTTCCATAGAGCACAAGAGAATTATTAAACTGTCAAACTTCATAAATGTTTAAAAAGCACCATAAAGTGTTTCAAAGCCATACGAAAACTCATCTCATGTCATACATTATGAGTTTTCATGTGTCTCATGGCCGATTACAATGCATTTTCAATGAAATGCACGCGCAAATACATTTTGAGAGTGAATAATGACTTATTTTGACAAACAGAGTCCTATGGATTACTTTTATGGTGCTTTTTTGAAGTTTGACAAATACATCACTATCCACTTTTGTTACATGGAAGACAGAATATTGTACATTATGAAAAATCTTTTCTGTTTCACAGAATAATGTAAAACATTTTGAGCAACATTTTTTTCAGTGAACTGTCTCTTTAAGGCTTAATAATTAATATACCCTCAGATCATTAACAATCATGCGCTAAATTTGAGAATTAGATAACACATTAAAGACATTTCATTTACAGTATCTTCTGAAAAAGTACCCTACCCTACCCTAAAAGTACATAACACTCACTCTCTTCACACAACAGAGATACAGAAAGAGAATGAGTGCGAGTTTCAAAGCCTTACGTTGTATTGAATGAACTCCTTGAGAAATATGAGTTAAACACTAATCCAGAAGTTAATAGGATATAATAATTGACAGAATAAAGTAACTCTTCTCCTGGCTCCATTTAGGTGCTTTTCTCATCCCATACTTCATCTTCCTGTTTGGTGGAGGACTGCCTGTATTCTTCCTGGAGGTGGCACTCGGTCAGTTCACCTCTGAGGGAGGAATCACCTGTTGGGAGAAACTTTGCCCCATTTTTACAGGTGAGTTTGTTGAACTAGTATTTCATTTGCCATAGATTAAAATGGAATATAATTGCCATCGATGGAGTGCTTTTTGCAAAAAAAAATGCTTTTTGCTGCCAGTTGGTGTAGTTAAGGTATCTACCAGCAGGGGCAAATGGGGCCATGCCAAGCACTCTGACCTCTTGGTAAGGACACAGATTGGGAGGTGTGTCACAGATACCACCAGCTGTATCTGAAGATAGGCTGTGCAAGACATACAGGTTTCATGTTAAATGTCTGATAGGAAATATGTATATTTATGTAAAAAAAAAAAAAAAAGTTGCTAGGGTTAAGCCCATCACCCTCACCTCTCAGAGCCACTAATAATAATAATATTTTAAAAATTAGATTAAGACTAGTCAATCTATTGGCAGTTTTCGATTTTTTTTTTATGTTTTTTTTTTGTAAATTTTTATTAAATATCTCAATATATAAAGTTCCATTATCCGATACAGTATTCATTATGTGCTCCCATTTAAGCATGGCTCCATCTGCTAATTCCTATGTAGATATTTGTGTAGACCAAAGCAGTAAACTAAATGAATACCTTGACAGTCCTATTAAATTTGACACTTTTATTTGCAAAATATTGACATGCACCAAGAGTGATATGTAGTAGATTATTTCTACATGATAAACTTGTCTTTGCCACATGTTGAATAATCCTTAAAGGGGGCATAACACACAGTTTCACCCAATCTCGTGTTAATATTGAGTACCTATAGAGTAGTACTGCATCCTTCATATCTCCAAAAAGTCTTTAGTTTTGTCATATTTATAAAAGAAAGCTACAGTTTTACGATTCTCTCCGAAAAAAGCCAAGCTCCTGTAGGTGTGCTGTGGGCGGAGCTAAAGAGTGACGAGCACTTGCACCAATCACCAACAAAACAGAGACATTTAATGCCGCTTCATTTACCATCTTCAGTTCTGAATCATGACCAAGATCTTTTATAGCTGGGACTGCTCCATCTTTCAGTATTAAACGATGTGCAAATCCAGCGTCGAACTGGGCCTTGTTTATAAAACGTTCGTCAACAAACACACTTGAGAAACTCCGTTCTGCCCCGGAAAAACAAACTGCATCCACTGTTTACGTAACGCTGGGTTCTTCGGGAAGCTGAACAAGGTTATCTTTCCCTCACAACCAAAAACACACTTCTTTAGAGACATTCTTCCCGAGCGAGTCCGATGCAGTGCAGCCGAATGAAGCCCGTTGATGGGTGCGCTCTCACTCTGGTCGATGCGTGCACGGGCACGTTCTTCTGGGAGAAATGCCCATATAAGGAGTTCCACCGTCTTCACATCAGCAAGAGCCACGATCGAAAAAAAAACTCTCCAAAATTTGTACGAACCTGGAAGTAAGATTTTTGGCACAGAAATACTCGTCCAAATTGTTTTTTGAAACTTTGTCCATGCTTGGCATGAGAATCAAACTCTTTAACAGTGTAAACAACAGCATTGTACCCCCCTTTTAAGTAGTCATCCTTGGTGTATTTTAAGGTCAGCAGTCTGTTAATTGCAGCCTGTCTTCTTGTTACTCTAGAGACTTGTAGTAGTTTCATTTTCAGCCTGGCTAGTAGCAGAGACAAGGTAACATCAGCAGCTATCAATTTATGTATTGGCTAAGAAGGGCAGCTGCTCATGAACAGTAGCTTGTATAACTGGACGCATCTTCAACTTGTGTGGTGTTGTGACTAAAGCAAGATCTAGGGACCAGGAGGTTGCTGATTCGAGCCCCAAAGAGCAATTACCGTTGTACCCTAAAAAAAGAATCAAAACCCAGAGTGAATGACTACTTTGGAAAATTAAAGCAACAGATTTCCACCAAAATATCTCTTATATAACAAAGAGTATATCAAACCTCACAAAAATGTCTTCTGACCACATGTTCATTACTTATTTAAACAGAGTTTACCAGTGAGCAATCATTACATGCAAACTGCTGAATTACCCATATCCCTCTGCCAATGAATGAGGTGACAGCGTCGGTCTGTTTTGCTTTCCAGTCAACCTGGCCAACATTGATTTACACAGTTCAAACTCTGAACCAGTGTCTTGCATCACTTACCTCCAACTCTGGACAAGTTTATTCCATGTTTATACAGAAAGCACAAGAAGGTTGCATAGAAGTTTGTCATTTATTTATCCATTTCCATGCTCCACTGGAGCACAACTCCTTTCATTGTGTTCATTAAGGTTATAATAACAAATTGCAAACACTTTGAATAACTATAATGTGCTGAGTTAGTCCATAGTGCCATTGGCTTAATGTCACCATTCCTCTCTTTGTACAGGTATCGGCTATGCGTCCATAGTGATCGTTTCTCTGCTGAACATCTACTACATTGTGATTCTGGCCTGGGGTTTGTACTACCTGTTCCAGTGCTTTCAGCCAGAGCTTCCCTGGGCAAGCTGCAACAACAAATGGAACACAGAAAATTGTGTGGAAGATACCCTCCGCAAGAACAAGACACTCTGGGGGGCTGTGAACGCCACTAACTTCACTTCCCCCGTCACTGAGTTCTGGGAGTAAGTACTCATTACTTGAGTACAATTTTGTTGTGTACTTTGAAAGCCATCCAAATCCAGCTATCAGCATTTAGTAGAGAAGAAGTTGTGGGGTTATGAAGCCAAGACATTTCCTAATTTATCTGTACAGTTGTCCTCAGTCATTCACAAAGACTCTGGAGCTTTCTTAGTGATGTTGTGATTGTAAATAGCTGTCTTATGGAGCCTTCAACATACTTAATGCTATTGATTGGGGGTATTCAGGAGATCCACAGTCCTGCAGAGTTTAGATTCAATCCTGATCCAACGCTCCTGGCAGTTAGTTGGTTTAGGCCTATTTTTACTAAACCCGGTAGAACAATGGGTCCCACCGAACAGTTCCAAGGGTCTGGAGCAGGGATGGACAACTTTGGCCCTGGAAGGTCACTGTGCTGCAGAGTTTAGCTTCATCCACCTCCTGGTAATTTTCAACCAATCCTGAAGACTAAGATTAAATTTTACAGGTGTGTTTGATTTGAGATGGAGCCAAATTCTGCAGGACAGTAGCCCTCCAGTTGCCCATCCCTGGTTTAGATCTCCAGACTGTCTTCTAAAGACCAATATTTTCACAGAGTTTAGCTCCACCCCCTAATTAGCACACCTAAGGTCTTCAAGAAACTTTCAAGAAGGTGTGATAGAGCAAGTTAAAGCTAAACTCTGCAGGAAGGTGGCCCTCTAGCTGCAGGTCTTCACACAGCTCATCTAGCATAAGGCTAGTGGTGGTATTATAACTCTATGGTGGTGTGTATTCAAGAAAGCAATGTTAACTAAGCTGGTTCCAAAACCATGACTGCAAGGGGGTTGAGTCAACCTAGAGTATGTTCATGGTGAACAACAAGATAACCTGCTCTGCAGAAGGTTATGCTCAGAGCATAAGTTGCCAAGGCTACTTACATACCCTGAGAGTTATGTCTGCTTTTGGAACCAAAAGTTTAGGTTTCCTGTTAACTTGGTAAACTCACCCGGGTATGTCTCAGAACCTGCTTTCTGGAATACCCCCCAGGTGTATCTAACCATGCTACTGGAGGGCTACCATCCTGCAGAGTTTAGCACCAAACCTAATCAAACACACCTGAGCTACCCAAATCAAGGTGTTCGAGGTTACTTAAAATTTACAGACAGGTGTGGAACAGGTTTGGAATGGAAATCTGTAGGAAGGTAGACCTCCAGAAGCGAGATGGCTAAACCTGCTCTACAATCACTGGCTTCTTGTAATGATTTGCACTTAAACAATTGTTCCTCTATAGTTTGGGTGTCCAAACTTGGTCCTGGAGGGCCAGTGTCTTGCAGAGTTTAGCTCCAACCCAAATTAAACATACATGAACCATCTAATCAAGGTCTTAGGCATACTAGAAACTTCCAGGCAGGTGTGTTGATGCAAGTTGGAGCTAAATTCTGAAAGACACTGGACCTCCAGGACCAAGTTTGGACACCCCTGCTATAGAGAACTCTTCTGTCATAGCAGATTAAACAACTTCTCTGATTATTTGAATGGTAGCTCCTTAAATACCCTCAATGGCTTTAGAGTTTCTCACCAGCAAACATTCTTTCCACCACAGGCGAAATGTCCTCAGCATCTCAGATGGTATCGAGGAAGTGGGTCATATTAAATGGGACCTGGCTCTGTGTCTGCTTGCTGTGTGGGTCATCTGTTTCTTCTGCATCTGGAAAGGCGTTAAGTCCACTGGGAAGGTGAGCTTGGTTGCATTACACAAATTCTTTCAACTTCAGTCAATTTAAGTTAATTTAACTAATAATAGTTTTTACATTGTAGTTGGAGTTATAAGTAGCTAGGGAGATTTGAATGTTACCTTTGTCAATGTTGTCAACATAAACATACCAGCAGTTCCCTGGTTAGCACCCATAGTAACTATAGTACACCTCCTTCCTAATAGAGACCGTAAAGTCAATCCGCAGACACCACCTCTTGACTTGGGCACAAGTTCCCCTTGAGCATGCACTTGTGAATCTTATCATGGCTCCAGCCAAGACAGTGTCAGAATAGACTGCGGTATAGCAATTCTAGCAATAGCTACTTTAGGACTTCTTTATGCAATGAAGGCTGGTTCATGCTGCCCTAAAAACAAAATTTTCAAGTTGGTGTTTGGATTTTAGTATGTTAGGAAATTGATTAAAAAAAGTCTTTAAAAGGCTCCTTTTGCGCTTCACTTGAAGCCATTTTGACTTGAAAACATGTGACTGAGCTCCATTAAAGGTGGCATATGAAAGATTATTTTCTGTTATCTATTTATTTAATTTTTTGTGACAGTCTGCAAATTTGTTATGCAATTTTAAATATACAAAGCAATTTTAAAATTTATTTGGTAATTCATGTTTTGATGTAGTTTTCGGCACTGTAGTCAAAATAAAATTTCTAGCCAAGCCAAACATCACATGATTGGAGGAAAACAGCTGACCAGAAAGTATATCCTCTAAAGCCAATATAAAACTGTCAGCGAAGTTAAGCTGTAAATTGCATGTTAGCCTTGGAAATGTTTTTGTCAGAATGTCATCTCAGAATGCTGGAAAGTATGACAAGTCTTTTAAAGAACCTGTGAAAAAGCTCTGCTTTAGTTTTCTAAATTGTCAAATAGCCTACTAAGTTTGTGGGTTTTAATACAACCATAGCATTAAATTTAACCTCAGTGTTCTTGGCTTTTCTGCTTAGGTTGTGTACGTCACGGCAACATTCCCATTTGTCATGTTAATTGTCCTGCTTGTACGGGGTGTCACTCTTCCTGGGGCAGCCGAGGGCATCAAATTTTATCTGTACCCAAATGTGACTCGCCTTGGAGACCCAGAGGTAAGATCTAATAGTTATTTACATCAAAAGGCTTTATATCACCTACCCACCAAAACATGATTCCATTCCACTTTGGTCTCTATGGCAATCAACTTGGCTGAAAAGACCAACATAGTTGGTTCATAGCATATGTTATGTTTTGGATGCTGGTCCCATCAGGTTTAACTAGCTGAACCAGCAAGTAGGGATGGGTACCGAGAACCGGTATTTTTTTTGGGCCGGTATGTAATTGGGTCAATACCGGACTACCGATAAGCTTCAGGACAAACGATACTGTTATCGATACTTGCGTTGTTTTATCTCTGCATATTTCAATGTTAATGACGAATTAGAAAAAGTAGAAAATGACAAGCAGCAGCTTCTATGGAGTAGTGTAATAGTGAACAAAGGAGGCAACACTAGTAGCTAATATAATGAAACATTTACTAACAAAACACAACATCTACCTCAAGCAGTGTGCTGTATTTACTATGTCTCCGGGCTCCAGCAGCTCCAACTGCAACTCACGAGACACATTCACATCAAAGGTTGATTCAGTGGTAGAGTTGCATAGAGAAAAATTACTCCCTGCTCCTGACTGAAGAACTTTAATACCGCTACTAAAGTTCAGCAGTAATAAAATAACTTAAAATAACACCAAATAGTATCGATAAGCAGTATCGGTATTGATAAAATGTAAACAATATCCATCCCTACCAGCAAGACAACCTAGCTGCAACAGAAAGTCCAACTCTAGGTTGGCCTACTTCCAAAACTAAGTTTTTCTGGTGAACAACATGACTGTGCTAGTTCATCAGCTGTCTAGCTACTAAATCAGCACTAACTAATATAAATCAGCCATCTAAGATGGACTTTTATGCAGGAAAAGTGCTGTTTTTCACTTGTCGACATAATGTACACCAGTGACCGTCTGCAACTTAAACCCAGTATAAACTTCGGATGTACAGTTTACAGAGAGAAACTCAAGATATGCAAAAGACTCTACATAAAAAAGCTAATGATGGCCTCACTCAGAAAGCTACAAATCTAAACATGACATGAAGTTGTTGAAACAATTTATATTAGTCCTTCATGATGTATCCAGTTCTGGAGGACCTACAAGAGGCTAAACGCATGGAAATATTTGAGTTTGCTTAATTCATGCTGTCAGTCAGCAAATGGTTTGGCGTCTTGTGTCTAGGTGTGGATCGATGCAGGGACACAGATTTTCTTCTCTTACGCCATCTGTCTTGGAGCCATGACGTCACTGGGAAGCTACAACAAGTACAAATACAACTGCTACAGGTGTGTTTCGATGTCCTGGGGGCGGGAGGGGGGCTTAGTCCAGTGAACGGGCAAAGTGGGAACGTAGGGTAACTTTGTGTTAATTAACAAACTCCATGACATATGTGTGACATAGGGACTGTTTGCTGCTGGGAGGCCTGAACAGCGCTACCAGTTTTGTGTCTGGCTTCGCAATATTTTCCGTCCTGGGCTTCATGGCACAAGAGCAAGGGGTGGACATAGCCGATGTGGCAGAGTCAGGTACGAGGGTCAAGCAGCAGTGATGGTGGGCACTGCTGCTGCAAATAACAACACGAAAAAGTTTGGTCAACCCTGTAGTGAAAACCGCGGCAAAAATCGACGCCTGTAGACAATTCGGAGCCAATAAAACTAGTTCCAGGACCTAGGACTAAAAAGAAAGCCTAAAATTTGGAACCTTCATCGTCATTCATCAGATAAAAACCAAAATGAATAAGAAATGTAGAAGGTCTCTTGGTGGAAAGCGGAATTCGATTGGAATCGACTGTATAACTGTACGGAGACTGCATTCTTGGAGCCACTGGGAACATTAAGTCCTAGTCCACTAATGGCGAAGAATCAACTTTTGTGTGAAACAGCATTGACTGCTGTTCAAGACAGTTTCCACTGGTGACCCTAATCAAGAAGCATCTTGTGCCAAGTTCAGGATAGAGGCAATTTACAACATGCTTTTGGAGAGTTTGGGTTTAAGTCCTCGAGAACTCTATGCAGTTTGACTAAGGTCGCCAAGTCAGTTCCTATTGGTTCCTTTTTCTACCCTGGACACACTACATGGCCAAAAGTATGCTGACACTTGCATCCATTTGGTGGGTTTGGCTATTTCAGCTACACCCTTTATTTACAAGCAGGTGCCTACAATGAAGTATACAACCATGCAGTCTTCTTAAGACAGAATGGTTTACTGAGACTCTTGTGGAAGAAGCTCAGACCTAAACACCATTGAGCACTTTTTGGATGCACTGAAACATCAGCTGTGAGCCAGACCTCAGTCAAACATCTACTGGAATGCCTTCCCAGAAGGGTGGAAGCTTATTGTTAATGCTCATGGTTTTGAAAGTAAATGTTCAACAAGCACATATGGGTGAGATGTTCTGGTGTCTACATACTTTTGACCATCTAGTGCATATCAGACGTTTCTCAAAATGGCTCTTTGTCTTTCACACTGCTTTTAGACCTGTGGTACAGGTTCATCTTCAGTCTCATGGTGAAAGAGATCAGTTGATGTAACGACTGCTTTTTAGTTTTTCCAAATGTCTAGTCTTCTGCAGTGTTCATGCTTTGGCCCTTCTCTGTGGAGACTTTGGTCTAAGTATGTCTGGCTCAAGAGAGGTGCTCAAAACATACATCTTTATCACTTTGTTTATAAGACACACAAACCTAAACTTTACTTGAACTTCCGTGCATATCAGCACAATTATGTTTGTATGGAGCCAATGGATCCTTATCAGGGAGTCTTTCAGGATTATTTGGTTGGATACATTTCTAAACATTTCAAATGGCAAGAAGCTAAAAGGTGCTTTTTTGGAAAAAGAGAAGTAAATTTTGGGGTGTTCAGTCATAGATGCATCAACCTGACTCTGCGGAAAGTGCATTTTATTGTACTTTGACATTATGCTATGTGGGACATTGTTTCAATTTGGTCTTTGGTTTTATTATATACTGTATGTGTTGTGCTTGTTTTTGCATCTAACCTCTGTTGGATCCTACATTTTATGCTGCAGTAGCAAATGGAGGTGTTTGTATGTTACCTCTGAGGTTGTTCTTTGTAGTGTTGAATATGGAACCTGTAGTATTACACAGGGGAAATATCACAGCGCTCATGAAACACTTTCTAGATTTCGAAACGGCCGAAGTTAACCTCAAGATGCTAATTTCGCAAGAAGATGCACTGAAACAGTCATTGGACTGTTTATCAACGAACCACTGGCAGTAATTTTACCTGGCTTGACTGCTTTGTCATGTAGATATTCGCTCCATTTTTCTTTCATGTCTCCTTTTGGTCTGTGCCGAAAACGAAACGCACCACAGCGGCATAGATCAAAGTGTGCAAATTGCTAGCATTGCTAATTGTACTTTCTCCACTTCCCCACCCCCTCTGTTCTCTTCCCAATAGGTCCTGGCTTGGCCTTCATTGCTTACCCTAAAGCTGTGTCTATGATGCCACTTCCTACATTTTGGGCAATTCTTTTCTTCATTATGCTTCTGCTGTTGGGCCTCGACAGTCAGGTAAGTACCATATGAAAAAACTGTTATGCTAAACAGCTTAAGTACCGTTAGTTTACAGAGTAGTAATTGCGTACAGCCAGATGTTGATGTTCAACCCAGTCTGTGGACCTTTCAGAAAACATTTTTGGAATTAAATAGCTAATGGCTAAAGCTAATTCCTTAGCTAACAATTACGGTGCAGTAGGTTAAATACACTTAAAAAGCTCTGTAAATCCAACAACAGATCAGTGTAGCAAATTAAGCCACAGTACACAAGAAAACATGGAAACAAGCAGGGAAAGAAGAAGTAAAAAAAAAAACTTTGTTGGCAGCTAATCATCCATGCAGCAGTCCTGTACTATCATATTTCTCGGTTCCGGTGAAACTGAACACTCTGCTAAATCAGCGTCCATCCACATCCAGAGGGTCCACTAAACTAGGGTGTGGTGCTTGGACTGTTAAATTAAGTTTCTAAAATAATATTCATGCAGCTGTGCTGAATAACATTAAAGGGTGTCTATGTACAGCACTGCTTACAGTAATAGATACATTTCATTACAGTATGTTACAACTTCATAGACCTATCCAACTGATGCTGAACTGCACTGACCTATTTCCTATTGACTGGCCTCAAAGCTAATGGTCCTGAACAAAAAGCCACAATCTCAGAGCTTCCTTCTTTTGTTGTTTTATACTGTATAATATTCACTCAAAATATGAAATCTTTGATGAAACCAGTTTGTGATAACAGTGTTACTTTTCCTTTTCCCAGTTTGTCGAAGTGGAAGGGCAGATCACATCCCTAGTGGATCTGTATCCATCCTTCCTAAGGAAGGGTTATCGGCGTGAAATCTTCATAGCTATAGTCTGTTTTATGAGCTACCTGTTGGGACTTACCATGGTCACCGAGGTAAGCGCAACAGTTGAATACACTTTTATGAAGCATTTCCAGTCCCACTTTATATGAGGTGGCCTTAGCTACTGTGTACATATTTCAATCAATCATTTGGTACAATGCACTTATTGTGTACATGTTTTTACATTGTAATTATATTTTTAAAAATACCTATACGCAATTACATCTGTAATTAATTTCTGTAATTACATTTATATTTACACTGTTGACCCATCCCTTACACCTTAACCCACTCTTAAACCTACCCATATCTCTTTATGGGTATATTCTATATACCCTATATTCTATATTCTATATGGGTATATTCACCTTAACCCACTCTTAAACCTACTCTTAAACCTACCCATATCACCAAACCTGTCCCTAACCTAACCCGTATCCCACCTCAATAACAGTATAAGTGTTTTGCAATACAATATGACCACAATAAGTACATTGTACTTATTTTTTGACGCAAGTACATAGTAGTTAAGGCCACCTAATATAAAGTGTGACCGCATTTCCCTTCCAAATCCAACCTAATTCTAGTCTTTACCACTTTGCAAACAAATTGGACCAGCTGGTTTCTCCTGGCTAAATAAAGAGTGTATCAAATGCAGCTTAGTTGAATGATCAGGCACCATATGTTTTCCTTTTAGGATTTTAGTGACATTGTCATTTGATAGTGTGTGTGGCCCTCAACCAAACCCACAGTTCCTGTAATCAAGAACGCCACACTCATGCAAGATCTACTGCCCAAGCTCTCCCATAAGGAAGAGGCTTTCACTCCCAGGAGTGCCTTATCGCTCCCAGTTCCATGTCTTTTTATGGACGTCCTGACCTGCTTTGAGCAGTGAGAATTCCACAGAGGAATCGCACAGCTATACTAGGAGATCCGGCCTGGTCCGACAATGCACATCTAAGATTCTTTTGGCTCCCTTCAAATCTCGGCCCCTGATTGCTAAGCCCCTGGAACAGTGATAAACTGGGAATGCTATTCTGTGGCTTGAGCCACACAGTGTCCCATTTTTTTTCTGTGACATAATGTCTTATGTCACCCCTGAATGCATTGTGCAACAAATGTTTTTGATACCAAAAGAAAACTAGTCAAGTGTTTAGCCAACCCTTGCTCATAACAGTCTTCTATTGTGTCAGCCTTGCAATTACAGCATGTACCAGAGCCTACTCATTTTTTTCAATGGTTATTTGTGTCTGTTTTTCAGGGTGGCATGTATGTGTTTCAACTCTTTGACTACTATGCAGCCAGTGGCGTGTGCCTTTTATGGGTTGCATTCTTTGAATGTATTGCTGTAGCCTGGGTTTATGGTAAGTATAAGTATATAACAGAAAATGTGACTTATATTCATAATGGTTTGCTGGAGCAGGCACTTTTCATGAATAGGGTACACATTTAGTGTGCCAGTACTTTAAAACAAAAACCCTGTTACTGTTATGTTTTCAACAGTAAAAATGCAAGATATAGCATTTTGAGTTCCACCCTGTTACAGCATTATTTCCCCATCATAACAAATTATAATCCTTATAACTGCGATACCCTTAAGTAGAGATGGTTATTGTCCTCAGAGTTTAGCTCCATAATCAAACACACCTTAAAAAATCCAGTCTTGGTAGGATTGCTTGAAAATTACAAAAATGTGTGTTTTCTCAGTGTGTGTTGACTGTACACGTTAGCCATTCAACATTGTTACTGAAGTTGGTGTAAGAAAAAAAGAGATCAAACAACAAATATATGAGTTTATCCTTAACAACATAATCAATATATGACTAGCTCATCCCTGCTGAGTAACAGAGTAATTTAGACTAAATCTGCAACCCTGTTACTGCATGATTTTCCACCATTTAAAATTGCTATACAAAAGAAGTAAAACAAATTTGGATCCATTTACAAAATTAGCTCATTTACACGTTCCCAGATTTTTATTATTTTTTTTCCACAGAAATGTAATATTGTCTTTGTTCGTTACGCCAATCCACCCTGTTACCAAAATTATTGTGAGAAAAAAATCAAGCAAATGTGTGTCTTATTTATTGTAAACCCTTATGTGACCCTTAACTAGCTCATCCCTGCTGAGTAACAGAGTAATTTAGGCTAAATCAGGAATCGTGTTACTGCATAATTTTCCACCTAATACTAATAATGGTATAAAAAAAATTGTTATACCAAAGTAATAAAACACATATGACTCCTTTTACACCCCCCCCCCCCACCACCAAAAAAAAAAACACTATTGTAAACACTATTTCTTAATCTATTGATGGAAAGTGCCAACAAGCCAGCACATGAGTTCTCTTTTCTTGGTAGATGAAACAAAGCCCTTTTTGCTGGCAAATTACTTATGAAAGGAACGATTGTGAAATATTCTCAGGTGTGTTTTTTTGTTTGAATGGAGTGTGGGTCATTTAGAATGAATTAGTGTGCAAATCAGGGTTTCTACTGTACGATTTAACCTAGTTCTGAAAGCGTACATAACGTCTTTGTTCCCTACTGTCATGACCTTGATTTCTAAACCTAAATGTTTCATGAATATGTCAGTATATGCCAACTTCTCTTGTTAAGAGGGCTGCTGCTGAGGGGGCTTAAACCCTGCATGCAGGCAGAGTCAGGTTAAAACACTAATTTACTATGGGAGATTTTACTGATAACATGCTGCACTGTTTGCACAATTCGTCTGCACAATACAAAAAGTTACAACACAACAGTTTGTAATTGTTTTTCCCTGCCAACCCAAACAAGACACCAAATGAATTAAGTTCTAATGTAATTATCATCTTAAACAATGCAGTAACTATGTTTCCATCTATCTGCACTGTAGTATCATGTCATTATGTTTGTGAATTTCATACCTGATCACATTCCTCCTCTTCACAGGCGCTGATAATTTCTATGATGCAATTGAAGAGATGATTGGTTACAGACCAAATCCGTGGATGAAGTGGAGTTGGACTGTAGTCACACCTTTTCTGTGTGTGGTAAGTTCATTTTAGGTGAAGGAAGAGTCCCTAAAACAGGTTAAATTAGTAGTTTACTTATGTACAGATGCATTGTGTATAAAAAAAAAAAAAAAAAAAAAGTGAGAAGTGCTTGTCCACAGATCTTCTTAGGCCCACTACGCAGTATGTTTCCTAAAATGACACATTGAGGTTCTTTGAAAGAGTATTTTACACAGTTCAATTTGAGATTGTGTGCTTTTCTACCCTCCCCCATGGCTACACATGCAAATTCTGCTATTCCGCTTTGGATTTGCTGCAAAAATCCGGCTCCCATCTCACTGTAACAGAGCTCCAGATGGGGTGACCATCTGCCTGGCCAACAGAATGAATGGAAGGAGCTGTGGATGAGTGCAGGATTAGTTTCCATGAGATCACAAATGTCATTTTTTTCTGTGAACATCATAGGACTATAGGGTAAAAAAAGAAATCCCTTCCGAATGTACAGCCATACAGCTTTTAAAGACTGAGGGGACTTTTATCTTTTGCAGTGGATTAACCTGTTTAGTCATATTGTAAACTGTTTTACCTCATTAAAGGGTGATTCACACAAAGAGAAGCATAAATAATCACAAATAAAAATCTAAATCATAAATCAATAAATATATATTAGTAATAATTATTTTTATTAAGACAAATTAAGCCTATTTTAAAACATTTATTTATTTATTTATTATTATTATTATTATTATACTATTAAATAGCAAATAGTTGTTATTAAGCATTATTAAATAAATAGTACACATTATTTATTTGTTTAATACATATCATTAATGTAGTTATTCATATTTACATTTAAAAATAATAATACTAATAATGTCGTTAAATAGGAAATAAATGATTCTACTACTTTTGTTATCATATATCATTATTAAACAAATAAATAGTCAAAAATATTGTTTTATTGAATGAATAATAAATGCTATTTATTCATTCAATAATTATTAATATATAATATATATTTTATAATATTAATTATTATTATAAAATAGCAAATAATTGTTTTTTAGAATCATGTATTAAATAAACAAAAAAATAAATAAATAAATAGCAAAATAATGTAGTTATAAACAACTAAATTACAATAATAAATAATGCCATTGATTTGCTTTAATCAATAATAAAGTGGCATGTATTGTTGTCGTTAAAATAAATATATAGCAAATAAATGTAAATAAATAGCATGTATTAACAATAAATTAATTAACATCATTACAATAAAAAGTTTATTATTATTACTATTGTTATTTTTTTATATACTAATATTATTTATTTCAAAGTCTAATATGATCTGTAATCTTGTTTTTTTTTTTTTTTTAAATGAGATTCACCCCTTCATTTTGATTAGTCTGTGAGCAATTACATTACTGTGCCTGACTTGTAATGACTTGTAATGTAATGGTAGACGGCACTTGTGTATTGGACATTGGATTGAGTGTGCTGTTTTGACCCCTGCTTTTTTCTTTTGCTGTAGGGATGCTTTATCTTCTCATTGGTCAAGTACACGCCCTTGAGATACAACAAAGTCTATGAGTACCCGGACTGGTCCATTGGAGTCGGTTGGACCCTCGCCCTCGCGTCCATGATCTGCATACCAATGGTGGTTGTGATCAAAATCATTCAATCAGATGGACCCCTCATAGAGGTGAGTCAGTCGTGTCAACGACAAAAAGGTTCTTTGCCAATGAACAAGCCAATAATGTTCCGTTTACGTTTCGTTTCCAGAGGATCAAAGCGGTGGCTGCACCCGTGAGGGGAGGAGCCAGTTCTTGCCCCCAAGAATACCTGCCCAAATGCAATGAGCTGGCGCAGCCGCTGGACCCCAACTGGAACGGAGGCTTGATGAAGCCCACCCACACCATCGTAGAGACTATGATGTGAACACTCTCTGTGAGAGAATTCAATGACCTGCTTTTCCATTACACATATATATATGTGATTCTATATACATATATTAAAAATATACTCTGTAACTTTTGACATAGTCGTAGGACCAGGTTTACATTGCTACGCATCTGCACTAGGAGTCCTTGTTTTGTTTTTTGTTTTTTTTCTACAGAGGAAGTTACATTTTTCTGTCTGTATTTTTAATATTTTTATCATAATACTATTATATTACTATTATTGTCGCTGTTATTAGACAGAGAACAGATCGCAAACAGCAGTATCCTGAACCTAGAACCATGCCCGTTCTATTTTTGTAACTTTTATCTTGTACATATCGAAATCAAACTAAGCTGTGTTTATTTTTTAGAGAATTGAGAATCATGGGAAAAAACACAAAGGGCTCCGTAAACGTGAATTGTGAAAAGTAAACATTGGTGTACAAAGATCTCGTCCTCCACGAACGTGAAATGGTCATCTTTTTAGGAATAGAAGTCGTAGAGCTTTAAGTGTGTCCCGACAAAATGTTTAGACTGGAGATTGTGCTGTCCGGAAGAATCGAGCCGTTAGCACTGCTTGTTTTCAATGCACTATACCACTAAGGACACTACATTCTCCATACTGTTGCACCGTTTAAATGGATAGTTTACGAAAAAAAAAAAAAGTCATCATCATTTACTCAACCCTCAAGCCGTTTTTCTGTGGAACACGGATGAAGAATGATTCGACAGTTTTTGTCCATACAATAGAAGTCAAAAGGATCCAAAACATTTACACAACACTCTTTTTAATTAAGAATGAAAAACTTTAGCATTCATTGACACGACAACTGCATTTTGGGCATTTGAAGTGCAGACTTTTAAAAACATGTTTTTGATAACAGTACCATTATTATTTAAAATATAAAAACACAAATTTGTGAAAACAGTGACGTCATGCGTTTGCGTATTTCAGTCTGTAAGTGCGTAGTGTTTCTTTACAAAGTGACATTGCCAACTACTGGCCTGGCATACATAATACAGCATTTTTAGTGGTTTTCATGGATCCAGTCTTCTAAGAAGTTCCGCAACAGAAAGGAACAACGTGAGAGTGAGTAATTCACATAACTTAATTTTTGCACAAACTGTCCCTTTAAGTCTAACTGTTTTGTAAACTTTCCGATGTTGCAAGTTGGAAACTCCGCGCAACTTCGGAAATATGCAGCACACTAATTCTTAAGTCTCTTCCCTCTTCTAAAGATGCATTCACAGTGAGCAACTTTTGTAGCAGAGACAATAGGCGTGTCCATTCTATTTGCGCAATTAACGGGAAAGAAAACGCAAATTTAGAGTTTGCGCTTAGTAAATCCGGGCCTGACTTTTAAGTGCAGTATATCCACTGTGCTATTCGTAAGTTGCCCACATTGATTCATAGTCACCAAACAAATTCTGATTTTGGGATATCAGAATGTAAAGCTGCCTGGAAAGATTTAAAAACCACGTAGATTCAGGGTAGTTTCGTATATTTTGTATCGAATCAGTTTGTTTTTATTTCCAATCACATTTGCCTTTTGTATTCAGAAATATCACTGTATTTGACTGTTCTGTTCAGCAATTACCAATAGATCTCATCCACAACTGTTAATCGACAAAAAAAAAAAAAGCTTGCTGCGAACTGTAACGTGCAATACTTTGTAGAATGATATGCATTGTTTCTTCACTTGTCTTTCAGAAAGTTGGTACTTGGAAGTGTGGAATTGCGTATGATTTTTAAGCTGTTGTAATATTTCAGAAACAATGAACAGGGGCCAATTTAAGCTACCGTAAACGGTATGTTGAATTAACACCAAAAACTCAATGCAGATCTACTTACTGTGACAATTTATACTTTTTTAATTAGAAAGTAAAGCTTAATTCTAAGTATTATGCCAATGTTATGGATTAAATTTATTGGATTTAATGATTTTTTTGGCCAAGTTAAAACTGTAGCCAATCGCAAAGGGAGATGCTCAGTTGATCTCAACAGATTCTACTTTGGTACCTTTGGGATGCTTCATTACAGAAAAAAATAATTGTAAATGTTAATGTTGAAAGAGGCACAATTTTTTAGCAATACAGAGATTAATGTGCAGTCTCAGGGTGTTTTAATAACAGAGACTGTTTTCCCGCTGTTGTGCATCTCTTGAAACCCTTCCAGTTTTGAAGAACAGCTAAAGGGGGCGGTGTTTATAAATGCAAGAGAGAACCTTTTTAAAGTAATGATTAGAAATGTTTATTTTTTTATTTCGAGGATGTGTAAAAAAGCAAAGTGTATCGATAAAAGAATTTACAGTACCCAAAAAAAAGAGAAAAAAGAAAAATGGAATAAAAAGTTTTTATCTCTTAATAAACATTTATCTTTTAAAAACCCTTCTGATTGTGGTGAACGTTTGACATTCAGAATTTGTTAAAGAGTTTTACACCATTGTACTCTTTCTTCAGTGTTTGGTTTTGTTTAGTTATATAAAACAAGGTAGTGCTTTGTTTGGCTTAAATTCTGAGTATAAACTCTCCATGTGTTTTTCTCCTGACCTCAGCATCTTTCACCACGGTAAATATTGAATTTTTTGGCTGCCTACCATAACCTACAAATAAAAATAAACAGTGCATAGGCATACTGCTGGTGAAGGGAAGGAATGATTAATTGTTATGGGACTGTTTGTTCTTAGAGGAACAAATGATCTCAAGACAACAAAAACAGATTCATCTGGGCTTTTCTGGATGGCATCATTTCAGTTGTTTCGCCTCATGACTCTAATCATCCCTCTAAAGTGACTCTTTTTTCACCTTTTTAATCATGTTAAACAGGATTAGCATCCTGTGACAATCCTGTAAAAATGGCAGAACATCAACACCGACAGTCAAACTCATCTGCCACAGTGACGCTCAAATTATACTTGGTAAAAAACACCGCAGAGAGAATCCAGCTACATTCACATTCCTCAGGATCTGCGTACAATTACCAGAAATAAACTCTATCTATCTATCTATCATATACAGTATATCAACTAAATCTGTCTATTTTCATCCATCCATGTGAACATCCGTCTATCTGAACATCTATCATCCATCCATCCAGCTGAATATCCATCTATATTAACTATATCTATTTCCATCCATCCATTCATCCAGCTCAATATCAATCCATATATATCAACTATATCTGTCTATTTCCATCTATCCATCCACCTAAACAAGCTCATCGAGGTATTCAGGATCACTAAGGCTATAGGCAGGTAACCAACAAAATAACAAATGCAGCACATCCACAAAAGTCAATGCAAAAGTCAGAATACTTATTTTCAACTGGGGCCTGTACCATGAAGCCGGTTTAGCTGGCTAGCCAGGTAAGTTTAAGTTTAGTTTGCGGCAACTCTGGGTTTTAGGTACCATGAAAGTGGTTTGGCTTTTAGTAGTGTTCATCGCCGTAGTAACTTGCGCTCTACAGCTATCCTGCTCCGGGGCAGGTTATGTTCTGGTTTAGAGATCTCAAACTGAAATTTAACCAATCAGCTTCAAGCAAAGTAACACTCCTCCAGTTTCTCTTACTTCAAATTAAAGGGCGCTACATAGTAAAACATTTTTAAAGATAAAATCATCTGATTTTTAGAGATGATTATTTTTTATAATTATTTTATATTATTTATATAATTAGTACACCCTTAATCCATTACACAAACCAGCTTAGTTTAATAGTAATTATTAAGCTTTTATTTAAAATCAATGTAAACATATATAATACAGATAATATGCAATACAAATAAGTTTTAGAATCAATAGCTTTAAACATGACTAGATATGAGCTTACATTAAGTGTTTTTATACCTATAAATATTATCAACTCTATAAACTAACTTTACTACTTTTAATTGCACGTATATGGTAAGATGTTTTCTTTAAGTTTTCCTCTGTGTAAATGTGTTTAAATTCTTCATATCGTTCAGTTTTTTAATCTTTGGTAGTGAATCGCACTGACTCTCTCACAAAAAGCGAATCACAGTTTCAAGGCATGTGATTGGCTGCTCATTACTGATGTCACACTTTTATGTGCACACGCTCCATTAACTCAGGATCAAGCCTGAGTTGATAGAGAATGTTGATGATCAGCTTCATGGTACCAACAAAGCCAGATTGGACTGGTTTGGTTTTCTTAACTCAAAACCAATCCTGTAACCCCAAGTTTATTCAACCACCGTCATGGTACAGGTCCCTGGAACCACAGCAACACCCATGAACTTAAGTTATGTTGTCAACGCATGAGGACATCACCATAGCAACAGCATGCTGCTCAAGTATGCTCTGATTGGTTCAGCATCAGTTATAACATCAACATAAATGCTGACAGTATGTTTCACATATAAGCATTTTTCTCATATATTTACATTTACAAGTCACAAAAAAACTGGATGTTTGACAACTGGCTATAGGGGCACTGAAAAACAATTTTGGTTATATAACACAAGTGCCACAAAATTACCTTTAAAAAAAGACCCATTGAAAGTGGTTGTGTAATTCACATAGTGAGCAAAAGTGATCCTGTGTGCTTGTGTTGTACAGCTCAACACCCACAATTCACTTTCAAATATAGCCCTCTCTGTTTCTCAGGTGTTGAAAAGCATGTTTAGAGAAGAAAAGGATAAAACAGCATCTTAAAAGCACTGTCTGCTTAACAACTCACCAGTAGAATAAGGTCACCAAATCACCCACAGAGACGCAGGTTAAAACAGATCCTGTGGGAGAAAGCACAATACATGTTAACTCAGCTTAACTCTGCGCTACTTGGACATGGTGACTTCACCGTAAAGTGCTCCTGCAGAACGTGACAGATGAAACCTTTGTCTTCCTATTGAAAATCTTTCAAAGACTTATTTACTCATTTTAGAGCCTCTCAGAGCAACTTTTGCAAGTGTTGCAGTGTTGATTCAGCAGGCTTGCGATCTCATTAGATGTCATTACGTCTTCCCTTGCAGCCTATGCTTAAAAAAAAAAGAAGAAAGCCCTTGATATCGAACTTTGAACTTGGAACAAAAAGTTAGAAACTTGTCTGCATAAGCCTCACCCGAAGAAAATTATATCATGAAAACATTCTTATATGCAATGTTGCAAGAAAAAATAAATCTTTCATAAAACCATTGTTGCAGAAATTGTATGTTTTTTAATTGCCTGTTCACTTAAATGAAATTGAATGCATCATTTAACACGAGTGTTTTTAGAAATGTAAGAATCGGTGGCCTCTCAGACACATTGAATTTGACTCAGAGTGGTGCATTTTACCTCTTTTATTCAGTTGTTTTTAGAAAAGGATTTCATTAGCACATTCCCGTATCGATTAGGAATGGGTCTCAACACCAAACCAGAATAGACTTGATTATTGGTTCTCTTTCTCCATTGTGCTTCAAATACGCTGTGGAAACAGCAAGGTTTAGAGTTCATACAAAAATACTGTACAGAGAATAGAACTTTCATATTACACATTCAAAAATACACATTAATATCAATGCATACATTAATCAGGAATTCAAAATGCATAGGGATGAACACATTTGGAGCTTTATAAAGCTTATGTAAAATCCTTTAAAAGTCTTCACTGGTCTCAATATTGCACGTATAAAAGGAACCCCATTGTTTTTCCTCCTGGAATAGTACATACAACATGAGAAAATACTTACACTGAACAATGCCATGGTTATACGCCTCAGAAATCAAACTGTCCCTTCTTTGAGACTTCGCTTACTTGCCTGCAATGTGATGACCTGCAGACAAAATGTGGTCTACCACAAGGTAGACCCCAAAAAGAAATTTTACATAAAATAAAGGTCTTCTTTTTTGTAGTCAGCTTTTGGAGGCAGTTGGTAGAATTACGCAACCAACAGGAAGGTTGTGGGGAGAAAAAAAACAAAAACTTAAAGGGGCCTAGGAGCAAGCCCTGGGTAGACTCCTAATGCGATGGGCCTGAACAGAGACTCTGATTGTTCAACAAAGTCTTGTAGAACAATGAGTGCTTTCTACTTTACTGCAAATAGATTTGGCTTGTGCTTCCAACATGGTAGTAAAGACTGCAGGGTGAGGAAATAAATTCACCTAATCCACAAATAATTACAGGGTATAAGTGTTTTGGTGTGGACAGGACCACACTGAAGGAGAAATAACCCCAAAAATTAGACTTTTAAGTGTGGGAAAACTGCTTGAATCACACAAGGGAGGAAGTCCTGAATTGGGGTGGGTAGGGATATAGCTGAGCTGAGCATTGCTTATGGTTATTAGGTGAACCAAGAAACATATTTAAGTCTGCAACCTATAGAGAGACCAATAAACAGTAGCTTTCATCAGTCCATGTGGGTAACTTTTTAGTGTTTTAAGTACTTTACCACAAAATGAAAGTTATTTGAGTCATTATTTACTCACACTCTTAAAAATAAAAGTTATTTATTAACATTGATGATTCAATAAGGAAACTAACATCCATGGAAATGTTCTATTCCATAAAAGGCTCTTTGCAGTGGAAACATTTTCTTCAGATTTAAAAAAAAAAAAAAAAAAAGTCTTTCCCACTAAGAAAAAAAAAATGGTTCTTTTGGGGAACCAAAAATGGTTCTTCTATGGCATCACTGTGAAACCCCCTCCTTTGGAAACTTTATTTTTTTTTAATAATATATGGTGTCATTTATTCTCTGCAAAGAAAAAAGAAAAGAAAAAAAATCATTCCGCTCATTTCCATACAACAACAGTTCCTAGTGACCTTGTCCATCAAGTTGCAAAAAGTACATATGATAGCTTTGCGCTAAAAAATTGGTAATAATTTTGGTAAAGTAAATAATGACTGAATTTGGATGAACTATTCCTTCAGTTAATAAGTTGGATTAGAAAAATTATACATTTCTTCATCCAGGATAAAAATACTGTGTAGGGTCTGTCCCAATTATGTATATTGGAATCATAACCCAATAAAAGACGTTGTTTTTGTGTTTTTGTTTTTTTCTTCAAGTATTTAGAACACAGTGTTCCCATGCAAAAAAAAAAAAGGAACCATTTGCCGGAATAAAAATGCGTCTTGATCCCCAAATCTAGTCAGGAAGCATCTTAACAGTGGTCTTCGAGAAACCCAATTAAAGACATTGTGTTCTAAATACTCATGTCTTTAAAAACAGTGTTCCCTTTGCACATGCAGGAAAAAAAAAAAAAAAAAAAAAAAAAATGTTAACAGTTCCCAGAATAAAATCGGTTATTAATTCCCAAACCTAGTAAGGAGGCATCCTAACGGTTGTTTCCAAGAAACTTCAAAGACATCAGATTCCATACATCTCAAGCCCACAAACACACACAAAAGGATCAGACACACCCTCAAACAAGTTTACTTTTACCGCTTTAACCAGTTGTTCACGTCAAATGTTACACAAAAGAATTGTCTTGTGGGGTGAAACGGTTCTCATAGCAGCAAAATATTCCATGATCCAAACACACAACATGACAGACGACACTAAACGTTCTCAGTCCCTCTTTCAGTTGTCAAGAGATATTCAACCATGGCCCAATGGAAACCATAAATCTCACATTTGTGAAACACTAGATAAATGTTTAGAGGAGGTTAACAGACTGTGGGGTCGCATGTCCACAGAGACGTGACCTTTGTGAAACCTAGGTGCACCACAAGTGCGGAACATGAGTTAACAATGTGACGGCTTTACAAACGCTCCTGAACTGGTATCTGAAATAGTCCGTGGTGGAAACATTTGTAATATTTGGCCAGTGGTGGCAAATGGCAGCCTGGCGACAGTCTACCGTGAAAGAACGTGCCCTTGAAGCCTGGCCGTTTGTGGGGACTGGAGCGAATGCTACATTACGGCAGCAGTTTGGTGTTAAAAGATCAAGAGAGGTATGTGGAGAGAAAAGGTAGGGCTACCACAGTACTTACTACGATAAGCTTTTCAAGAAGTCAATGACATGTCAATGAAGTCAAGACATGTCACACCCCCATTTTATTGCTGCATGAGAGTACATGTGGCCATTTGTGGGTGTAGGTAATGGAAGTACGTACTGCTAACTAAAAAAGTGTCACAAATTAAGTGCGTGTATGTCATTATCACACCTTCTTGTTTCTCACGAAAGTATCTTGAGCAAATGCACTTTGCACAAATAGTGTAAATATACACACAAAATAAGTCACTTTCCTTCAGAAAATGTTGATTATTAATTTCAGTCAAATTTTCTTGTTTTATTTTCTAGCGATTTTATATCAGGTCTGAAATTATTTCAACCCTGTTATTAAAACTTTGCTGAAATTAAGCCATCACTCAATAGAGGCCAACTAGTTTGGGATCAAATGTTGGTTTGTAGTTATTGATAACCATATTTGAAAATAATTTTAATTAAAAATATTTTATTTGTTTGATCATTTTTGTTACAATAACATAGTTGAACGATTAAGCTTGATTAACACTAGTATTTATGTAAATATTATTTATTTGCCTTGTCAAAAGTGTCTGATAACTTCACATTTCAATATTTAAAGCAAATTTACATTTTTTGGATATTTGGGAATTCATAAAGTAACAGGGTTGCACACGAAATGCAGCACAAACCTAAATATTTATTCTGGTGGATAAAATTTGTTAATATTAAAAATGATTTTCACTACAATTAATTGAAGTCAAAAGAGTACAAAAATTTATATTTAGTATATTGTGCAAAATAACATGACATGGCTAATATGCAATAAGTATTTTAAATGGGAAATGAGAGATGTGTTTGATACTACGTATGTGCCATTTTGTGTCATATAATATTTTATGTAACATATCTATTCGACCTAAAAAATTATGCGATTTTGTTTATTTCAATAAAAAAGTAATGTCACTAAAATATACCCTATTCATGGGATACCCTATTCATGGAAAATGCATCATACTCCTGGGAAATAAGAAACGTGTTGTTGACAGAGAGGCTGTGAAGTCTTTGTTGGCAATATCAAAGAGTAACTTTCGTATTAGAGCAGCAGGCAGTCAACATGTGCATTATTGTCATGGCACTCGTGGCCTGAAGCGCTTGTGTGTATGTTTGTGTCTGACACAGAGGCAAATGTAAGTTTATTTGTAGGGAGTCTATAGTGTTTATGCATTTAGGGAACAAAGAATGGCGGTGTTTTGTCTGTTTATAGTAGTAGTGTATGAGAAAGGACAATGTGTGCCTGAAGGTATTCCTGCAGTGACTCATCCAGGACTAAAACAAAAATAAAGCTTAATTGAACATGGAAACATAAGAAACTTTTTTTTTTTTTTTTTTTTTTTTTTTTAAATGTTTACGTCTAATGGCGATCTACTTCAAAAGCAGAATTATTTTTCTTTTTTGTAAACATTTGGACACAGTATGTTTTTATCTGAAAAAAAAAAAATTCTAAACAAAAAAATTAAAAGAAAATAGAAAAGAAAAGAAAAAACTGTAAGGGGAAAAAAATCTACATCTTGGCCACAAATTAAGAATTAAATTAAATATTCCTTGTTTTAGCTGAATGCAGTCACATTATACTAATTCATACCTTCGCATTGAACGGTTTACCAAAACAAGGGAAGGAATTAGTACTATGTGGTTTAAAAAAATCAAGGAAACTAATCAGTAGAACGTAACCACAGTTAACTAAAACAAGGGAACAAATCAGTATGCCGTGGCCATGATTTACTAAAATGAGGGAAAGAAATGGCACAACGTGGCCACAATTTACCAAAATGAGGGAACAAATCGGTAAAACGTGGCCACCATTTACTAAAACGCAGGGATGAATCATTACAACGTGACCATGATTTATGAAAATGAGGTAACAAATCTGTACAATGTGGCCATGCTTTACTAAAACGAGGGAATGAATCAGTACAACGTGACTACGATTTACTAAAATGAGGGAACGAATCAGTACAACATGGCCACAATTTACTAAAACAAGGGAAAGAAATGGCACAACGTGGCCACAATTTACCAAAATGAGGGAACAAATCGGTAAAACGAGGCCACCATTTACTAAAATGAGGGAACGAATCAGTAAAACGTGGCCATGATTTACTAAAACAAGGGAATGAATCAGTACAACGTGGACACGATTTACAAAAATGAAGGAATGAATCAGTACAATGTAGCCACAATTTTCTAAATCAAGGGAATGAATCAGTAGAGCATGGCCACGATTTACTTAAACTAGGGAACGAATCATTACAATATGGTCACAATTTACTAAAATGAGGAAACAAATCAGTACTATGTGACAATGATTTACAAAAAACAAAGAAACAAATCAGTACAATGTGGCCACAATTTACGAAAACTAGGAAAATATTTAAGTCATGAGAATGAATTCTTATTTTGTGGCCATTATATTAATATTTTTGCCCCCATATCATGTGCTAGGCTCCGTAGTAAAGAAAATAAAAAAATTAAAAATGTTTTGATGGGTGAAGTCCATGTATGGTGTATGCATTGTAGTAGTCCAATATTTTTTTTGTTTTGTTTTGTTCCGTTTTTAAAAAAAACTGGCTCAGATCCTTTCGAGTTTTGTACTGAAAACTGGCTCAAATCTTTTGTTGTACAGTTTCCATGATCACTCCTTATAATCTGGATATTTCAGTTCATTTGAGTTTTGCAATGAAACCAGTGAATCATGGCTCCTTCTGATAGTCTGTTGCAACAAATGGTCCGGTGTGGTCATAGTCTGAGTTACCCAATGGTCACAGGTCCAGCGTGCTGGTCTGGTGTTCACGGGAATGGCCTACGGGGTTGAAGTGTGGATGGCAGTCGTGGGGCAGGGCGACACCCGGCTGTGCTAATGGGTTTCGGCTAATCACCAGCTCAAGTTTGTCTCCGGCCTCTGTGATGAGGGGCACAGCTAAGCAGCAGTCGAAATCTCGCGTCCGCACATGGTTCACCTGCCGTAAAAATATTTAGACATTTAGACATCGAATTCAGTAGACAAATTTAAGATTAATTACATAATTATAAATGGCAACATCTTTATGAAGGGCCTCCTTCGTTTAGTATAAGAGTCTAAAAATTTTGAATTCTCCTAACAACTAAGTGAAATAAATTTAGTACCAAAATTAGTAAAAAAGTTTTTAACTGGAATAAAAATCTCTGTGCTTAATCTGAACCAGTTTGTTCTGAAATTTTCAACCCATTATGAAATATGAAAACAAACATACAAATCCAGACACCATAAAGCAAGCACCTACAACTATGGTTGCAACTGTGGTTAACACACCACAGCTGTTAAGTATAATCTTTACACAGATTTAATCATTTCCACAGCCAGTGAAGTTTGGCAGATTAGAGAGAGGGTGGGGGACACTCTCTAAGATTTGACCACAAGTGCTGTGTAGCCACGCAGAAGATCCAGTCAAATCACTTTTTAACTTGACATGTCCTCCCAGAGTCAAAGGCCTACTGACGCTCTCATACCTTATTCTGGCCCTCTCAGAGTGAGTTTATATTTAACCGAGCTGGGCAGATCATATAGCTGGGGAAAGGGAGGGGACGCTGGGAAACCAGCGTGTGGTGATCTGAGAAGAGGCACCTGAAGGATCCTGTCGTACGGTTTGAGTCCAGCACGGTCCGCTGGACCTTCAGGTCTGATCATGTTCACGTAAACACCCTTTTCCAAGAAACCGTCCGATACGCTGAATCCAAAGTCATCGCTCTCTGGGTCTTTCATCACAGTCACCTGTAATTGTGTAACACAAAATTATTTGAACAATTCAACCATGAGCTAATATATTCTAAATATGTTCAGCAGATGATGCTGAAGTCTTAAAGGAATAGTTCACATAAAAATAAGTCCTTAGTCTCTAAAAAACACTATCTTAAATTAAAAATTTTACATTAATTAAATATATTGTTGATGTCCAGTAAAAAAATCATGAGAAACAAATATGCAGAATATTATATTCTTAATATCTGATGCAACATATGTTTAAGTAAATGAATCTTATTTCAAAGATGATTTTTCAAAACTGCATGCAGTTATTTGCATCTATTAAACAAAGCAAATATCATAAAAACAAGACAAAAAATGAAGAAAATCAACGAAAAGCAAAAAACAACTAAAACAATAAATAAATAAATAAACAAAACCAAAGCTAAACACAAAACTCCAAAAAAAAATTGTTAAAGCAACTCCTAGGACTTTCAATATAATGAAAGCAAAGTAAAACAAAAACTAACAAACAAACAAAACACTAAGCAAAACAAAAAAAGCAAAACTCCAAGGAGAG
The DNA here is from genome assembly GCA_036784905.1 of Acrossocheilus fasciatus. NCBI lineage: Eukaryota > Metazoa > Chordata > Actinopteri > Cypriniformes > Cyprinidae > Acrossocheilus > Acrossocheilus fasciatus. The sequence continues at coordinate 24,971,921 of CM071959.1, read as the reverse complement.
AGAAAAAAATCAAAGCAAGCACGTCAGTTGGCATCTGAAATAAACAAAGCAAAGCAAAACAAAAAATGAAGCAAAACAAATCAAAGGAGGAAAACTCCAAAGCAAAAAAAAAAAAAAAAAAACTCAAAGCAAGGACATGTCAGTTCTCATCTGAAAGAAACAAAGCAAAGTCAAACAAAAGCAAAGCAAAACAAAACAAAAAAGCAAATCTCCAAAACAAAATCTTCAAAGCAACTCCCCGGATATATCAGTTTTCCTTGGAAATAAAATAATGTTTATGCTGATGCGACAGACCTGTGCATTATCATAATTTACTGGTTTTGCATGAACTTCATGAAGCATCTACAGTGAAAAATAACACTCTTGAGTTTGAAAAACAAAATTTCATGCTAAACCACATAAAAAGCACCTACAGTATTAACCAATGAGGATTGAAAGATGTATCTCCCTGCCTTCTCCCAGGGACATTTTCAGAGAAGATTAATACTCCCAGTGGTTACTAATACCAACCATGCTGACCAACATTTGAATCCACATACTGTTCAGCTTATGCTGTGAGTTTGCCCACCTTGTGCAGCTCAAACGGTGTGGGCGACAAGATGTCCTGGATCTCTTCTTTGATCCTCCGTGACTCCCAGGTCTTCTCGGACATACGAAGCGTGCTCTTGTTCTTGGTTTCGTTGAGGAGATGCGGGGCTTTTCTCAGAGGGCTGAGGTGAGGTTGGTTGACCGTCTCGCCGTGGGCCTTTCCCCCCTCTACACCCAAACTCAGGGCACTGCCGGTCATTATTGATGCCTACGGGTGGAACACAACCACAAACACTGATTCCTGCCTTCTCACAAGCCAACATTCCCCAGTGCGTTGAACTCCTGAAAGGGGCTTTAGGCCACATTGTTTTAATAGGGAGCCTCTGATTAGGCTCTCATTAAGCAATTGTCTCATTTAATAAAACCCTATTAACCAGAGGACGTGAAGCCCATCCTCATTTACCTTTAATGAGCTCCAGATCCATTTATTTCCAATGAGCTGTGACTGAAATGTGTGTTAATTGTGAGTTCAGGCATTTGCGACTCTTTGAAGCTGCAATTCAATAGGTTTTACTAACTCAATCCAAGACATGTAGGATCAGTGTGGATCTACGCTTATGAAATTAATTTCAAAACAGTTAGCGTACAAGAAATTGCAAATTACTTGGAAAGCTGCAGCCCTTCATGACATAATTTGAGATTTGTGCTGGCTTGCACTTACAGTAATACGTGATTTTGGGAACGTACTGTAACTACAGCAGATACTTCTGTAAAGTCCCTCAGAAACCACAAAGCTGCAATTCTCTTAACATCTGTGTTGTGCTGAACATCGTTTACATAATTTATTGCTCCCATTCAAAAATGACTGGTCTTTTAAATCTCTCATTAAGCTATAATAAATTATCACCAGCTTTTTAATTCAGTCTTTTTGTCAACTTCTCTTCTTCGAATTAGCACAAGTTTTGTGTTTCCTGATTTGCCCGTGTTTGTTTTACTTTTAGTTATTAAACTTTATACTCCCTTTGGACCCACCTTATCTCGCCTTTGTCCTCTCAGCATTGCAAAACCTTTTTTTTTTTTTTTGAGTGAAAAAGCATTTTTTGTGGCAAATTTTGGTAGTATTCATCAAAAACCTCAGATCAAAACTGAAAAAATAAATAAAAAAATAAAAAAATAAATAAATAAATAATAAAAAAATAAAAGAATAATAATAAATGGAAAACTATAAAAACTTCAAAACAAACAAAATACTACAAATGACAAAAACTACTGAAAGTTTAATAAAAATTTAAAATAAAAATGGAAAACATATTTAAAAAATTCACCTTAACTGAAAAATGACTTTCATTTAGAAATTGCTTGTAAATTTCACAATTACAAAGAAATGGCAACACTGTAAAAAAATAAAAATAAATAAATAAAAAATTGAAAAAGAAATTCAGCAGATTTTCAACTTATTTTTGTGGGAGATCTGTTGATTTTATTTTATTTCAACTTTATTTAATTATTTTAATTTTATTTTCATTTATTTACTTTTTTTATTTTTGGTTACAATATATATTGTGTCCCTGTTACAGTGTAATTATACATTTAAGCATTGAGTAATATTAATTAACTACATGTACTTACTATAAGGTTAGGGTTAGGATTAGGGTTTGGTTTAGGGTTACTTGCATGCAATTATGCATAATTTATTGTTATTATAATAGTAAGAACATGCAACATGTGCAACATCTTAAAATAAAGCGTCACCTTATTTATTTATTTATTTTTTTAATGGAATCTTTTCACAGACTGTGATAGCACAATTCCAGTTACTAACGTTGTATATTTATTGGGGGCTTATTTATAATTACATTTATATTTATTTATTTATAATTTCATGTTGAACTGTTTACATTTGATGTTGCTGACATGAAACCTGGAACGACTTGCCAAACCACTGCATATCTGAATAAAAGTGGATGCGTATTATATTTAAATTCCAGTTTGTTGCACACACAAAGCTACCGTGCAGCTTCAGAAAACACTGCTATAATACTGCCATTCACTACTGAAAAGAGTGCCAGGACAGGACAAAACATCTCCTTTTGTGTTCCACGGAAAACAGGAAGTCAAGTAATGATGAAGAAACATGTCATCCATTGCTGACCTCGCTAGCCAGTGTCATCAAACATCTGACAAAAACATGTAACTCTCCTCGGTTGGTTGTGTAAGAACAGAGCTCATTGTTCTGAGCAAGCAGGCGTGAAATGAGCCATCAGTCAGCATGCAGAGACATTTTGTGGTAACAGGAGTGTAGTGATTGGTGATTTGGGATTTCCAACTTAAAAAAGGGAATCTGCGAATGATCTGCGAATGCTGGTCTGTGGTGTTTTAGCACCTGACTCACTGCAGGAATTATGTAAATAAGGGTACAAACACAGGCCAAAAAATGTGCTGTTCTTCCACGGAACAATTCCTCATCTTGCAGGCCAGATTTAAGTGCTCGGTTGTGGAGGACGCGGCAGACTACCGCAATCTGACATAATTTACTGGGACTGTACAGCATTGCTCAACCGCTTAACTCCAAAGAGGTTTTGAGGCATTCTATTAAGCATGTGCCTTTTAATTTTGTTGTTGTTGTTGTTGGTGTATTTTTCCTAGTTTATTCAGCACATTTAAAGACACAGAATACATCATCTCAATTGAAATTAATTATAAAAAATATGTTTTCAAATTTGTCCTCCTATACCTTTAAGCAAACACAACATTACTTTTCTATAAAAAGTAGAAAAATACTGTTATTTTTCTATTGTTTGTGACTGATTCATACACTTTCTCTTTATTCTCTTCATTTAAAATGACAGAACAAGTTTGAGATATATAATGCTCCACGATTGTGGAATGCTCCACCAGCAGGGATTTGAGATTCTCCAACCTTGAACTGTTTTATAAGACTGCTTACTGTAACTGAATATGTTTTATATTGTTTCTTTTTTGTGTTGCTTATTGTTGTATACTATTATGCTTGTTGTTGTAGCGCTTTGGGTTAAGAAAAGCGCATGATAAATAGAATGCATTATTATTATTATTATTATTATTATTATTATTATTATTATTATTATTATAAGTACGATGGGGAAGGATTTAAAATCGAATAATTAACTGTCTGTTTACTTAATTAAAATGTTTAAACATAAATGAGATTTTTTTAGCATGAATGGAAAAAATATATAAATTTGACAAAAAAGTTCTGGCATTTTAAATACTAATATTTCAAATATAATTTATTTGACTAGATATACAGACAAAAATGTATATAAAACATACATTAAAATATTTATATAAAAATACTTTGAAATGTTTTTTTTTTCAGAATTTTAGTACTTTAATTTAAACAAAAATATGAAATAAGTTTGAAATCTTTGAAAGTTCAAAGTTTTTCATTGAATGTTTATATTTCGTTTTTGTTTTTATTCATGCTTTATTCCAAAATGTTTACATCTGTTTTTTTATGTCATAATTTTTCTAGACTTTTCACATTTTTGTGATGCAACTCGTTACTAAAATTGTAAATTTATTTTTCTTTAATATCTATATTTTTTATTTAATGCACATTTATACTACTATTCTTTGTTATTTTACTTTATTTGTTATATATATATATATATATATATATATATATATATATATATATATATATATATATATATATATATATATATATATATATATATATAGCTGAGTTTTTGTAATTGCAAATTTGAGATATTTCTGTTTTAACAACTGTAATTAAGCCTTTGTCATTTTTTCTTAATTTAAGATAAGATTATAGAAATGCTATCGTGGATTTTATCTATTGCTATTGGAAACAGGAACTCAAAGAGGAACTCAAAATGATATTTGCAGTATAAAAGTTTGCCTAACTATGACGACTTGATATGCAAAAAAAAAAAAAAAGGTCCATTAACATATTAATTCATCATATTTAATAAAATGGTGATTGTGTTTAATGCATCAAATGACTCTTACATAACCGATATTGACATAATCATCACACTGCAAGTGCAAACTATCAGCTTTTTCTTCAGAGAAACGCTATCATTCTTCTTATTTGTTCATTTCTATCTAATTCTAAAGATTTTCTCGTCATGGCAGCGGTTTACCTCGATCTCGCGCAGGAGCTCAGACTGGCCACAGGTCTCCAGGTCTTCCAGGGCCTGGCACCAGAAACTGTCCTCCTGCTCCATCATGAGGCCGTCGGCATGCGGCTGGCTGCTGTATCTGTGGCAGACGTACACATTACAGCCAATGAGGCATGAGGCACTTCAGCTGGCACCCACATCCGGCTCTCTGGCACCAGCCTTGGCACGTTAAGACGGACCGCAGGGCTCGGTGGAGAGGAGCGTCCTGTGAGAGAAACTGAAGGCCTGAAGAACTGCTATTATATTAAATCTTCCCCTCATGAGTGGTGATTTATCAAGTATTCATTCAAAATAATGCATTAAAAACAAAAATAATGTAACATTTTATTCAAATGGCAGTTGCTGTTGGTTGAAGGTGTTCTGAAAGACTCCTAGGCTGTACAAAGCTATACATACAGACAGATAATTTGAGCGTAAAACTGTAAGCAGTTGCCACAGTCATTTAAATATAACAATCGCTGTTAATTAATACTATTATATTATTTACTGATATTCTGAATTGTTATTAACAGTTTTTTTTTTAGCATAGTTAACAGTATATATACACTACCAGTCAAAAGTTTTTGAACAGTAAGATTTTTACGAAAGAATTCTCTTCTGCTTATCAAGCCTGCATTTATTTGATCCAAAATACAGCAAAAGCAATATTGTGAAATATTTTTACTATTTAAAATAACTGCTTTCTATTTGAATATATTTCAAAATGTAATTTATTCCTGTGACTTCAAAGCTGAATTTTCAGCATCGTTACTCCAGTCTTCAGAGTCACATGATCCTTCAGAAATCATTCCAATATGCTGATTTGCTGCTGAAGAAACACTATTTATTATTACGACCAATATTTAAAACAGCTGAGTACATTTTTTTTCAGGATTATTTGATGAGTAGGAAGATCCAAAGATCAGCATTCATCTGAAATAAAAAATCTATTGTAACATAATACACTATACCATTTAAAAGCTTGGAATCAGTATATTTAAATTATTATTTATTATATATATATATATATATATATATATATATATATATATATATATATATATATATATATATATATATATATATATATATATATATATATATATATATATATATATTTATATTTATTTATTTATTTATTTATTAATATAGATGCATTGTCTTGCCTCCTATCATTAAGCAAACAGCTTGACTTTTCTACAAAAATAAATAAAATTTAAATACTGTTTTGTTTTTTGTTTTTTTCTTGTATGTGACAGAGATGTGTTACATAGATATGTTATGAATGACAAATTTGGTGAAGAATGAAAGAAAAATATAAATATTAAATCAGAGTAAAATAATGGAAGAGGAATTAAGAAAATTAAATACACCAATAATTGATTCTACTTTTAATTAAAAATATTGATAAAAATATTGATAAAAATATCACACTGATTTAGTGTTAATGGACAAAGACGGAAAAAAAAACCCACACCAAATATTTCATTTATTTCAGTTCTTTATATAACTAGAAGACATGTAAAAATATATTTACTCTAAAATATTTAAGTTCTAGCAATTATTATGTGTAGTTTTTATTAATTTTTCATAATTTATTAAATATTTCAATTAGCTTTCTAAGTTTTGGTAATTTTAGTACAGTATTTTGACTTAGGCAAAAATGTGATTTTTTTTTTCTTGACAAAAAAAAAAATACAAGTAAAATTTTAACTACTATTAATATAAAGTTTATATAAAATATAAAGTTTTATTAACTTTAAGTTTTTCATCTAATATTTCTATATTTTTCAACTTCATTTCAATCACCAAAAAGGATTTTTAAAAGTTTTAATTTACAGTAGCATCGCTGAAAACAATATAGCGTATTTCCCGCTCGTGTACAGCGTCCTGTCTCACCCGGCAGCTTTGTCCCAGTCGTCCTCACTGAATCCTCCATCACTGAAGGGGTAGTTTTTGCGGCGGGACGGAGGAGGCGTGCTGTTCCTCTGCTTGCTGTTACGCCACTCGTGAGGGTGTAGCGCAATCCCAGCGGCCTGATGGGTGTAGGCACCTTCGGAGGAGCATCAGGTCATGTGTCACTGAGGCTGTCAGTAGATGTAACGAACATCGGCCCGTCGTGAGAAGAGTGAACTCACCTTGGCTGCTGTAACCGGCGTCGATTCCCGAGCCGTCCCACGACTCCATGGCCGAATCCACGCTGGGGATGGTGGTGGAATAAATGTCCGACAGTTTATTGGTCTTCTGCGAGTCGGTCATCTCATCCTCGTTATCGCTGAGCTCGTTATCCAGATCGTTCTCTTTATTTTTATCATCTGGAGCTGAAGGGGGAATGACAGTTATCTGATGATCAAATATGATGTTAACAGAATAAAAACAGGTTTGTGTGGAAACAGATTTGGGTAGCACTTTATTTTAAGGTGTTATTGTATGTGCTTACTATTATTATAACAATTAGTTATGCATACTTACATTCAAGTAAACCTAAGACAAACCCCAATCCTAACCCTAACCACATAGTAAGTACATGTAGTTAATTAATATTACTCAGTATTTAGATGTATAATTGCACTGTAACAAGAACACCTTAAAATAAAATGTTTCCCAGATTTGTATGCGTATATGTAAATGAGATGTTATCAAACAAAAAAAACCCCAAAAAAAACAAAACAAAAACAACAACAGGTGTTTTGTGTAAATTGGTGAATGTCTTGATTTCATTGTTAATACAGATAATTTATTAATTATCAATAATTATCTTTTTTTTTTGATTAATTAAAACTTTGCATGATTATGATGATTAATTAAATATTTTGATAATTTGATGATTGAAAGCTACTCTATTAGTAAAAACATTTTGCCCCAATTCATATACGGTAATCACTTATAATTAATTATATTATTAATTATAATTAAATATAATTAATATCAATGTATAGAACATTTATATAAATTATCTAAATTATATTTAATTATATTTATTACTATTAATTGGGGGAAATTGTTCACTAATAGAATAGCTTATTAGATTTTCATAATCAGAAGATGCCAAAATGGGGGTTAAATATATATTTCAATATACTTTTATATATATAATTTAGGACCATTAATTGCATACACTTCATTTTTGTTGCAACCTTATTGTCAGTTTGTTTGTTTGTTTGTTTGTTTGTCTGTTTGTTTGTTTATTACTGCTGATAATTATGAATAGTCAAACAATGATTATTTTAATGAAAGTTTTTTTTTTTTTTTAATTATAGTTATTAAAACTTATGGGGACAAAATACTTTCACTAATACAGTATCTTATCAAATAGTAGTACGATATGATATGATATGGTAAGATATGATATGATATGATATGATATGATATGATATGATATGATATGATATGATATGATATGATATGATATGATATGATATGATATGATATGATATGATATGAAAAGGTAAATAAAACATATAAAATATACTGTATATTTTCCCCGTGAAGAAAATAAGGCCTATTTTAAAAATGTATTATATTATATTATATTATTTGAAAAGATAAATAAAACATACAAAAACATATTATATATATTTTTTTTTTCCATAAAGAAAAAAGGCCTATTTTAGAAATGCATTATATTATATTATATTATATTACATTATATTATATGAAAAGATAAATAAAACGTATGATATAATTTCCCCTAAAGAAAACCAGGCGTATTTTAAGCCCATAAACTGCACACAGTTGTGTATATTTTGAGACGTACTGTCGGTCTGTTTCTTGATCTTGAGGGTGACGGTTTCTCCTGCCATCTGCAGCAGGTGTATGGCTTCACTGAGCGGCTTCCCCTTCAGACTGACGCTGTTGATGGCCAGAATACGGTCGCCAACGTGAATGGCTCCAGTCCTGTGAGAACAGACAACAACCACACAAGCTCTTCAGTGCTTCATCAAAATCAACACCACAGACACCATCGTGTATTTCTGAGAGCACTTTGAAGGACTGCATATTTGGAGCTCACATTAACAATACATGTTTGGCCTCAGTAAATAACCCATTTATGAGAACCTTGCATATAATTTTAGAATCACAGACGCCGCTTTTGTTTGCAAAATAAAGTATAAAACTCTAGCAGGGCTATTAATATCAACAAATGACAAAAAACATTCATAAAAGCATTATGACTTGTGTGCAATAATAATAATAATAATAATAATAATAATAATAATAATAATAATAATAATAATAATAATAATAATAATAATAATAATAAACTTGTTTTTTTAAGCAAAAATATTTAATATGACTGAATAAACTATTATCATTTGAATTATTTATAGCAATATTTATATAACAATATTTATAACTAGTTATAACGGTATTTAATTCATAACAATGATAATAACATAATGCTATAAAACAAAAATATTATTATTATTATTATTATTATTATTATTATTATTATTAATAATAATAAATACCACTTAATTATGAATAATCAAAAACTCCAAATAGATTTGGTTTTATTCACATAAAAATATTTAATACAGCTGAATTACCCATATTATTATTATTATTATTATTATTATTATTATTATGATTACTACTGCTGTTAATTATGAGTAATCAATCATTCGAAATTGACTGGTTTTATTCACATAAAAAATAAATTGAGCTGAAATACCCTGATTATTATTATTATTATTATTATTATTATTATTATTATTATTATTATTTTAAAATTATTATTATTGTTATTATTATTATTATTATTTTAAAATGATTATTATTATTATTAGTATTATTATTATTATTATTATTTTTTTTTTTTTCATTTATTTATTTTTTTATTATTGCCACTGTTAATTATGTAAATAATTATAAGAGTTAGAAAGAGAGGGCAGTATGTGTGTATCTGGTTTGAGGGCAGCTGAGGTGGACACATGTGGATATTGGAAACCAAATACAGTAAATGTGGATGAACCTGTGCAGTGAAAAACCAGCCAACTTTCTGCTGAGCAGTGATGAATTAGGAAATGTGCTTTGAGGTGAGAGAGGTGCTGGTGAGATTAGACTGATTGAGCTCTGTAACATCGCTCCGCTCCGTCTCACGTCTGGTGTGTTTGGCGTCCCGTATGGGGAGGTTTAGGGTGAGTCTGTGTCCCGTGGCTCACCTCTCAGCGAGACCCCTCTTGGTCAGGCCTGAGATGATGATGGGGTCGAAGGGCTCCTCGGTGCCGGAGATGGTGATGCCCAGCGGGCCGCCGTAGCGCTTCAGCTCCACCGTGTAGATGATGGAGCCGGACGACTCCTGCTCATCTGGACAGAGGACACACTTCTGCTGTCACATATCATTTTGAGGACGCTAGTTTCATCTGACACACATTCATATCAACATATTATGAATAATTTAACACTGTGAACAGAAGAGCTCTGTGTTTACATTTTCTCTCGATTTGCTCTTGGAGCTGCAAAACAGGTAAAACAAAGACATTTTCATTTCAAAGAAACAATAAGACGCTTGAATCGATTCCTCTACTGCTCTGACCACAGACTGTGTTTTACCTCATAACAGAAAATCAGCTTTTCTAGCAACATGCTAAACAACTGATCTCTGTCTGTCAACAAGAAGTTACTACGTAATTCCCATTTGTGTCATTTTTATAGTTTTGAATAGTTTACTATTGTTCTCAATAGTAATAATAAAGAATGAGTAGGTGTGGCCAATGTTTGATTGACAGGATCTATTTGTCATTATGGTTGCATACTTGATTTATTTGATTTAGCATTGACGTAGATATGCTGTAATATACTGACACCTGGCGGTCAAACGTTGAATTACACACTGACATGCTTTCAGTACGATTTTCAAATTAAAAGTTTAAAATCAAAATAAGTTGGATGTTTTGTTTTGGATTAACTGATTGATTTTGGAATACATGGATTAGCCAACCAGGTCATGTTTCATATTTCATCCTATATTTCTAACAGGCAAACACTAAACTAAACTAAACTAAACTAAACTAAACTAAACTAAACTAAACTAAACTAAACTAAACTAAACTAAACTAAACTAAACTAAACTAAACTAAACTAAACTAAACTAAACTAAACTAAACTAAACTAAACTGTATTTACCGGTATATTTTTATTTAGCAATATAAATGTTAAAAAGTAACAAATGACAATTTAAAATAAAAAGTTTATATTTCTAAGAGGTAAAAACAACCATATCCAAATAATATATAAACAAATATTACTATAAAACTTATTTCTAATTATATAAAATATAATATTTTGCATAAAAAAGCCTATTTGTGGACCACAAACATTTTTATGCAATGTAGGCCTACATAATAAGGATTATAATGCAATATTTAGTTTTAAACCATGAACCCTTATCATGCTAAAACAAAATATTTATTTTATTTTAATCTTTATCATTTAGAATCATAATTGATAAAAATATAATGATGAATGTGAAGCAATCTATCATGATAAAGTACAAAAAATAAAAAGGATTTATTTCTAATAGTCTAAAATTACCATATATAAGATAAATAAATAAAATATACTATAAAGCAGTATTTTGCATAAAGAAAGCCTATGTATAGAACATTTTTTATGCAATGTATGTAACGAGGATTACAATGTACTATATTATTTTAATAGTAAACTCTTATCATGATAATATTTGCCATACTGTTTTTAATTTATGCTAAGATTAATTTAAAAGAAAAGAGCTTTTCATTAATGAATTATAACAGCATGAATCCCTAATGAAAATCATTAGAGAATATTGAGATATTGACAGAAACTCAAAACTCCAAAACATACAAAAGCATTACATTAATGAGAATTTAGCAAATAATGGGAGGGGAATAATATCACAATGCAAAATAATGCCCCCTACATGATGCAATGTCTTATTTCTTTTCCTTTTAAATATGAAATACGACCTTCACAAGTTCTTGGCAGGTTCTGAAGCTGCAGGTCACACACACCTGAGTTGTCCTCATCCTTGCGGATTTTGAGTTTGACCAGGTCTTCGCTCTGCTGGAGGATCTGGACGGCGTCCTCCATGGAGCAGTTCTCCAGACGGATGTTATCTATGGCCAGCAGCTTGTCTCCGGGCTCCAGAGTTCCTGTTCTGCAGGAAGAAACCATGAAACCCGCTTCAGTCTCACAAACAAACACATCTGTGGAGTGAGCCAACAACTAAGTGTGTACTTGACTTTCTACAACGCAAAGTTGCAAAGAGGTTTTTCAACAAACAAGGAAAGGTATTTATATTTCTAAGAGACAAAAACAAGAATATAAATGCATTCTAATATTATATATATATATATATATATATATATATATATATATATATATATATATATATATATATATATATATATATATATATATATATATAATTTTGGTTATAAAATATTGATTTTATATAAAAAAAAAGCACAAAAAGAAAGCACACTACTTCCCAGTTATACAGTAAAACGTATATGGAGTTTGTCTCCCCCTACAGGATATTACAATACATATTTTGCATTTTGTTCCTTCTTCTATAATAATTATAATATGTGAAATATTTCAGCATCGGAAATGTTTCAGTTGTTATTTTACATATTCCAAATATGATAATTGTAATATCATAAATTACATTATAAATATAAATGTATGATGGTAAGTATAATAAAGTCTTTTGAAGACTCATATTTCTAAGAAGCAAAAATAATTTTAAAAAAATGTGAAAAAATATAATAAAAAAAAAAAAAAAAAAATATATATATATATATATTAAAAGGATAACAAAAATATAAATATAATAAAATTAGTGCTGTCAAACGATTAATCGCGATTAATCACATCCAAAATAAAAGTTTTTGTTTACATATGTGTGTGTAGTGTGTTTATTTATTATGTATAAAGACACACACACACACAGCATATATTTTGAAAATATTTACTTGTATTTACGTGTATATATTTATATTGATATAAATTATATCATATATAAATATACTTAATATATAAACGTAACATTTTTCTCAAATAAATACATGCATGTGTGTGCATTTATATATACTTAAATAAACACACTACAATATACAGACATATATTATGTAAACAAAAACTTTTATTTTGGATGTGATTGATCGCGATTAATCGTTTGACAGCACTAAATCAAATATAAAAAAATATTAAAACAATGATATAAAGATAAATGTAATAAAATAATAATAAATATACAATTTTATTTTTAATATAAATACAATAAATAGGTTTGCATTAGAAATAGAATAAAATGTTCATATATCAGGATTTATCTTTCTATCAGCAAAAACATTTACATACATAAAAACAGAAAAAATGATAAAATAACAGGGATTTATATTTTAAAAGGCAAAACAGTGAAATAAAATAAAATAAAATAAAATAAAATAAAATAAAATAAAATAAAATAAAATAAAATAAAATAAAATAAAATAAAATAAAATAAAATAAAATAAAATAAAATAAAATAAAATAAAATAAAATAAAAAGGAATTTATAAAACTAGGGGGCAAAATTGAATAAAAATAAATATAAAGATTTATATTTCTAAGAGTAAAAAAACATTTTTTAAAAATGAATTTAAAAAGGGTTAGTAAAAGATTTGAATATCTAAGAGGCAAATCAAATAATTTAACATAAAGAAAGCATATTTATAGGCTCATGAACGTTTCCATTCCTAAGTGTTTCTGGCAGTATTGTTAAGTGCTTGTTCATACCTGTGTGCCATGCTGCCTTTTTTAATGTCAGATATGATAAGAGGCTCTCCTGGTTTCTTACTGGCTGTAGAAAGATGGGAAAACACATCAAGAGTACAGTGTTTCAGCATGTCACACACACACACACACACACACACACACACACACACACACACACACACACACACACACACACTAAAACACACCCCCACAAACACGATTTCAAGGAAAAAATGGAAACCCTTATCTGGATTCAGGCTGAGCATGAGCCAGACGTTCAGAGAGAATATTTTGCTCAGATAGAATAAAACATTTTAAGAGCAGAATTCAATTACAAGTGTAAAAACTCCCAGCATCCAGTGGCAGTGTGTCTTTTATAAGTGTATATTATAAACATTGATATTACATATCAATTAATATACTGTCAGATCAGTTGAGCTTTGTTGTTCCTGCAGGATTCAGTTCAAATCTGATTCAACTCTTTTCTTCCCCTCAAAGTTTCTCATACACTTACACCAAGCACAGCATTTTAAGATGTTTCAGACGTCTGAAGGATAAGATAAGAATTGCGTTTAAACATTCAAGAAGGGAATCTGACAGAAATGGTCACTGATGGATGGCGTGAATGTGGTACAAATGCAAAGCCTGTGATTCATATCAGCCCTCATGCAAGTATAATACAAGTTTAATGGCCCACGATCCCTTAGTGTTCATGTCGTAAAGAAGCTTTAGAGGAACGTCAGATGGAAAGAAGCCAGAGAGACCCAAGAGCTCAAGTAAACAAGCCCACGGAAAGCCTGCGAGAGCTGTGTAAACACTTCCTCAGAAAACTCTGAGGCTCTGTTGATCAGGGCTAATGTAACTCTACGACACGCATGAGACGGGACGCCCCGTATCGGCTGGTCTGGATACGAACACGCTCCGTCAGGAAAACCCATACGCAGCCGTGTTTAATGACCAGAGTGGATGTCAAAACATTTGTGTGGGTTTATTTTCCGTGCATTCGGGGATATAAAGTTTAACTGCGTCTTGGCGAGTTTGAGAAGTGAAACCGAGAATGGTAAAATAGGCCAGGGAGAGAGGGATCTTTAAAATCTCCCCTAAAAAAAAGATTCAGAGGGAATGGCTTAAATGCTTTTTTGGAATGAAAACAGAACAGGAAATCCTGCAGTTTTTTTCAAATACGTGATGACTTTACAAACATAAATGCAAATTAGTAATCCTAAAGTAAACTTGCATGCATTTACCTTAAATGACACAAGCCACCAATACTGTAACATTCTGCTTATATTACTGCTATTAATTTATTTATCTTGCTCATTTATATATATATATATATATATATATATATATATATATATATATATATATATATATATATATATATATAACATTATATAACATTCCTGTTACAATTGTAGTGATAAAAATAATAATAATAATAAAATAATATATATATATATATATATATATATATATATATATATATATATATATATATATATATATATATATATATATATATATATATATATATTTATTTATTTATTTTTAATCACTACAATTGTAACAGGAATGTTTTGTATATTCGTATGTTTTGTTCATTTTCTGTTCATTTTTTTATTGAAACGAAGCCATATCAAAATCTTTTGAATATCTTTATCTTTGCTTCCAAAAAGTACATTAATAGAGTAAAATAAATTAGTTTTATAATTACATAAAGAGTATTTGATTGTAATTGGTTTTATTATTTATTAAATCAGCATATTAGAAGGATTTCTGAAGGATCGTGTGACACTGATACTAAACATTGCATATGCTTTATATATATGTTAACATATTATATATGTAAATAAATATATTAAAACGGTTATTGTAATAACATTGGAAAATATTACTGTTTTTATTGTATTTTCAATTAAGCAAATGCAGCCTTGGTGAGCATAAGAGACTTTCAAAAACATTAAAACATTTTTATTTATTTATTTTTTAAAACTTTTGATCAGCAGTGTGTATGCATATTATTATTATTATTATTATTATCAGTAGTAGTAGTAATATTATTAAAACAAAGTAGCATCAAAGTGACTTATTTTAACTTTGAACAGTTTTATTTTTGAACATTATTTTAAATATTACAATAATATAAGATTATTTTGCATACCTTTAATCTATTACCACAAACTATTGCTTGGCTATA
Organism: Acrossocheilus fasciatus; assembly: GCA_036784905.1. NCBI lineage: Eukaryota > Metazoa > Chordata > Actinopteri > Cypriniformes > Cyprinidae > Acrossocheilus > Acrossocheilus fasciatus. Next base: position 24,956,283 of record CM071959.1, on the reverse strand, counting down.
ATTATGATTAGTGAATCAGATTCTTATCCAAATCACCAGGAAACATTACATGTGTGATGGTGGCAAGTGCGGATGTTAAGATTAAATGTATTAGCAAAAAAACACAGCACTGAACATTTATATGTTTCAAGTCATTTGCAGGTTATTGTGAGACAGATAACCAAACGTTGTGATGCCTGAGTAGATAAGTTTTCCGTTTTCTCATCTACATTTCTCATTTCAGTTCTTACCAAAATATATTGCAATGTTGACCAAACTAAATGAAGAAGAAGATCCCCAGACCCTTGATGTCAAAATTAAACCACTGCGAATTAACAGTGAGATCTTACCACTGATTGTGATGCCCAGTTCCACACCTCGTTTCTTCTGCAGCTTCACATGAAATGTTCCACTGCTAGGCACAACAGATTCTGGCCATACAACAAAACCAACATTTCGATCAAGTACAAACACGATTGCAACTTAAAGTGACAAATTCATGTCTTAGGAACTCTTGGTGGAAAACACAGCAATTCATGTTTTAAGAGCTTGGTGGTGAACATGTGAAACCTCACTAACCTGCTACATCAAACTCAATCTCTAGCGTGACCTTATTGGCCAGAGCAGCATCCCGGAGCAGCTGATTGGCTTCTTCCAGCGTTCCGTCTTCTGTAGGAATTCCGTTGATGGATAAGACTCTGTCTCCAACCTGGAGAAGCCCACACCTGCCAATCAAAACAAGACAGAAGGACTGAAAAGCTAATTTCATGTTCCCTTCCACCAGCGACTAAATCACTGTCAGGCCAAACACCCCTTAAATGGATAGTTCAGGCAAAAATGAAAATTGTCATCATTTACTCACCCTCAAGTTTTCACACCTGTATAAATTTCTTTATTGCGTTGAACACAAAAAATATATATTTTGATGAATGTTGGTAACCAATCAGTTGACAGTAGCCCTTGACTTCCATAGTATTTCTTTCCATAATATGGAAGCCAATTACATGTGTAACTATCACCAACAGTTTGGTTACCAACATTCATAAATGATGACAGAATTTTAATTTTCAGGTGAACTATCCTTTTAAATGGGCGGTTTCTGGCCAAAATAATGTTAAAAGTGGACCAGACTTCATGCCAATAGTCAAAAGTCTGACTGAAAACTGATGTCAATTTTAGAAGTTGATTTTTTTCAAACACAACAGAAATGCATGATTTACAGTAAGTGTATTGTTTTCTCAGGTTTCTGTATGCTTGACTTTACTTTTAGTCATTTAGCAGACGCTTTTATCCAAAGCGACTTACAAATAAGAAAAAGTAACTAAAACTAAAAGTTAAAACTCTAAATACTATATATACACATTTAAGAAAATAAAGAAATTAAAGAAAAATGACAAATGCATAAAGCAACATTTCAAATGAAAACAAAAATATAAAGCTAAAAACAATTCAAAATGCTAAAAGGTATGAGTATAATAATGATTCTAACATAACACTAAGCCAAACACCAAAAAAAAAAACAAAAAAAAACAACAACTACATATGTGTATGTACAGCCACACACATATACATATACATATACATATACATATATATAAATAAATTCAATATAAATATTATTTCATTTCCATTTAGCATGTTGAAGTACTAAAATAACTCAAATTAAATTAAGTTTAATTAAATTAAACTAAATTAAACTTAATAAAAAAATTAAAAATATTACTTTAAATAAAAAATAAATTAATAATAATAATAATAATAATAATAATAATAATAATAATAATAATAATAATAATAATAATAATAATAATAATAATAATAATAATAATAATAATAATAATAATAATAATAATAATAATAATAATAATAATAATATGCAAGCCCAGTGTCACTGTGGGAAACCATGTGTGTATGAAAGAGAACAACTGACCTGACATGCAATGACTTCCAGCCCAAACACCACAAATGTCACACACTGCCACAGTACAATACAGCTCAACACACATCAGATCACTCGCTTCATGCTACAACAATCTCACACCAGGAATGACTCACGCACTGAGCTACAAAAACAAACAGAAACGGACAATTACAAATCTGAACATGATTACGGAAAGTTCATTTAGGGTCTCATCCAGTGGGAGTTTGGCTCCATTGAGGCTTTTGTTTTTGTTGGGTTTGCTGACATGTCTTCGGAAAGAGTGTGTGATTGTATCAACTTAGTCTCAGATGTTTAAGATAAAAATAAAAAGAATCTCAAATAAAAAGAGACCCATGAGACAGTTGTTAACATACAGTAAGAATAGCTATAGTTAGCAAAATGCTAGCCAGATGTTAGCAAAACAGTTGAAATAGCACATTTGTAGCAATTTAGTTTCACATGTTCCAATCAAAAATTAACAAAGTTTGCCAAAAAGCTGATATTTTGGACAAAGAAAAAGAGATCCAAAGGAGACAGTTAGAGCTGTACTACCAAATGTCAGCAAAAGTTAGCAAAGCAACTGACATGACAAACTTAGTTTCAGGTGTTTCTTCTGAAATTCTCCCCAAAAAAGAGAGACACAAACAAGACCATCTTTGTCATAAAAGTTTAATGCTATAGTTAAAAAAATGTTAGCAAGAATTTGTATCATCTAGATGTTTCTCCTTAAAGTCTTTGGACAAATAAAAAGAGACCCAAATTTGACTGTTTGCACACAGTAAAAGTTTAAAGCTATAAAATGAACATGAATAGCATAGAGCAGATGTTCTGGTCTCTGACAAATCTGTTCATATTGAGATTTTTGACTTGAAATCTTTGGTATCTTGGTAAGTGCACTTACAGACATTATTGAGAGCTCTTGTCAAACTCTAGATATGATGTGAGATTACTGGTGTCTTTTTCTCAGGAAAAAAAACAAAACATCTGAGATGCATGAGATCTAAATTAGGATCCATCTGCTCTCCATTTAACCTCATTGCTGTCTAGGAAAAAGCATTTGAGATGTTAAAGAGATTCTCTTTTTCATTTGTCTTTCCAGCAGACTGAGTTTCATTTTGGAGACCCTTCCAAAATATTTCCCTCCCTTTAAGAGCACAAAGTGTGACAATTTCAACCTCTTAAATTAAAAATTAAAGTCTCTTTCTTAAACGTCGCTGATAAAAGACGTGATTTTTTTTGCAGTGTGAGTTTCCTGCTGAGTGTTGACCCAGATTCTGAGGACGTATCACATCTATAGCTTGATCATTTTCAACTCTGTCTCTCCGAGTCAGTGTACGGTGGCTCTGTCATAAGGCAGTTACAAGATCTGCTTGCATTTTCAATGGAATATCAGTCCAATGTGGCACCTTATAGTGTTTATATGTGCTTGAGTGAGCATGGATGGCTGTGTTTTGTGTACATGGTTGAATTAATGTTTGGGACGTACCTTTCGGCCGAGCTGTCCGGTTCTATGAAGCGGATAAGAGGGGGTGCAGAGAGGGTCTCTGTCGCAAATATTCCACCTTGCAGCTGAACGCCAAACCCATTTAGAGGGTCTCCTCTCAGAGTGACTTCACTGGACTCGGTGTGGATGATCTGACCACCAGGGCCCACAGAACTTGAGGCTAAAGACACAGCTAAACAGAGAGAAAAATCACCACAGAAATATCACAAATGCATACAACTGGATTTCATCCATTAAGGGGCTGTTCACAAAGAATGTGTTTTTAGACATACAGGTATGTTTGTTTGTTTTTGAACACCGCATCGTGTGTGAGATGCTGCAAAAGACGCAAGATGTGAAGGCAACGGTCAAACAAATTCTGTGTGAATGGCCCCAAAAAGTGAAACTTTATTCCAAAACCTATAAAAAAAATCCAAGATGGACAAATGAAGTGAGATAAAAGTAGAATTATTCCGTAATTAAGTATAAAAAAATAATATATTAAAATGCACTATATGCACAAAATTTGTGTGTGATATATATATTGTACAATAGTGATTTGTGTTGTTAGCTTAGCAACATGCTAACATCTCTACTGGCATTTTTTTTTTAATGATAGATAAAAACTAATAAAATCATTTTAATAAAAAAGTAGACTATTTACTCAATATTTGTGTTCACTGTGTTTTTGTGTTTTTTCAAGGGCTAAGAGTATTGTGTTGTTAGCTTAGCAACATGCTAACATCTAACTCCTCTACTAAAAATTGAACTAATAGATAAAATAGATATTTATGTGTACTATGTGTTGCTGTCTCTGTCATCTAACTCTGTACATGACAGTAGTTTAATTCATAAATTCAACTAGTTCAATCCAGTAAAATGACTATTTACCCAATACACGTGTTTATGTATTGTAACGATGCTTAGAGCGTGGAGTTTTTAGCTTAGCAACATGCTAACATCTAACTACACAGGCAACTAAAATATTTCAACCAATAGATAAAAACAGCCTAATTAAAAATAAATGATTTATCCAATTTGTGTTTGTGCTATGTATTGTATAAAAATGTCTACAGTACTGTGCTTTTAGCTTAGCAAACATGCTAACACCTAACTCTGAAGATAATAAATAAATTGGTTTAGGTAAAATGAATAAATAAATTTAAAAAATGTAATAATATGCTTTTAGACCATGTCAAACACAAAACCAATCCAGTCACCTACAGGAGCTTTTGTGCTCTTTTTTCCTTTGTCGTCTCTTTAGCATGGAGTTCCGTGGGCTCATGGGAGGAGCGGCCCGGGGCAGCGTGCTGGAACCCTGGCTGGTCATGCCTGATGTGGTAGTGGACCCAGGAGAGAAGTTAGTGCAGACTACCGCTAGAGAGAACAGAGGAAAGGAGAGAGAAAGTCAGGCAGTGTATCTGCATTTTAAAAAATCCAAAATCAAAGAGATGGCAATGGTCCAAGAGACTGAGTGGCTCAGTGCAGGTTAATGATCCATATTATATTGGTCCCTTGCTAGTCTTTGCAGATCTATGCACTAAGCATTTGTTATTTAAGGGGATGGTATATTGGATTTGGAGGCAACTGCTGGGAGGTGGATGTCTGGGTTAAGAACAATATTCCATATTAACATAATGCTATTTTACATGTAAATGAAGATGTATGACTTCAACTAGAGAGGTAGATTATCTGAAGAAAATGTGACTTGCTCAGTAAAAATGGCTTTTTGGTGCAGGAAACCCAGGCTAAAAATATGCTAAAAAGGCGAAGAATAAAAGTGGGCTCATATTAGTGATATTTATTGACATTTCAGCGCAAAAAAGGTCAATACTATTGTCAATACTGTATGACACACAGGTTATAAAGAAGTCACATTTATACCAAGCATCTTTGTATTGGTCAGAGCAGTAAATTCACTTGAACATCTAACACGAGAGAAATCTGCGAGGGGAACTTTTCCACCCTCATGCAGAACTCTCAGTTGTGTGGACTAACTGCGACTTTAGATGAGGACTTTATTTCTCATAATTGCAACATTTTTTGTAAATAAGATTTTTTTTTTCTCACTTTAATGCTAATTTATGTGACCAACTTCAACACGAACGAAATCTGCAAGGAGATTTTTGCCCTCATGCAAAACGCGCAATGACTGGATATTGTCCATGAAATTTCACGCAAATTTATGTCACCAACTTTACATAAGCAAAATCTGTGAAGAAAAGTTTTTCTGCCTTAATGAGAAACTCCCAGTTGTGCAAACTCCTATTTAAATAACTATATAATCATCCACAAAATTTGGTGTGAATTCGCAATACCAACTTGAAGCACAATCAGTAAGGGAAATTTATTTGACTGGATATCGTCCATGAAATTTTGTGTAACCAACTTGAACACAGGCAAAATCTGCAAGGGAAACTTTTTCGCCCTCATGTTAAACTCCTAATCATGCAGACTCTTCCTTAAATGACGTTTAAACGATATCACCTGCAAAATTTAATGCGAATTTGCATTATCAATGTGAACACGAGCAAATTTTGTGAGGAAAATGTTCTCCCTCATGAGAAAATCCCAATTGTGTAGAGTCATATTTAAAATACTAAATATTGTTTGCGATATTTGTGCGAATTTGCATGACCAACTTGAACGCAAGCGAAATTTGGAAAACTCTTTTTGTCCTCATGCAAAACTCCCAAATGTCCGGAGTCCTATTTTAATGACTGGATATTGTCATTGACAATTTGCTCGAATTTTTACACTCAACTTAAAAACGAACAAAATCTACATGAGGAACATTTTCTTCCTGATGTGAAATGCCCAGTCGTGAAAACTCCTGTATATATAAAAAAAAAACCTAGTAAAATCATCTTCATAAAGCATGGTAATAGTGTAAAAATTTAATGTAGTTACATTTGCAGTAATCCTGAGAGCTGGATGGGTTACTGGAAGCAGAGGTCCATGTCGATGTCTTACAGTGACCAGGATGTTGAGAATGGCAGTAGTTCACACAGGGGTCCCAGCAGTGCGGGTGGTCACTTTTCTGAACTTTCACTAAACACAGAAATTACTAAATTAAGATATTAATTACATGATTCTCAGAGTAAATATCAACAAAATGTAAAATACATATACATTTTTTTATATAAAATACATGCACACACACTCCATGTGGCCTTCTCTCTATATTGTTCTCATTAATCCTCATTTAAACACTGAAAATCCATCATTTGGAGTCTTGAGGGTCTGTTGAAGTCACATTCGAGTGATAATATCCATCTCTAATACTGGTCTGTGGAAAATGATTGCGCATGCAAAACAATGTGGAAGCTCATCAACAAACAGGCTAATGAAGTCCTGCTTGCTAGAGGCAGGCCGTATAATTGAGTGCCTCTGTGCGCGTGTATGTGCTTGTTCTCATTTGTTCTGCAGTATCTCCAAGCACTCATAATGCAGTAGGTCTGACAGGAGCAGAAGACTGAATTTAAAATACAGTAAAATTAGTTTAATAAAATAAACAAGCACACTTGAAACAAGTAATGCATTACAGGGCAGTGGTTCGCTACTGGTTTTGCTTCAGGAAGCAGATTCTGGACATCAAGGGTTGATGCAATGCAAGGTCAAAATTGTGTATCATACAAGAGTAATAGAAAAACAAATATGAAATATATTAATATTGCCATGAACTGCAACATTATTAACAAGACATAGGTTTAATATTATAATAATGACTTTGTCTCACAAATGCAATACAAACTGTAATTTTATATCTCATTTCTTGAGACTTTTATTGATGTAATTGGGTGTTTTTTTTTTTTTCTCATAAGTGGGAATTTTATTTATTTATTTTCTCGTAATTTGCGACTATTTTGTAAATGTGACTTTATTTGCTGTAATTTCAACTTCATCTTGTAGCTGACTTCATTTGTCATAATGACATATTTATTTCTCATAATTGAGACTTTATTTCTTCTAATTCAGACTTTATTACAACTGTGAATTCATTTATTGGTTTTGTGACTAGAGTATCTTGTAAGTGTGGCTTCATTTCTCATAATTGAGACTATTTTTCTTAATTGTGATTATCTCATAATTGTGACATTTCTTGTAACTGCAACTATTCTGCAATGGTGACTTCATTTCTCAATTACAAGAAATGAAGTCACCATTGCAGAATAGTTGCAGTTACAAGAAATGTCATAGTGACTATTGAAACTGTGAATTAGTTGTGAATACAGTAGCTTGTAGCTGTGTTTGTTTTGTTTTGTTTTGTTTTTATGGGGGGGGGGGATTTTGGTTACACTTTATTTTGATAGTCCACATTTTACTAACAGTAAGTAACTTTGCAACTACATGTCATTAATTTGCAGCTACTTGTCCATTAACTCTCAGAGTAGACTGTTAGGGTAGGTTTAGGGTTAGTAGAATAAGTTGACATATACTTGTAAAGTTTCTCATATTCAGTATGTTGGATGTTGTGGACCCATCAAAATAAAGTGTTAGAAGATATAAAGCAGACAGTCTACTAATATTCTGATGACTGATAATTGACATGTAGTTGCAAAGTTACTTACTGTTAGTAAAATGTGGACTATCAAAATAAAGTGTTACCCAATTTTTTATTGATTTTGCATAGAAAGGGTCATATACAATTGTCCAAATCTTCTTCACAATAAACAGAACAAGCTGACCACAACATTATCCATTGTAATTGCATTTTTACTGTAACTGTTACATTTCTTGTAATTGCGACTAAAGTAGCTTGTAACGCTCATAATTATGACATTATTTCTCATAATTGCAACTACCTCATAATTTATCATAATAGCGACTATATCCTCATAAGTTTACCATTATTTCTCATAATTGCAACACGATTTCTCATCATTCTGACATTATTTCTCATAATTGCAACATCTCATAATTACATAATTAACTTAATTCATTGTAATTGCATTTTTATTATAACTGTTATGTCTTGTAATTGCAAACAAAAATCTTGTAACTCATTATTGTGACATTACTTTAACACTTTTTCTCATAATTGCAAATATCTCATAACTGCAACATTATTTATGACAATTGCAACATTGTTTCTCTGTTGTGACTACATCTCATTTAAATCTGATTTAAATCTCAAATCTCGCAATGACGTCTTAATTTCTCGTAATTATGGGTTTTATATCTAACAATTGTGATTTTTAAATATTGTACAAAATTCTAATTTCTCACAACTGCATGTTAATTTCTTGTAATGTGTCACTATTCTTATTTTAATATATAATCTTTAATTTTATTAAAAAAACAAAAAAAACAAAAAACAAACAAACTTCCTTTATTACTGGAACTAACATGCTTAGCATATAAGACAGATGCAATCTTAAGCCTGTATGTCTAGCTGGCAGCTGGTTTGTTGATGGTCCAAGGTGGTTTACCTGTTTAGACCATCGACAAACCAGCTGCCATGTTCCAAAATTCAGGACCAACTTGAGATTTTCCAGCAGGGTATTAATAATGTGAAACGCCCTAACTAAGTAATATGACATGCAACAACTTAGCTTTAACTTAGCTTAGCTTTACCCTCTTCTATCTCTGGAAAACCATAAGAAGCTTTAAAACACTCAGAGAGATGTGTGTATTTGTGTGTGTGGTTACACTTTAAGGTTTTAATGAAGTCTACTCACTACTTTTTTAATCTTTGGTACATTACTAAACAAACCTTTAAACTTATGCACATATTAGCATTATGCTTGTATTTTTTTTGCCACACAGAATGTGACGAGACGTTAAGAAATGCCACTTTCAGACAGATTTTCACAAGCCAGGTTAAATACTACTATCTGTTCGTCTGAGCACCAATGAAGCATCTTCTAACGTTTGAGTGCTAAATCCCTCTTCCTTGTGGCTTATGCTAATCTCGTCTTCTATGTCTCTATGAAACACAACTCTGTCTCTTGATGTAGGAATTGAGAACACCAGGAAAGATGACGGTAAAGTCTCACACACAGGCTGATGTGACGGGAGCTTAATTTGAGTAAGGAGATTAAAATACTGCTTTTTTAAGACCACGTCATTTATCTAACATGAACTGAACCAGCAGGTGACTGACGCTCAGGTTATTAGCAGTGGTTTGGGCTAATTTGGTAATAAATTGTATGTAGTTTAATTTTGTATTGCAGAATACAGACATACTGTACAAATAAATGATCTGAAACTATCTGAACTACCCTCTTGCTGTTTTCCATCATAAGTGGGATGTGCAACATGGGTTAGTGACATAAAGCTGTTAATGTATTCAGAAATACATAAAAAAAATGCATGTCCTACATAGAATGACTTGAAATTAAAACAGCATAAGCTTATATTACTATTATATATATATATATATATATATATATATATATATATATATATATATATATATATATATATATATATATATATATATATATATATATATATATATATATATATATATATATATATATATATATATATATATATATATATATACATACACACATGCTCTACTGTTTGAGCTATAGAAATTACAAATACTTGTGTATATATATATATATATATATATATATATATATATATATATATATATATATATATATATATATATATATATATATATAAATAGTGTATGCAATGAAAGTTTGTCAAAATATCGTAAAAGTTTGGAAAAAATATAAACAGGAAATTATGTCAATTATGAGAAATAAAGTCTGCAATTATTATAACTGTAAATTACTTTAATGTTAATACAGTATCTTGTAACTGTGAATTAATTTCCCATAATTGCAACTATTTCTTGAGACTATTTTATAACTGACTTCATTTCTCATAAATGAGACTTTATTTCTTGTAATTGGAACTAGATCTCATAATTATAACATTCTTGTTGTAATTGCGACTGTATTTTATGTTTGCAAAATTATTTCTCATAATTGCAACATTAATATCTTGTAACTGTGACTATTTTGTAACTGTGACTTCAATTCTCATAAATTATACTTTACTTCTCGTAATTGCAACTATATCTCATAACTGTGATGTTGTAACTGCAGCTTTATTATAACTGTATATTAATTTCCTGTCATTGTGACTAAAGTATCTTGTACCTGTTGCTTCATTTTTTATAACTGCAACTTTATTACTCATAACTGAGAAGTTATTTCTCGTAATTGCGATTATATCACATAATTGTGACATTATTTTTCATTATTTCTATAAAACAGGAAATTATGTCATAGAGAGGTCAATAAATAGACTATGTTAAAATGTTATAAATTGACTTCTGTATGAAAAGGCAAAGTCAGTTCAGGTTGTTACATATCATGTGGTACAAAAACTCATACAGTATTTTTTTTTTTGTAAGAAAAATAAATACTTTTTTCTTTGAAACATTAAAAAACTTAAAAATAAGAAGACACTTTAAAATGTGGTGTAGTAAACTGCTTTTTTATAAAGTCATTAATGTAAACTTTATTTTCAAAACTATATAAAACCAATGTGAATACAGATGTTACATTTCTAAAAAAAAATGGCATGTTTAAAACCATTTTTATTTATTTTTCAAGTCATAATGCACACAATAAAAGGCAAGCACAAATCTGATTGCTAACTTCAAACTTATGTAATGTAATATTGTTGTGGCTTTGTATAAAAGTGTCTACCAAATATGCAAATATATTAAAATGTACATATTCTATTCTTCCTCACTTTAAATCCCCAGATCTCAAAGATGGCAATCCCAAATGAGGTTGTTACCAGACGTACTTTCTTTTCTTTTCCTAACAAGGTCAGCTACAACATTTGCATATATAAATTCTGAATCGAAAATGTAGGAGTCATATGGCAAAATATCAAACTCCATTTATTTCCTGGATGAAGTTTCTATGTATTATTGACACGGCTCTACGAGTGGGCGTCAATTCTTGATTGAAGTCCTGCCGGGGCTGAAAGTTCACACTCGCAAATATGTTTTTCCATCATTACAGCCTTCTACCTCCTCTCTCGGGTTCTCAGCGCAGCAGGGAATGACCTATATAGTGCCATGTGATATTTCAGCAGGACAGCTCAGATGCTGAAAAACTAAACCACTTTACTTGTCCGTATCCATTAGGGATGTTTGTTCCTGTGCCCAAAAATTTGGGCGTCAGGGCTTTAATGGCATCATAAACTCTGTTTACGGTGTATGCGAGCAATGCATGGAATTCAAGAGGCCATCTTCTTGGGTTTAAAGTTTTGGTGGACATAATTAAATGCCACAGGCACAATCATGGTGGCAGAAGTGGGGCAAGAATTGGACTAGATACAAATTGATATGATTCTAGGGTTCTGGATGATTGCAAAACCAGAAATAACTTCAAAGTCAACGTAAAAACAACCATCTGAAGTTTCAATGTCTTCTATAATTGGAGTTGCCCAGTCATTGAGTCCATCCATGAAGTCGTGCAACTATAGAGAATGTTTGTATGCTCAACAGCTGGATTTCCATCCATAGCTACTATTTTAACGTAAGCGCAAAATTGGAATATCGGAAATAAGCATTATACAGAAATATTTTGCTTATCTCCCATTATTCGCATTGAACTTTTTTCCGCACAAGTCAAAAACCACCTAAAGCGAGCGTAAAAACTTTTTTTGTGAATTAAAGGATTTGTTCTCTTTTTGGTGATTTCTTCACTCAATACTTCAAAATGCGCATAAAAACAGGCTGATAGCTAATGATAATATGCTATTGATTAGATTCTGTGTTCCATCCAAAGTGGGATGTGCGATATAAAAGTCCCAAAACTGAAAATTTGATGAAAATGTACTCACCCTCAGGCCATGCAGATGAGTTTGATTCTTCATGGGAACAGATTTGGAGGAATATAGAATTAAATCACTTGCTCAGCAATGGATCCTCTGCAGTGAATGGGTGCCGTCAGAATGAGAGTCCAAACAGTTGATAAAAACATCATAATAATCCACAAGTAATCCACACGACTACAGTCCATCAGTTAACATCTTCTAAAGTGAAAAGATGCATGTTTGTAAGGAAAAAAACAAACAAACAAACAAAAAAAAGAAAAACTCATTTAGTCATTTTTAACTTCAATTTCAACAAATCCATAATCCATAATATTGCTTCCTAGCCAGAAATTATAGTCTTGGATGGATGTTTTACAAACACCCAGCATTTAATTTCATAAAAAACTCCATTAATTGATGGACTGGAGTGGGCTACCTGTGGATTATTGTTATGTTTTTATCAGCTGTTTGGACTCTCATTCTGACGGCACCCATTCACTGCAGAGGATCTGTTGGTGAACAAGTGATGGAATGCTACATTTCTCCAAATCTGATGAAGAGACAAACTCATCTACATCATAAATGGCCTAAATTCAGATGTGTACACTCACATGTAACAACTTCAAAGTCAAGTTAAAAACAGACATCTAAAGTTTCAGCATCTTCTATAATTGGAGTCGTCCAATCATTGGGTGCATCCATAAAGTCATGCAATTATAGAAAATGTTTATACACTCGATGATAATAAGCTATTGATTAGATTCTCGCTGCAAACAGTCCGAGAGCTCACGCAGGCTACTAATTCAGGCTTTTAGTGCAATGCGGTCTGCACGGTCGGACATCTGTTCATCTCCTGCATTTGCATATAAACGGGGCTGAAAATAACCAATCTGGGTCTGCGTCCACCGCATCTCGGTTTGATATCGAGCCGCTGCCTGTTGGTTTTCTAGGGTGAGCAGGTCTCCGTGATTAAATCTGTCCTGCGGTCTAAAGCTCGTGGGGCGACATCAAGCAGAACGAGAAGCTAATTAAATGAGATGACAGCAGATGAGATGACAGAGCAGTCTCGCCATCCATGTTTTCTCGTCCTCATTTGTGCATCCGAAGAGGATACATGAGAAGTTTATATCGCTATAATTAGAGAGAGATTATTATGACCTCCTTTGGAATAAACAGGGAAACAAATGGTTGCCATAGACTTCACAAAAAAGTACTGTGGTTCAATTTGATGGTCAAGAACGATTACCATGATCATATCCCACTGCATTTACATGGTACTCCACAACCGTAATGAACTGATTTGCTCAATGACAATGCTACAAAAAGTGAATTTCTTCTTCTGTACTTTTGTCTTGTTTTACAGTACAAGTATTTAAACATTATTAAATCAAGATAAAATACAGTACAATGGCACTCATTAAGACTTGTTTTCTGAAAAATGTTTTATGCTTAAGACGAGAGCAAATAATTGCCAATAAACTTAATCAGGTTTAATTTTCTTACCCACCCTGATAAATAGATGCTCTTGTTATAAGAATAAACTCACTTATTGATTATATTATTTATTATTATTATTATTATTATTTTATTTGTTCATTTATTTATTTATTTACTTAGTTATTTGCAGTGAAATAATACTGGTTTTTAAGATTAATAATTTTATTTTTTTTTTAATTAAAGTGCATGTACCAAGATCAACAAATTTTCAACGATGAATTGAAATGACTCTTAACATATCATATGGTGTAACCATCAGGTAAAAAGGTGCTAAAATTATTTACACCTTTAATACATGTTTTTTTTTACACCTTAAACATAAAGATCTTTTAAATTTATATTTTAAAATATCATGAATTATTAGGCGGTTGTACCACATGACATATTTTACCATTGGCCATGATTTTGGTGAAAGTTTCTTAGATGTTCTTTTAACTAAAATGCTGTTTAGTTTTAGTCATATTGTAGTCATCTGAATTGTTTTTCGTTTTAGTCGACTAAATATCATAAGATTTTAGTCGACTAAATCTACAGTAAATTTAGTCGGCTAAATTTACTGTTTAGCTACAGTGTAATGCATTTATTAAGCATTTCTCTAAAATTGCCAAACTCATTATATAGGTTTGATATTAAGATTTTATCGTGATAGACACTGATTTAACTGGGGTGACACACAACATGCCTTTATGTCAAAATTAAATAAAACCACTTCTCATAAAGAACAAAAACATCACTTAAGATGTAATTGACTGAGTTTACAAGAATACTCGTCAAAACGGACAATTCAGCATTATTTTGTGTGTAATTCTCCGTTCATACGACACGAAAGAGTACTCGCATACTGTGTGAGACACGCTTTCTGTGTGTGTATGCTTCAGTGTTTGCACTCAGAAAACCAGACCGATGAGTTCTCTCTTGCGTCGTCAAATTTATCCAGATGTCTGCTCTTCTCTTACTCCCACATATTGACATTTTTTTAATGTTTTATGAGACGCAAGTGCAGCAAGTCATATGTATGCATCTAACCTCCTAACTATGCAGCAGATACTCGTTCTGAATTAATCTCTTCCCAAATCGTCCCTCCCTGACATTTTCATCTCGTTTTTATTCGTTGATGAAAATGTCAATAGATTTTCATCATAGTTTTTGTCATTCGGAGCAAGTTTTAGTTCATTATCTTCTCATTTTCATTGGTAAAAAAAATGTAGTTGACGAAAATTATGACAAAAATTATTCAAAGAAATTAACACTGGTTCATAGTATTTTTATATATATATTTACTAACATTTAATTAAATAGTATTTCATATGTATATAATATACAGTGGGGGAAAAATTATTTGATCCCCTTCTGATTTTGTATGTTTGCCCATCAGTTTATAATTTTAATGGTAGGTTTATTTGAACAGTGAGATACAGAATAACAACAAAAAAAATCCAGAAAAACGCATTTAAAACAAGATATAAATTGATTTGCATTTTAATGAGTCAAATAATTATTTGATCCCCTATCAATTAGCAAGATTTCTGACTCCCAGGTGTCTTTTATACAGGTAAAGAGCTGAGATTAGGGAGTTAAAGGGAGTTTTAGTCCTCTTAAAGGGAGTTACCTGTATAAAAGACATCTGTCCACAGAAGCAATCAATCAGATTCCAAACTCTCCACCATGACCAAGACCAAAGAGCTGTCCAAGGATATCAGGGACAAGATTGTAGACTTACACTGGAATGGACTTCAAGACCATCGCCAAGCAGCTTGGTGAGAAGGTGACAACAGCTGGTGTGATTATTTGCAAATGGAAGAAACACAAAATGACTGTCAATCTCCCTCGGACTGGGGCTCCATGCAAGATCTGACCTCGTGGAGTTTCAATGATCATGAGAACGGTGAGGAATCAGCCCAGAACTACACGGGAGGATCTTGTCAATGATCTCAAGGCAGCTGGGACCATAGTCACCAAGAAAACAACTGGTAACACACTACGCCGTGAAGGACTGAAATCCTGCAGCGCCCACAATGTCCCCCTGCTCAAGAAAGCACATGTGCAGCCCGTCTGAAGTTTGCCAATGATTCAGAGGAGAACTGGGTGAAAGTGTTGTGGTCAGATGAGACCAAAATCCAGCTCTTTGGCATCAACTCAACTCGCCGTGTTTGGAGGAGGAGGAATGCTGCCTATGACCTCAAGAACACCATCCCCACCATCAAACATGGAGGTGGAAACATTATGCTTTGGGGGTGTTTTTCTGCTAAGGGGACAAGACAACTGCACTGCATCAAAGGGACGATAGACGCGGCCATGTACTGTCAGGGCCAGGGCATTGAAAATGGGTCGTGGATGGGTATTCCAGCACAACAATGATCCAAAACACATAGCCAAGGCAACAAATTGTTATTCTGTCTCTCACTGTTCAAATAAACCTACCATTCAAATTATAGACAGATCATTTCTTTGTTAGTGGACAAACATACAAAATCAGCAGGGGATCTTTTTTTTTTTCTCCCCATTGTATTTCTTACTTAAAGATTATGCCAAATTATGCTTTAGTACACTCTGAGACCAGGACAGACACTTCTATGACCCTGTATCACCCTTGCATAAAAAATAAATGAACAAATAATTCACAGACAGTTTTCCAGACACAGTTTAGGTCTGTCCCAAGACCAGATTCAACCATCTGTTGAAGATGTCTCAGATTAAGCCTAATCCATGTCTGGAAAATCGCAGCAGTCTCCACATGTTGGCGTCTCTCACCAGTGTCCTGGGGTTTCCCGGGCAGGCGTGTTTGGTGTGCGGGGAGGATCTCTAGTTTGGTCTGATCAGTAGTGCTGGCCAGCAGCTGCGTGGCCTCCAGGACGGAGCAGTGCTCTGTGCTGGTGCCGTCTATAGACAGGATATGATCACCCACGTGTAACGCTCCGGACCTGAGACGCAAACAGAGAACTGCTAGAACTGTCATAAATGTGGGACGTGTCAAAAATAACATCAAAACTCACCCAAATTACCCTAATAATGAATCTGAATGCTCTATTTCCCTCAGAAATGTGTGAAATATATGGAAAAATAAAGTTATATGGCGAATTATGTTTCATGTGGTATTTAAAATGTAATAGAAACAAGACTATATAAAATGCATATTCACAAAAAATGAAAAAAATAAATAAATAAAAATAAATCATGCATCTTAAAAACTATAACAGACTAAAATTACATTGATTAAAATTACATATTTCTGAGGGATTTAAGTTCAACTGCATTCAACAGTTGATCAGTGTAAAGTATACAAAGAAGAATTTCTGTGGAAATAGGTCGTAAAAGCGTTACGTAAGAATTGAAAGACGGTTTGTTTACGATACATTTCTATAAAAATCAAATCAGTTGTGCAAAAATCGTTTTACAAATATAAATTCCATTATGTAATAATTGTTTTTACAAATAACTAGCGTATGAAAATTTACAAACATTACTGTAAAAATGGCCACGAATAATTTAGGAAAAAAGAAAATTATTTCCAGAAAAATACAGTAAAAAAAAAATAAAATAAAATACAGTAACACTTTACATAAAAAAGTCACATGAAAATAAAACCAGTTAATACTTAAAATAAAATCCAGTGTAAGAATGGTTTTATGAACAATTTGTGTTGGATGATTTAAAAACATTGATGTAATATTAGCTTTGCGAACTACTTATGTGAAAAGAAATACATTTATTTATGTAAAAATAGTTCAAATTACATAAAAATGTCATATGTTTTTTGTAAAAATGGTTTCACACACCATGGTTTTACTAAAACTTTAGTTAAGTAATTAAATCATTTATATAAGTTTTGCTTTACAAACAATTTAAGAAACTAAATTAATTAAAAGATTTTTGTGCACTATAAACATTTCAACATACATTTCCATTGTTGTAGATGACAAAGGCATTTTACAAAATGGCATCAGTGACAACACTGCTTGATGATTTGTGTTGTTTTTCATGAAAATATGCAATTTTGGTTGTTTTTCCAAGCAGTTTATGTAAGAACATTGTTGTTCCACAATTTACATGGTAGTCTGTTGTGCTGGTGTTTGATGAAAGAGGCTCATTGAGTGTGTACCTGTCCACCACACTGGCAGGCTTGATCTTGTCGATGACGATGGCCTGTTTGTTCCTGTGCATGGCAGTGGTCAGAGTGATTCCCAGACTGGCTCCAGGTGCCTTGGCAATCTCCACCAGCAGAGGACCTGAAGCGTTTGTCACTGAGTCTGAGGGCAGATGATAAGGACAGACAAGGACAGCATTGTTATACTGTGATTTCTAAATGGATAATCTTACATTCAATAAAGAGTCTTATTGGAAGTTTTGAGCATCGAAAGTTTACATTTTCTAGCATACAACCTCTTTAATTCTACAAGGAGAACAACAGTGGGCGTTATGCTAATTGTGGCTAGCATAAATTAGCCTAACAGCATTGGTAAAGGCGTGAGAGTTGTTTCTCCGCTCTTAAAGGTCAACAACCTGCTGTTTATCCAGACGAAACAGTGAAGATGGTTAAACAGAGCAGAGATCTCTGGAGAGAAGCACTGTGTTTCCGGGGAATTTCTACAAATGGACAAGCACTCTATAAATGCTAAAGTAATTTGATTACCCGCTATTATACATTCGGGTCCATTTTGACCCAGAGAGCATACATAAAAAAATTCTAAAAAAAAAAAATGTTTTCAGACTTTTTACAATATTGTACTTGGGTATTACCCAGGTATGTATGGAATACCGTTAGTGTCAAAAATACTTTTTGTAAAATTATCTATGGCATTACATCAGTGTCAAAAAACTTTATAAAATATATTTATCCTTGCTGATTAACATGAATATAAAGGCTTATTTACGAACTACTGCAGCATGAAAAATTTATCACACCAGCCGGTTGACTTGCCCATGTAGGGTAATTCTCAGCATGAACTAAAAAGTATGATGCATTAATGGAATTTTTCATTTGTAAGTTTAAGGTTTTTGTGAATAAAAACATTACAGACAGTAGAATATGTTAACAATACCCATGATTATATATATATATATATATATATATAAACCCTGTTCTTATTATAACACAACAATCCACTGTAAAAAAAAAATCCAAAATTAAATGTAATAGAAATCTAATAATTTATAGTAAATAAACAAATACATCAAAACAAAATAATGAAAATAAAAACAATAAACATAATAAAATAATTATTAAAATTACAATACAAATAATAAAAATAATAAATAATAGATTAGTGACAATCTGGATAAAATATAAGGTAAAAGGCATATAGTCAATATATATAGATGTATATATGGGTGTTTCTGCAACTATTACGGGCCAACAAATTTGCAAGGAGTCTTTAAGATTTTAATCTGGAACATGTTTATTTTTTATGTTTTTCAACAAAATGTTCTTACCACAACGTTACAATCAGGGACTGAAATGAACTTTTTCACTCACCAGCCAATTTGGCTGCTAAATTTTTATGTTACCGGCCATTCATAACTTCTACTAGCCAAAAAACAAACAAACAAACAAAAAGGCTGTCTACACTGGACATGACAAAGCGACCGTTGCAAATAATTTTGTGTCAGTATTAAGGGTGTGTGATATTGACAAAAAAATAATATCTCAATATGTTTTGGGATTTTATCGATAAAGATAATTAGACGATAGTTTGCTGAGTGTGTTATTGTGCTAATATCTTAAGGACTACCGTGGACAGCTCTGACTCCTAAAGTTTGTGATATTCTTCATATTCTGTGTGGTCAGTTCACAGCAGTAATAGAAATTAATCTTTTCCAATAAGTTTAAATTGATTTTAACCTTTTATCGACATTTTTACCTTTATAAAGCCATTTTTTCTAAAATTGTGCATCATCTTTTGAGTCAAATTCTTACATTTAATCGATCAATTATAATAATAATACACTTAGGCTGTTACTAAACAAATGTCAAGAAAATTCATCTTTGCAGAAGTTTATGGCATTTAGATGTATTTTCATATGTTAATGCAGCTTAGAGGGACATGGAATGTTTTAACCTGCAGTTACAAATGCATAAATAAAGTTTTTATATTTTAAACATTAAATGCTGAATACTGATATTTAAAATTATTTAAAAAAAAATGAAAAGATACTTTAAATTTAAAATTAAAACCGCCAATAGCTGGCAGCAGTCACTGTTAATAAGTGATTCATTGCGATTGAACCGAATCATTTAAACGGTTGATTCATTCAGGAACGAAACACCGTCATGTCGCTCAGAGACGCAAAACAGCGTTGTGGCTGAGTTTGGAATGTTTTTTGTTGGCGAAATAGAGCAAAAACTGCCAATATGGTCCCTAAAACGTAGGTCTCTTGATATTAACTTATTGTTTATTGAACTGTTGTATAAAATCAATATCACATTTGAAACCATGCTGATTTTTAAAGAAAAAACGAAAAGTAACCCACAAAAATGGCTAGTGATTTGACGACGTTACCCGCCACAGCTGATTTTTACCCAAATTTGGCGGGTGTTAATTTCAAACCCTGATTACAATAATTATATACTTCTTTTTTTTTTTTTTTTTTTTACATTTCTATAAAAATGTACTATTCAAATAGCTTTCAAATTTTGTTAGTTTTGTAAATACTGATATTAAAAAAAAAATGGGAAAAAAAAGTAAAGCAGAGCTACGGTAATGACATCTTGTGTCGGTAAGGACACAATGTTAAAGTGCCATGAAATCAATCAGACTACTGTACAGAACAACAGTAAAATAAACAGAAAACAGAAGGTATTACATGTGTAAAAGATAGTAGTAGTTTTGCAGTAAAGAACTCCAAACTGTTTTTCATGTTTAAAAAAAATATTATCTCCTGAAGTTGATGTGTTTGTTGCAACAAACTGATTTGAGGCATGCAGTACTTTGTGTTTTGCCCTCTGGTTTCTTTTATTTATCCTCCACTGCCTTCTTTTCAGATTTATCCCTCTTTTTGTCAGCTGGGAGACACTTTATTTGCCCATTTTTCTTTCTCTTTTTGAAACGTTCTTTTCCCTTCTGCAGATACTCTGCATACTTCTCTGGGTCTTTTCTCATTTCCTCTCTGCATTTCTTTGATCTTATTGTTGATGAATTTGGTCTCATCTAGGGTTACAAAATGTCATGTTTAAATATAATTTACAATAGACTGAATATTTGTAATTTAACAAACAGTAAACCTTCAACTTGTCTCTACCGCAACACCTAAATTTGCTGTGGTAGAAACATGTTGCGGAAATGACATTTTTTGCTAATATTGCAGCTAACTGGCAGCTAGCAAGATCTACTACATTAGTTTTGAGTCTTAGCATCTTAATATACACGAATTAAACTGTAATATCTTTAGATACCTCGGATTTAAATCATTTTCATCCAATCTCTGTGGTTCCTTTTATCTAATCCTTTCATGAGTTGTGTTGTGTCAACTTCAATCATTTTTTAATAAGAATCATATCTCAGAGGTCTTTCAGTCAGGTTTTAAGCCTTTCCACAGCACTGAATCTGCTCTTTTGATAGTTCTAAATGACATTTATACAGCTACTGATGCTGGTGACTCTGTAATTCTGGTACTCCTAGACTTATCCGCTGCCTTTGATACTGTTGATCACACATTGCTTTTATCTAGATTACAATCCCATGTGGCAATCCCAAGTCTTTTCTATCTGGGAGATACTTCTCCGTTAGGATTGGCAATTGTACCTCCTCTGCTGCCCCGCTAATATCTGGACTTCCCCAGGTCTCTATCTTGTCACCTTTGCTCTTCTCCCTCTATTTGCTTCCTTTAGGCTCGATTTTGAGAAAGTTTGGAGTATCGTTCCATTTTTGATAGTTAGATCTACCTGCCGATAAAAAGAAATGACCCCTCTGCTTTACTTACTCTACTGTCCTGCCTTGACAAGGTCAAACTTTGGCTATCTAATAACTCTCAATGACTCTAAGACTGAGATTATAATTTTTGGTCCATCTGATAAAGCTGAGTTGAACAATTTCGTCCTGGGCAATTTGTCTGTTTTTAATTCAAGCTGTGTACGTAATCTTGGTGGTGGTGGGTCCTCGATTGTGGAATAGTTTGCCTGTACAACTTAGAATGACCCCCTCTTTATGAGTTTTCAAATCTCTCCTTAAAACTCATTTCTTTTCCTTAGCCTTCAACATGTGTTAATTTGTTGATTTTCATTCCTGTTTCAAATTGTGTGTGCCCATGTTATATCGAGCAGTCTATTTTATTTTGGATTTTATATTGGACTTATTCTCCTCATGTACAGCACTTTGGTCAGCCTCTAGGCTGTTTTGAAAGTGCTTTAAAAAGAAATAAACTTAATATACGTTTATTTTTTAAAATGTAGTTCAAAGTACAGAAATACTAAGCTGTATGGTAAGGACACACAATAAATACTGACACAGAAAACCATAGAAATTAGACTTATTTGTCTTTGATAAAATGTCAAAATTTTCATTGTTGCTGTAAGGACTCAAAAGTGTGGGACAGGCACATTTAGTTGAAAACATCATAAAAATGATCAATAAATAATACAAAAATAATTAAGATGCTGTAAATTAATATGTCTATTAAATTCCATTTGAAATAATGTCAAATTGTGATTCAATTAGCTTATTTTACATATTTCAACATTGTGACCAGAGTTGTGGGACATGAACAAAAATGGTGTTTGGACCTATAAATGCTTCATAATTTTATATTAAATCACATTAATCATTCATTATATTTGTTGTCAAGGTGTGTAACGACACCATGAATATATTTATAAAGCATCATATGACAAATTTTAACATAAATCGAAAATTTCACTGCTATGATTTAAAAGTGCCCATAGTTGCAGAAACACCCATATATATATATCCTTTCATGAGTTCATATATATATATATCCTTTCATATATATATATAGATAGATAGATATATATATGTATGTGTGTGTGTGTGTAGGTTTCACAAATTTGGACTGTTTTCAATCAATTATGAGTTATAAATTCAAAGGAATTTAATTCCATTTATTCCAATAAAATTAATAGGGGTAATTCTCAGAGCATATGTTCTTAGAAAATGCATACAATGATATATTTAAATAAAATTTCTCATCAACACTGAAAGCATATGTATTTTGCATGTTTTGCTGTTTTTGTGTGTGTGTGGTTCATGGGTAGTTAAATAATTTCTAATTTTGTGTTTAATAAAAAAGGGTAAATGTGGTAATAGCATGGTAATAACATGGTAATAAGATGTAACTGTCAAAACTGTTTTTTTTTTACTGTTTTTTTTTTTCACTTTCACTCATTAATGGTTTTAGTTGAAAAAAAAAAAAAAAAAAACCATTAAGCACTGTTTTATAAAATAATGATTCTTCTGATACCAACAGACCCAGAATGTGAAAATTTTGAAGGCATTATGAGGGTTAATCATTTCCTTTCAAAGTGCAACATACATTACAAATGGCATGTTAATCAACTTGGACATGTGGAATTTTCATTCTGTCAGCATATGAAACAAGTGCAACCTAAGTAACTCACCCATGATGGAGACGTCGTACTCGATCTGGAACAGAGCCTCCTGGCCACACTGAGTCAGTACTGTAAGAGCATCGCTCAGAGTGGCACTGTGTAAAACCACACCATCCACACTTAAGATCCGATCGCCTGCTTTTAGAGTCCCTTCCCTGCACAACAACACACAACAGTAGTCCCATTTTATTATCAATAAAATGTATAACATACAGTGTCGTTCAAAAAAATCTTACCAACCTTTTATTTTTTTCAAAATGTTCTATATAAATGTGACATATAAATCACATCTGTAAATCGAGTATGAATTGGAAAACCACATTTTTCATGACAAAATTACAGATATATTTTCACTACCATTTCAGTAACATTGTACAATAAGGTATTGTTTGTTAGCATTAGATAATCCTTTTACAAACATGAACTAACAATGAGCAATACATTTTTACAGTATTTATTATCCTTTATTAATGTAAGTAAAAATGTTAAAGCTAGTTCACATTGCATGCATGTTAAAAGTACAACTTTTTAACTTAAATGTTTTAGGAAATGTTGAATTCAGCATTAATATTAATAAACGTTTTAGTACCGAAGTATTTTGATAGTAAATTGGTATTTCATGTTAACTAAGCAATTAACTCATTTTAACAAATTCAACTTTTTTGAAAAGTGTTACCTTCTTATAGAGTAAGTTTGTAAATAATTTTGAATTATTATATATAAGCTTTCAAAATATTTTTGTGCATTTAGTCCACTACATTAAACAACAATCTCACTTCATCTATCATACTGGATGCATTTTTTTTTAAGGCAAAATGGTTGATGCCTTAATATTCTGCCAAGGTAGTCAGCTTCTTTAAAATACTCTTGATATTCCACACTAATGATTAATGCTACACGTAAGAGGACCTGTTTGAGAGCACTATAATTTCTTCATGAAATGTCTAGGGGCCTTCAGGAGAGACCATGTATACAATTTCCACCTATCAATCAAGGCAGCCTTTGTCTCTAACATCAAAAGGGTTTTATTGAAGATGTTCTCTCTCCAGACACATATGTTTATTTATTTTTCTCTTTTGGCAGGTTGTGTGATGCTGATATAAGTAGGGAAAAGTGGTTGGTAAGAGAGGCATGGAGAATCCTAAAACTAAGAATAATAGCTCGCCATCTAAGCTGACAGGGAAATCTCTGGCCTACTTTCTGGATTTGGATAAAATGCAAATAGTGTGTTCTTGATGCTTCAAACATGGAAGATGACTGTGTTCCTTATACATGTCGTTTGTTAAAATCAGAGTTTACCTAAAAAGTTTAACAAATGAAGTTATGTGTTCGATAAATATGCTAATCAATTAGACCGCTAAGCTAACATTATGTCCTCCATTCCTTGCAGTTGGCATGCCAATAAATTAGCCTACTAAGCTAACATATCCAATGCAAGTTATCTTGCAAATAAGTTTTAAAAGCTACTTTAATTTACATTAGGTCGGTAGCCCCTCGTGATGGTGGCCATTTTGAGATCACATGACCTGCCGAACACTACTCACTTTATCGAGTCATTGTATAAAATGGCATAAAAGTTACATTTAAAAAAATGTAAAAAGTTTCATTTTGAGTTATACATTACCTGTCAGCAGGACCACCTGGTCGGACGTGAGTGACCACCAAAGGACGAGATCTGTGCCAGTCCTCATGGGATCCACCTGTATTATAACACATATTTACAATGCTGTAGTCTGTAGTTAAATCTGCAACCATTTGATTTTAGGAATATTGCAAAAACGAATAAAATAAATGAATAAAATAAAATGAGTGGCAACAAACAAACTCACCTCGCATAACAAAGCCGAAACTGTTGCCCTCTTTCTGCAAACAGATCTCGATTGTCTTGGAAATAACACCTGAGGTACTGTCTGGCGCTAAGAAGGACAACAGAGACAGGAGAGAGGCAATAGCATCTCTAAATCAGCACCTTTTACTGGGCGAAAGGCCAGTTCTGGTGGACAATCAGATAAATAAACCCAGATGCAAACTGACGTTCAGCAGAAGGTCAGCCAGAAACACTGAGCTTATAAACCAGACAATTTATCTGCCATGCACAAGATAGACTGGCTAACGATTGCAATATATCACAACACATGCCAAACTGAGCCAATGAGAGACAATCACCTCAATCCATTATATTCAGAGAGTATGGATGTGAAAATTTCAGTCTTGATATATTAATATATATTTATTTATTTATTTATTTATTTATTTATTTATTTATATCTAATTTTATTTTTTATTTTTTTTATTTTTTTCATTTTTTAATTGGTCAATGGCAATGTCATATCTAGAAATGGTTGGAAAATGTTCGACACATTTTGCAAAATGTTTGCAAAAAAAAAAAGCTTATTATTAGTTTACAAGGTTTACAATTTTGGATGATTTCATACAAACTTTGAAGATTACCAGCCGGTAAACTGACAACAATCTCCAACTGACCAAACATCTGCCAATTAATCAGCCTGGGGTGAATTTCCCAAAAGCACTGTTAGTCAACTATGGTCACATGTTTGTTTGTTATCCATATAGTTCATGATTTGCTATTTCCCAAAATCATAGTTCTAACAAACATTCGCAAACAGTGTGGCAAAGCTGTGTGGTTGGAACTACTGGTTAGAAGCATATGTTCATGTTAGTATTAGCTAACTATGGTCACAACATTACTACCATACTAAATTATTCTGTGTTACAAAACCATAGTTCCAATGAACACTCGCAAACAGCGTCGCAAAGCTGCGTGGTTGGAGCTACAGCTCTATTTGTATTAGCAAACTACACTCGCAAATTCGGTAATTTCCAACATATTTCTATGATTTGCTGTTTCAGAAACCATAGATCCAACGAACATTCGTAAACAGCATCGTAAAGTTGTGTGGTTGAAACTACGGCTCTCGTCCTGTTATTGGAAGCATAGGTTCTTGTTGGTATTGGCTAACAACGATTGCAAATTTGGTCATTACCAACATAGATTTATGATTTGCTGTTTCCCAAAATCATAGCTACAAAGAACATTCACAAACAGCATCGCAAAGCTTTGTGGTTGGAACTACGTCGCGATCTGTGGTTAAAAGCAGAGTTTCTTGTTAGTATTAGCCAACGATGGACACAAATTCTGAAATTACCAACATAGTTGTACAATTTGCTGTTTTCCGAAGTCATAGTTCCAACGAATATTCATAAACAGCATCGTATAGTTGTGTGGTTGGAGCTACATCTCTCAACCTGTGGTTAGAAGCAGAGTTTCTTGAAGTATTAGCTAACTACGGTCACAAATTTAGACATTACCAACATAGTTCTACAAAATGCAATTTTTCGAAATCAAAACTTGTATCGTTAGCTCTTGACCTGTGTTTAGAAGCATAGTTTATTGTTATTATTAGCCAACTATAGTCCCAAATGCCGTTGTTACCTAAATAATTCGACAATTCGTCATTTCTCGAAATTAACAATTTAAATCAAATTGTTACATAATTACATCATTGTTAAATCAAGTTACATAATTACCAACAATCCCACATAGTTCAAAGATTTGGTGTTCCAAATAACATTCACAAACATTTGTAAAAGCTCCTGACCTGTGGTAGGAATCATAGTTTCTAGTTAGTACGACATGTGGACAATAGATGTGCCACAAAGATACAATTGTCACGGTTAATGGGCTCACGGTCTCATCCTCGCTCTGTTTGTGTGTGTGTGTGTGGGGGGGGGGGGTGTCTGATTGAGGCTGATTCGCGCCAGCTGCGGATCATTTACAGCGCTATATTAGACCCTTCACGCTGTCCTTTGTTGTCAGATACTTGGATCGTCTGCTGTGCTCTGGTCAGTGGTTTCCGTCTGTTTCTGCTTCCTGATTCTCCGTCGTCTCCTGGCCTCCGTCACCGGATGCTGGCTGCCCATTGCATCCCAGCGCTACCTGCCTACCTACGTGGTGCACGACCCACATCCTTCACTTTGTGTGATTTTCAATAAACCGCTCTTGTTTCCGCACTTTGAATCCTCCAGTCTTTGACAACAATGGTTTTAGAAAACAAACGTGACTAGCTAGTTAATTCCATCATAACCAATAGAGTTCAATTGGAATTGCGACCATAGTTAGCTAACAATACTTTTAAGAAAACACACCCCATAGTAGTTAAGCAGCAAATTACTTATGAGAATGCGAAACACACCATGATATCAGCGATGGACTGATATTTTGCCCAGTGATATCGCATTCATCAAAATTGTTGCATGAGGTGTTGCATGTTGTTAAATTGGTAAAGCTAATGTTTCTAACCAAGAGTAATACTTTAACAACTTTGCAAAATAACTGACTGGCTTACTTATTGATGTCTATGTTGAAATCGGAGAAAGTATTTTAACATCCAAATATGATACACAGCAGCTTTCAACATGAAGCCATGCATTCTCCATCACTGTGTATAATTGTATATACACAAACTGAAGTGGACTTACTGACGCAAAGACATTTTCACGATGATATTCACTCATGAGGTCTGAGACTGGCTCAGACTGGGGCTAAAATAACAGGAACATGCCACAAGACAGGCAAAAGTCAGAATACTCAACTTCCTACCAGGTGAAGGCAGTTCATACTCCACTTCCAGCACGACGCGCTCGCCTACGTTTTTTAGCAGACTGATGATCTCGTCGTGACGCAGCTTGGTCAAGTTGATGCCATTGACTGACTTGATGTAGTCGCCCACATTGAGCTGATCGCTCCTGAGACACATTGAAATGTAACTCAATCATGTAATTACTGAAATTAGAGTAATTAAACAGTTTAGCTAATATCTGGCACACAATGTTTTGTTGAACAATGTAAAAGTCCGCTTTTACAATGTTTAATAAATTAGCTTAATAGTTAGCATTCAACATTTAATGTAGAGAAATTAACAAGATAACATGAAGGTCCAGAGAAGATTTCCGTCAATGGTCAAAAACATAGAAAACATAATTATATTTTGAATGGAAAGTAAATGCAAAGTGCGAACTCCTTATCTGTTGTTGAACACCCCACAGGGAGTATAAATATGCTCATTTAGATGCTAATTAGACAAATGAATGCTATTCATTCCCTTTTGTCCTCTGGGCGTACACGAGCTAGCACAATGATGCCTGACAAAAATTTGTCATCAGCCCAGATGCGCTCCATAACATCCTCATACCAGCCACAAGGAAAGAAGAAACAACTGAAGATGGGAAAACTTTCACATCGCAGGAATGAGTTTAATCAAAAGTGAGTACGAGGAAAAATACATTTAATGACAATTTATCAGATTCCCTTCTTTATTTCGAAGGCTCATAACTTACTGTACCTATGAATGTTTTACACACTGTTGCATCAGTCATAATGCAACAGAAGTATGTGTTGCATAAATTAGCTGCTTCTATGGTGTATTGTCTTTTTCTGGCCAACTACTGTAAAGGCAGTACAGCAAACTCTTGCTGAATCTGTCCTGTTGATCTTAATCTTGCTTGCTAAAGCTAGTTAAATTGTTGTTATGCTCAGCTTATATCTAGCTAACCTGTTTAATAGCACAGTTTAATAGTTAATACTGTTTAATAACACAAATATTTAAGGTAATTCTATTGACCACTTGAGCATTGATAAGTAACGAAACGCAACATATACGTGTTGCTACATCCGCAGGCATTATGGTGTGTGCACACCAAAAGCAAATTCAATTATCTGAGTGAGTAAATTACATAAAAATTCAATGCAAAGATGCAAATAGGTGCAAATTTGCGCCGAGTGACACGAATGACGTGAATTGTGCGATGTGTTCACCGCAAACGCATGCTATTTGCCTCAATCTCGCCAACTGAAAAATTTCAACTTGAGCGGAAAATTTGCATGATGTGTTGTCGCGCAAGCCAATCAGTGAAGAGCTTATTGACACGTCCGGTTGTATCAAAAAATGGATTTTATTGTTTTTATATTTTTATTTGGCGACAAAAAAAAAAAAACATCCCAAAAGTAATCTAAAGGGAGTAACGTGAAGCAAATATTAATTTTGCTTTTGGTGTGCACACACCGTTAGCATAAATTAAGTGTTTCAATGATCGGTTTTCTCTTTCAGGTCAACTGTAATAGCAGAAAAACAGTTTGAATCTTGCTAAGCACGTTAAAATTATTGCAATGTTTAACTTAAAGCTAACTAATAGCATAAATATTTGAAGGTATATAAATAATTGAATTTTATCGACCACTTGAACGTTAAGGTTTGTTGCCACCACAGTAACACAAAATTAGTAATTTAACAAAACATTAAGTATGTAACGTAACTCAACAAGTACGCGATGCTACATAAGTAAGCATTAGCTTAAATGAGTTGCCTCTGTGGTCAGTTTTCTCTTGGTCAGCGATTGCAATGGCAGAACAACTGTTTAAATCTTGCAGAATAAGTATATTAGTTAAACTGTTGAAGGATTATGGCTAGAAGGAATACAGCTACAACCAAAATCAACTCAAATCTTGAAAAATCTAGTTCACGAGTTGTCTTCTTCACTGTCTGTTTCATTTTATTTTCTGTCCATCCAGCGAGATTTTAAGAGATTTTAGTTCAAAGGACTTTGCCACAACGTAGGCTGATTAGTTTGCTAGCTGTCTGTTTATTTCATTCATTTTTATTTTATTTTTTCTTTCACTTTGTTCCCGTCCATCTGCCGAGATTTTGCGTCACTTCCAGCCATAGCTATATCCCTTCTAGCCACAACCATATTTTATCTTATAGCTAACTACCTGAACAGGCACCGTTAAATAGCACAGCCCTTACGAAAATTAACCATGGTTTTATTACAACAACAAAAAAAGGCTACTATAGTAAACCATGATAACCACAAATTAACCATGGTTTTGCTACACTGACCATGGTTTAACCATGGTATTTGTGGCAAAATTGTGGTTATACAAACAGTAATCAAAATGGCAAAAAAAAAAAAAATACAGTTACTAAACTTTTATTATATTAAAACCATGGTTAATTTAAAAGGGAGATATTTGAAAGTAATTCTATTGACAAGAAGTATTGAGGCTTAGTAACACAAAAATGATAACGCGAAAAACTAGTGTTAAGAATGTAACTATGTTACTACATTATAGAGCATTAGCATAAATTAGCTGCTTCTAAGGACAATTTAATCTTTCAGGTAAGCTAATGTAACCGTCTGAATCTTGTTGGCCAAGTAAGCCGACCAAATTTACAATTCTGTCGACCACTTAAGTATTTAGGCTTGTCACTGCCACAGTAACTCAAAAATGCTAATGCTAAACACTAATGTTAAGTTCGCAAGAAAACTCATCAAGTACACATTGCCACATCAACGAGCATTAACATAAACTGGCTGCTAAGGTCAGTTTTTTTCTTTCAGGTCAAGTGCATCTGTCAGTTTTCTTCTACCTACATTTTAGCTAATGCAAACAATGCACAAAAACTAATTTAAGTTAAATAAACTATTTTAAGTTGTACTTAACGCTTAAAATGCAATACAAGTACATGTTGCCACATTAGCAAGGATTAGCACCCTTAAATTGTAGGTACAAATTGCAACCTAACCTATTTTGTTTGGCATGGTGTTTTTCTGAGACGTCAGGTGACCACTTTGTCATTCTCTGATTGGCTGATACAGTTAATGAGTTATGAATTTGTGAGGTTGCATTGATGACTTCAGCTCCAGTCCTCACCTAGCCGCCAGTCCACCCGGCCGTAGGTTGGAGACGCGTGGTTTGCCGTCCTTGTCTGTTCCGCCCGAGATGGTGAGACCTAAAGTGCTTCCTTCCTTCTTAATCAGCTCAACCAGTGTAACCCCACGCAGTTCTTCAGGCCAGAAACACAACAGACAAATACACACACACACACACACACACACACACACACACGCAAACAAGAGACAGAAGTCGGCAGCATGTTATAATGACACTCACCCTCCATCACTCAGATGGTCTCAGATATTATATTGGATATGCAAATGAGCTGCATTTACTCCCATCTAACTAAAGATGAGAAATTTTACATATTCTCAATATTATGAAAGCTGAAGATTGTTTTAAAATGTTACACCACATCTAATCTTCAATTCATGCAGTGATTATATGAATTCTTAAACAGAAAATCCAAACCAAGAGGCACATGAAAGAAAACATCTATCACACATCCAGTAGTGCAGCAGAAATTGTGATGCTACACTTTCTTCTGAAATCCAGCTGTGTCACGAAATCTCTCACAGAGTCTAATCTAATCATGCCAGTGTCTATGTGGGTTTAAATGTGAACAGCTTGGAACTAAAATGTTTTCCACACGTGAAAGCACACAATCAGCTCTGTCTTTTCAAAATATTATAATGATTCCCATAATACAACTTTGGAAAAATCTCTAATCTGACAATTAAATTTTAGTTACTGTACATTTTCTATGATATGATATGATATGATATGATATGATATGATATGATATGATATGATATGATATGATATGATAACAGCAAATCTTGTATGTTTGTTTATATAAATACTCTGGCTAATTTAATTTAAAAATGGCTATATAACATCTTTTAAGTTTGGGGTAAGTAATTTTTTTATTTTATTTTATTTTTTTTAATGAAAATTAATACTTTTATTCAGCAAGGATACATTAAATTGATCAAAAAGTGAATGTAAAGGCATTCATAATATTTCAAAAGATTTGTATTTCAAATAAATGTTGTTATTTTAAACCTTTTATTCATTTTATTTTAATATTTTGCAATATTAATGTTTTTTTTTTTTTTTTTTAAACTGTATTTTTGAGGAAATGCAGCTTTGGTGAGCATAAGATATTATTTCTCCAAAGATTTAAATAAGTATAAATTATATTCATTTAGAATATAAATGAAATGTATTACATATACAGTAAATATATGCATACACATAGCATTAGTTTTGTATGAAGAAGATGCATGTATCAAATTAGCTGCAGTAGGCTTCATAAAAAATAAATAAGTAATTAAATAAACAATTAAAAATTAAAACACAAGTGATTATGTAAAATAAACCTTTGAAAATGTCTGTTCTGCTTTAAGACGTCATTTTGAAACTTTTCCAAAGTCACACTTTGAGTTGACTCAGCTAATCCAATTAGTTTTAAAGAAGAAAGAGGTCTTGGATCAGCAAGTGCTTCCAGCTAGCAGAATGACTCAGACTGACACTTCTCGAGAACCGCAGGAAACATCTGGATAAAGCTGTAACAACCCTCAAACCCCCAGCGTTCTCCATCTCAAACAGCCATCCAAACCAATGTGGCAAGATGAGCTCAAACATCCCCAATGGGCAAAGACAGACACGATCCCCAAGATCAAAAGGCGCTGAAGGAGCCGAGCTGGGAGGATTTGTGTGGGCACAAACAGACGGCATAGAAAGAGAGTCAGCGTACCTGGGATGCTTTGTCTTCTGGATGTGAGCGAGTTGTCTGGCCCCGTTGAGTCCTTGTTCCCCTTAGAGTATGGCCCATCATCTGCAGGACAAGAGAAACAATAAAAATACCTTAGAGAGAGCAGTCCACCCTAAACGTAACTGTGAAAAATGTACTTTCAAATTATGATGAGTGAATCCCACAAAACCTGTCAAGAGAGTGCCTGGGTTATATTTCACACACACACACACACACACACACACACACACACACACACACACACACACACACACACACAAACACAAACAAACAATATATATATATATATATATATTTTTTTTTTTTTTTTTTTTTTTCTTGAAGATGCTTATTTTTGGAACTATTATTTTTACATTGTGACAATTAATATTATACACAGTACACCCTAATCTTTACTACATTAATAGAAAAACACATCAATAAAAATGTTAATAAACAAACAAATAATTGCATTGTCATTGTAAAATATCGTTAAAAAATGTAAAGTGTGTATATCATGTTAGTATTTTCAACTGGCTTTAAAATTTGCGAATTTAAATAAAAATTGTACCATAATACAAAATAAATAAATAAACTAAAATAAAATAAAAAATGACTATTACTGTGAAATACTAATATCATACAATATAAATGAATAAGGAGAATGTGCTGATATAATTCATTATTATTATTATTAAACTGCCATAAAATAACATCTAAACTATAAATAAACTATTAAGCTTACATACAATGTAATAATACAAATATAGAATATATAGTGTTACAGGGCAATAAATTGTATCAGACAGACAGATAGATTATTATATGTTAATCATAAAATATTATGTGTCAATAATAAAAATAAAATATATTAGCACATTCTCTTTATTTATATTGTATTATATTATTTCTCTCTTTCTTTCTTTCTTTCTTTCTTTCTTTCTTTCTTTCTTTATATATCATTAACAAAAATATAGCAAAAAAACACATTTATTCATATTAAATAGATATTACACCTCTATCACCTATGAATTCATAGACAGATGAACTGTGTCTCTTTGAGTGCAGTATTAGCATCCAGAGCCATGCTAATGAGGATTTGTCATCTATTGATAGTAATAATCACAGAAACACAATCATTCTTTATACAGAACATTTGTGTGACAAACTACTTTCGGATTGTTTTCTGTCAAGCCGGATGCACTTTCTTCATTTGGAGCGGATAAAATATTCATGAGCAGCATAGTTTTAATTTCCTCAAAGTTTCTACATAAATTAGGATTTTCCCCTTGTGCACTAGGCTCATCAGCACTAAGCGTCTCTGGAGTTTCCTTACGCGTGGCACAATTCACTTCATCTTTTCACGCCAGCAGGACAAACACTATTAATGTATTCAGCCAAAAGAAGGTAACACCTGTTGCTGCCATTGTTATGATACTAATAAGCTCATAAACTTTTGCTTGTGTTTCCTTTAAATCAAAGAACAATCTTTAAGGAATACTTCATCTAAAAATAAAACATCTGCTGTTACTTGTCAATCCAAACCTGTAAAACTTTGCTTTTCTGTTTTATTCATAAGTGGGATATATAATAGTTCTTTAAAGTGTGCAGGGAGCACCTGCAAAAACAAAACAAAACAAACAAAAAAATAAAACACACACACACACACACAAAACAAAAAACAAAACAGAAACGAAACAAACAAACAAAAGTCACACAAAATGGAACAAAAACAAAACGGATAAACACAAAATGAAATGAAACAAACAAAAAAAAAACAAAGTGAAATGAAACAAAAAACAGAATACAAAACAAAGAAACACAACAAAACACCAAAAAAAAAACAAGAAAAAATACACAAAATGGAATAAAAATCAATACAAAAATAAAACAAACATAATAATATAATATAATATAATATAATATAATATAATATAATATAATATAATATAATATAAGTAAGGGATAATCAACGGCTAGCTGTGCATTAAAGGATTTGAATGCATGACGTGGAGGCGAAGAACCGCACGACGCGCAGCGAAGGCCTCCTCGAACTGTTTTCAAATCGTTTAATGCACAGCTGTTGATTATCCCGTTTATGCCATGTTTTTTTTGCCAGCATTCACATATTAAAGATGTTAATAATATTTGCGCTGCAATATTTGACTGGAACGATAAAAATGACGGTTATTTTCGTCTGTAGTACTATTCAACCGTAACTGTATGTTACTATGGTTACCAATGTTTATAGGAAGCGCATTAATATAGAATGTGATTAAACTGACCTGGAACTACCTGTGCAGTTCAACGAATTTAATCAACACCTGCCAGCCAATCAGAATCGAGTATTCAGACAGACCATGGCATAATACAATATAATATAAGCAGCTTAAACATCTCCTTTTGTTTTCCACTGAAGAAAGTAAGACTTGGAAAGGTTTGGAATGACAAGAGGATTGAGCCAACGATGATAAAACTTTAATTTTGAGGTGAAACATTTAATATTGTACAAACAGAAACACTCACAAGCGCATTACGATGAAGGGAACCTGCAGTGAATGAAAGCATCTGGCAGCAGGTAAGAGTGATGGCTCCAACACCTGAGTGAGGTTATGCTACGTGAGGCGGTACGGAGATAAGAGTCTTCCAGCAGCAGTTACAAGGATATTTTCTTATTACTTGATAGCAGATATGATATTGTCCATAAGACTGTACAAAGTGCAAGCTGATACAAAGGACAGAAACTTCCTGTCTACTTTCCAACTGAACATCATACTGATTTAGCTACAACCTTAACAGTAACATATTTTCTTCAAAATGAAAATATTATTAAAAAGAAAAGCAACCTATTTAGCAAACCCTTTATGATATCAGCATGTTAACGTTAAACTATAGATGTTTACTTTTTCTGAAGAGTTTATGAATGTGTGTAGAGCAAAATGTCTCCGTGTGGTTTTACATACATTGTAAATCATAAATCTGAATGACATTTTCTAAACATCTTTTAATGTCTGACAGGAAACCTTCTACAGACGTATTGCAGACGAGCAAACGCTTTAAAAAATATGTCTTCCAGATGTAAACACGCACATTAAATAGACATCTCTGAAATGCATGTGTGCTCTCAGGGTTGGGTGCTCTGTAGCATGATTAGCATATTGCTATATGGTTCCCTGCATGTTCTGATGGCGTTATGGCGTTCTGAGCTGCTTTAGCATGTTTAGCATATTTACATGCAGTTGTTATTTTTGGAGGGTTTTTGGCATGATTAGCTAATTGCTACGGTGTTCTAATGGGTTTTATCACGTTATT
This sequence comes from Acrossocheilus fasciatus, assembly GCA_036784905.1. Classification (NCBI taxonomy): domain Eukaryota; kingdom Metazoa; phylum Chordata; class Actinopteri; order Cypriniformes; family Cyprinidae; genus Acrossocheilus; species Acrossocheilus fasciatus. Next base: position 24,920,278 of record CM071959.1, on the reverse strand, counting down.
GTGCTCTAAGGGTGTTCTAGGGGCTTTAGCATATTTACCTAATTTCTATGCAGTTGTTATGGTTTTCTCATGGACATCTAGCATGATTAGCATTAACATATTTTGTTACACCATGTCCTAACCAGATGCGACGCCACCAGCCTAGCCAGGCAGGAAGAACAGCTAAAACCAGCTAAAACCAGCTAAGACCAGCAGACCAGCTTAGGCTGGTTTTAGCTGTTTTTTCAGCAGGGTAACTAGTCGCAATGAGAATATGTGACGTGCGACAGGGTGACTCCATTTAAGAAACTGTTTCTATTCTGCAACACTACAGCTGGAACAACAGTGTATTATGACAATAATGTTCTCAGGTACTGATCGATTTGTTTAGCGTGTTGTTATATTGTTAAGGTGTTCTGATGGGGTTTTTTTTAAGCGTGATTAGCACAATACTATACTGTTTTTTTTATGGGTTTCAGAGAAGTTTTTAGCAGAATTAGCACATTATGGGTTTCTGAGACATTGATAATCATGATTTTTAGCATAGACCTTAATTACTGATTTTATGGTGAGGCGTTTTATGATTAGCACATTACTAATTTTTTTTTTTTTTTATGGATTTAGCTCGGAGTTGTTTTTAGCATGATTAGCACATACTGCTTTATGGGTTTCTGAGGAGTTTTTAGCATGATTGGCACATTACTGATTTTATGGTTTTTCTGAGGCATTTTAGCATGATTAGCACATGATACTCTTTTCTGAGGGTTTTTAGCATAATTAGCACATAAATGTTTATGTGTTTCTGAGGAGTTTTAGCATGATTAGCATATTGCTACACTGTAAAAAGTGATACGTTTACTTAACTTTAAAAAATTGAGGAAACCCGTTGCCTTAAAATTATTAAGTAAATAATTTTAAGTTAAGTGAATTGTCATTTACTTAAAAAATTTAAGGCAACGGCTTTCCTCAATTTTTTAAAGTTGTCAACTTATCACTTTTTACAGTGTGTACTGCTTTTGTGTACTTCTGAGAGGTTAGCATGATTAGCAAATTACTGTTTTTATGGGCTTCTGAGACATTTTTAACATGATTAGCACATTACTATAATGCTTTTCTGGGTTTCTGATGAGTTTTTAGCATGGTTTGCACATTACTATACTGCTTTTATGTGTTTCTGAGGAGTTCTAGCATGATTAACACATATTGTTTTTATGGGTTTCTGGTGAGTTTTTAGCATGATTAGCACAATACTACACTACGTGTATGCTTAATTAATGGTCCATGTCAAAGAAGCCAAAACTCAAATGTCAATTAGGTCTCTAGATTGTTGTTTTCCTTCCTTTAATGTCAGTCTATACAGTATTTTTCACAAATAGGTTATATGCCAAAGTTTAATACTTAAGACGCTTGTTCGAATCCATAAGCCTTAGCAAAAACCACTAAATACCATAATTCAAACTAAAGTAAGCTCAGTTTTGACTTTGACTGTTTGTTCGTTGAATTGCACGCCTCAAAACACAATATCATTAGGATAATGCAGTAATACATTCAAGCTCCTGCAATTGTAAATTCCCTTATGTGACATGTTGTGTGACCAAAACAAATAAAAACGGAATAAAATACCTTTTGCCCCTCGCCAAAGGAGGACAGAATGAGACCAGACAAGTGCTAAAAAATGAACATGCCTTCATGAGAATGCGAGGACAGTCTGCGGGGAGCAATCTAAAGTGTTTATTGTTGTATTTTTGAAAGCTATTACTGACAGGGCTCAACGGTGGGATTAGCCTCCAGCTCTAGCGCAAGACCAAACCAACGAAACTCCCTCCCAGCCAGCAGAAAACTCCAGCATATCGGCATTCACTGTGATGAGCAGCATCCGTCTAATCCGCTTGCTCGAGGTTTTTGGAAACCTTCACGAGTCACCTATCAAAGGAAGCGATTTAGCTGTGACGGGTACCTAACTCGCAAAGCACAGAATCATCTGTTTTTGTCATGCACCGAAGTGCCACTGCACAAAAATAGGTAAATAAAATAAAAAATAATCCTAGTTTCACCTCAAGGGCATGGAAGGAAACTGAAGCTAAAAGTTGTGCACAAAAAAAATAAATAAATAAAATAAATGAATAAATATTACAGTTTGCAGTGATAACATACGAAAAATTTTAATAAATAAGCAAATAAATAAATTTTACAGTTTGCAGTGATCACATATGGAAAAATAAATAAATTAATTAATTTGAGTTACAGAAAAAAAATAAAAAAATAGTCACTCAACAAGCACTACTAATAAATGCACATTATAGAACACAATACTACATTACTATAACAATATGCAGATCACGATACACCAGAAACCTTTCTTTTCAAAGACTATTGTGAATGCAGGCTATTCAGCACAAACAACGTTTAGCAATTCTTTTTTTAAGGTAAACTGCTCAAATGAATGGCTCTAATTAAGCTGAAGATACGGTAGCTATAATCTGAGAGAGCTTGAGTCTCTCTTTGTTTAAACTCCACATGTCCTCCAGTAATTACTCCCCATTATCAGCACCAAACAGCCAGAAGCTTTACCAGGAAAGGAACCTGCAACTTGGGTGATATGTGCTACACACACTGATTGCAAAACACACACACTTCACACACTTAAACTTCCCAAGAAACAGCAACAAAACGCACACACACATAATAGTAGCTAATCTTGCAAACTCAATGCACATCCACAGATACATTTACATACAAAGGCTTTTCTTGTAGAGGGTACAATTGATCAACATGACGTCATGTTGTTGGCTGATCAATGATGCGAAGAAAGTATATGGCGCAAAACAAACAGAAGGGGACATTTCGAAACGCATTTTTGCAATATAAATGTGGAATAAAAAAAAATGCAAGGTCTAGGACAGGGTTCCTCAAATCTGGCCCACGAGATCCTGCAGAGTTTAGATCTAACCCTAACCAAACACAGCTGAGCATGCTAATCAGTGTCTTCAAGATCATTAGAAAATCACAGGTAGGTGAGTTTGATCAGGGTTGGAGCTAAACTCTGCAGCAGATTGGCCCTCCACGGAAAGATTTGAGGAACCCTGGTCTAGGATCTTTTTTTTTCAAGTAAACGTGAGCACTGCTGTTTTTAGAACGTTGATGGTCAATCATATCCGTCCTTTACCCAAAAATGAAAATTTAATTTACTGAGGTGACTTTTTTTTCTTAAGTCGAACAATAAAGTAGATTTAGAGCTGAAACTGTGGTCTGTAGTGATTCATAAAATACAAGTCAGCAACTACTGTCACCTTTGAAGGTCAAAAAATCAACACAAATAACAAAAAAAAATAATGCCCATGGCTCTTGATGACATATTGAGGTCTTATGAAGCAAAATGATCAGTCTGTGCAAGAAACTGAACATTATTTACAACATTATTACCTGTAATCCGAGCCTCAGGCAAACGGTCTGATTCATAAACTAATCATTCTATTGAACCGGTTCTTTTTAGTGAACTGGATGAACCAGTTAATCAAATCGGACTGAAGCGTCTGAAACAGTTTGCAGCTTTAACAGCACAGATCTACAACTTAATCAAAACTCGCTTTCAGATGCCTGACAGTCACACCGCCTTGAAATGAGCCAACATGGCATATATTTTAGGATGCTGGTTTTTGCCAACTCAATCAGTGCTTCAGTTCCTCCAAGTGTCACTGAACTGAGGAAGCAGTTCCGACTTGAACCGAAGACCATTGAGCCGGTTATATGCTCATGCATGAACCAAGCACTTGATTGAAGGGGCGAAATTAACTTTTTTTATGGTTTCTCATGGTTTATGTAAAAAGGTGAGTTGATTAAGACTAGTTCATTCACTTTATATACTTTAGACAGGTAAAACATCCAACTTTCAAATCATTATTGAGTGCTTTATTGGGTGGACATCATTGCGTGATCATGTAAGCGAACTGGTGAATCGGTTATTAGAAACAGTTCACTGAAATAAACTAAAAGAACCAACTCACAGAAAATAATCAGATTGTCTGAGGCCCTGAATTACAGGTAATAATGTTGTAAATAATGTCCAGTTTTTTGCAAAGACCAATTGTTTCAATAAGTCCTCAAGTAACCAATAAGTCCTCAACATATCATCAGGGGCCACGGGTATTCATTTTGTGTTACTTGTGTTGCTTTTTTTTTGATTGTCAGCCCAAATCCGATTTTGTGCATTTCCGGATGGAATCTGATTTGAATAACTGACTGTCCACACAGTGTATCACAACTGCTCTTATCTGATTTGTGTGTCCATAAGCGCTCTTTCATTTTTACGGAATGTGCATTGGTTTCTATGGTAATGCCGTTGCGTTGTTATGCCTACGCTAAAAACAACAGTAACAGCAATACAGTTTGCAATACAGATGTTGTCTTACAACATGACAACATGTTGCCATCGCAGTTGCGCTGTATTATTATATTTCATCTTGTGAGGCAGTGGCAGAAATGCAGGAAGCTGGAATGTGTGACTTTTTTCCGTGCTGCCATCTTCCCTACTTTCAAAACTCAAAGAGATGCGTAGCAGTATATTGTGTTTTTCCGCTTGACTTGCACCTTGCAACGACACAAGCTTGTTTCTGCAAAGATGTTCAGCATGTTTTCTGCAAAAACGTCTGATGTGTTTACGTTTTACGTAGCGTGAGGATGTGAAAAAGCTACGATAAATCCAATCTGACCGGTCAGACTGAAACGGATTTCCAGAAATGCTTTCCTGTAGCTCAAGTAGTAGAGCATGGCGCTAGCAACGCCAAGATCATGGGTTCGATTCCCAGGGAAAGCAAGAGCTGATAAACTGTAACTTGAATGCAATGTAAGTCGCTTTGGATAAAAGCGTCTGCTAAATGCATAAATGTAAATGTAAATGTAAATGCAATTTGAATAGGATTCCAAGCCACATACGAATGTAGCTCGAAACGGAGTTGCACAAAAAAAAATTGCATGTAGCTCGTTGCCGTTCAGACTATCTAAATATGATCAGATTTGTACAAAAATCGGATTTGGGCTGACAGTCTGAACGAGGCTAGAGTGACGGTAGTGTTTTACTTGCATTTTAGGAATCACCAAGGACCACGGTTTTAGCTAAAAACTTCTTTACTGTTTTAACGAATAAAAAAATCACCTACATCTTGGATGGCCTGAGTGTGAGTAAATAAACTGCAATTTTTTATTTCTGGGCAAACTATCCCATTAAAGTGTTAAACTGTTTGTAATTGCAACATTATAGTTCACATGTCTTTAGATCCTTTGAACCATGTATAAATCTGGCATCAGTGATGCAAGGCAACTGAACACTGCGAAACAAACACAAGAAGCTATTTACACACAATGCATTTTTGCACTTAATGGAATGAAAACATGTCATGCACATGATGTGGTGACATAAGATGCAAACTCAGTGTTAAACTCTTTCTTGTAAGTGCAATATTTATATTTAACATTTAACTTTTGATCCTTTTTTTTCCCCATGTATAAATGTGGCATGGTTTCGAGACTGCTTGGCAACCATAACCAACCCACAGAACACCATAAACTAGACATAAGCATAAAGTTCACATTATAGCTGGCAACACTCAAAGGCCGACGATATAATTTAAAAAAGAAAAGAAAAAATCAGACCCCTAACACCTGTATATATCATGACTATGAAATAGCAGCACTTGTTTAAACCTACTGGAAAAGGCTTTTAAAACACTGTCACGGCTAACCACCGTAATCATCCAGGGTCTCATTCAGAGACGCTCTTAGGGAGCTGAAACCATACCGGCGGGGGCGTGTGTGTTCGGGAACATCACGGCAGTGAGGTTTTACCGGCCTTATGTCTCAGCCTCCGAAATTAATGTTCTTTGAAACCACGTAGAGGTGAATAGAAACCAGCATTTTAGATCAAAGCACGTCTGCGCAAACACCAATGCAGGTTGCCCTGCGAGCGGCGCCACGGGACTTTGTCATTATGCACGTTGACACCGTGGGGCGATGTGTTAAAAGGATTTTTCAGGGTTTCCAGGCATGAATGTAATGGGACTGGAAGTTTTCCGGACCGATTTGGGTTTAGGGAGTTGGGTCATTTTAAGTTCAGCATTCCTGAGAGATGTTCCTTGAATAAGTGTACTTCTAGTATTAGGTAATGATACAAACCTTGTCATTATTATGTTCTTGAAGATTTCTGAAAGCCAAAATCTTGATGGAATGGTACTTAAAAGGATTAATTGCCATTGAAACCACTCAACCCACCACTGTTTTGTTTTAAATATCCATTTGTTTAATGCAATGCAATAGTGCTTAGCAATATTTACAGGTACATTAACCCAAACCGGTACTTTAAAGTACACCATTAAGCCTCACAGCTGCCAATCACGTTCTTTCATATGTGCACAGCTGTTCCTTTTAAATATGCACCGGATGTGCTTTGGACTAAACAAATAGGATGGATTTCAAAGCAAACATGCTAATTAGCATTGCAGTGAGGAAAAGTGAAGATTTTAGATTGTGCTGCCTACCAAGACAACATTTGACAGCTCGCTATGTTTAAAAACGTAGGTGGCAACCTCATGTTTGTTTTTGCCAAACTACAAAGCAGCATTGCTTGTGTTTATTATGGCATATCCCATGATGCATTGGGACAAGTTCAGTTAAAACGTACATCCAATATGGGGGACAACACAATACTGAAAAATAGCAGCATACAGACCATTTTACCTGATATTTCTGTAAGTTATGAATTTATATGCTCTCTAGAGTACTATGTTGTTAGCTTAGCAACGTTCTAACACCAAACCAAGTTGTAAACAATTAAGAGTTGAATAAGATGAATTTCATTATATGTGTATCAAGCATATTAGAGTATCATTATCTTAGCAACATGCTTGGAATCAATTTACCCAACATTTGTGTGTGCGATATTTGTGTTGTGTATTAGAGCACTGAGTCATTAGCAATATGCTAACATCAAACAATACTGCGTCAGTAAAGAGCTGCATTATGGGCTTCAAGATAGATATTTGTGTGTGCTACATATTAGACAAAGTAATGAATTGTTAGCTTAGCAACATGCTAACTTTAAACTCCACTGAAATCAATCACCAATATTTATGTGTGCTGTGATGTTTATAGTATCGCATTGTTAACATAGCAACATGCTAACATCAAACATACTAGAATCTCCTGTGTGCTTCAAGATACATTCTGCATGTATGCCTCAATATTTATCCAAAATTTGTGCGCTACATACTAAGAATATTACACTGTTAGCTTAGCAATATGCTAACACCACAGCCCATATTCATGTGTATGTATTTTTGGTTTATTATCAGGGAGTTGTTAGCTTATAAAAAGTGAACATCATTCTCTTTTGGAGTCGATTTAGAAACTGGGAGTCAAATCCGGTATACCAAATATTTGTGTATGCCAACTTTACGAAAATTAACCATTTACTACAAATAAAACAAAAAACAAAACAACAACAACAAAAACAAGGTTAATATATTTAAACCATGGGAGCCACAAATTAACCACTGTGTTGCTACACTAATTGTAGTTTAACCATGGTATTTGTAGTAAAACAGTGGTCATACAAATGGTAATGAATCCACCAAATACCATCCCTGCTGAAAAAAACAATAGAACCCTGCCCAAAACACAATAGAAAATGTAATGGTTTTAATGGTTATAATGGGAATTGTATTGGTTTTAATGGAAACTATAATGGATTCTACTGGTGGGATGTTAAATCCTATTGGAAAAATGCCCAAAACACACTACAAAAAGGGAATTTTGTAATGGTTTTACTGGAAAAAGCTAATGGTTCATAATGGTATTTTAATGGAAACCATTGGAATTTCTGTGATTGTTTCTATCTTTTTTAGCAGGGATATTTACTAAATTTTTACAATAATCATGCTAGCACCAGACCAGAGCCCATTAATCAGTTTGCCCAATATGTGTGCATGTTTTGCATATTAGTGCATATTAGAGTGATTACCTTAGCAACATGTTAACATCAAAGCCTACTGGTATTCATTGCAAGTCTAGTATAGTAACTTGTTACAGCTTCATATTTTGTATTCATTAAATCACATATTCTTTGATAATGACCAAAACAGGGTATAGAAAGTACAAAAACAGAATTCATGGTATTACTTTCTACTTCTGTGTTTACATGTTCTAGTTAACATTCTGAAGATCAAGTGTAAAAGTTGCCATCTTCAAAACTAACCAAAGGTAAAATTTCAGGACATGTTTTGTCCCATACTTCAAGAATTGGTGGGACCTATTTGATGTGACATGATGTAATGCTGTTGTAAATCTCCAAGAAAACAGGCTAAATTGCCCTGGCAAAAAGGTAGATGCATGTTTTTCCCCTTCCTAGACTGGTATAATGTGATGTCAGACAGCACGCGCTATTTGTCTGACAACAGGGGTGTAGGAAGTTTAACTGGGGACAAATTTCAGCATGTTAACCCCTGAACCCTGCTTCTGGCTGTCTCCCACTCACCTCGGGAGATGTAATGCATTCCCACCCTCGGGATATGACCATAATTCACAGCAAATTTAAACGGACAGACTAACAACCTGTCATCAGGACATAGTGGATGGCCAGAGAGGTACAAGCAAACCCCTGTGGTGTTAACAACATCTGTCCAGTTCTCCTATTTTATGTTTTGTGGAATTGAAAAGACTAAGCTGAAGAGATGGTTGTATAGATCAGTTTATATATATATATACACACACACACACACACACACACACACACACACACACACACACACACACACACACAGAGAGAGAGAGAGAGAGAGAGAGAGAGCTGGGTTTACTTGAAAATTGTAGTCCGTTACTGATTACAAATTACATGACAAAAATTGTACATAGTAACGTCATCCACTATAGGTAATATAATCAGGCTACTTTTTGATTACTTTTAGATTACTTTTGACCTAACTCATTTATTACAATCTTGTACCATATTGATATAAAAATGCAAAGAAAAAGAAAATATATTATGTTTTAGCATTATATTAATACATTTCTATATTTTTAGTATGCATAAAATAAAAAAATAAAAAATAAATAACGATGGAAATGAAAAGACTAAGATGAACGGATTGTGGTTGATTTGCATAAAAGGCATGCATTTAAAATGTGTAAAATATTATATAAAAAAACATTGATTAACTTAATATAATTTCTGATTAATCTTATAATTTCCGACCAGTGTTTAGAATGAAACACTAATTTTAAAACAATATATTACCGTTTTCTTTATTATATTTTAGTATTGCATTGGTATTTAGTATTGTATTGTGTGTGTGTGTGTGTGTGTACACACACACACACACACACACACACACACACACACATGCTAGTTTGAAATCCCCTTGTTTAATGAAGCTCCAACTGATTTTAGACTTTATGAAAATTATAGTAGAATTACATTGCGTTACAATGACACATTATTGTATTAATTCCTGAAAATCACAGAGCTTTTATGATCCAAGTACACTGTCTCCTTGTCACAAAGCTCGTTTCATATTCACCAGGAGTTTCTTATTCTAACGACAGACTATTAATTGAGCAAAGAATTATAGATCATTCTCCCTGAGGTTTCTTGTGAGACAAAGCCTTCTAATTCAAGGCACGTTTAACACTTGCTTCATCATTTCACATCAAACTTGTCATTACTTGCCACAGTTGCGAAGCAATTCACAGAGCTACAAATATGCGATGATTACGCCCATTATTATTTAAAGAGATATACTTCGAAAACATATAATTACACCTATTCCACCTTCAATCGCCACAACTCACTTTCCTCTGAATAACTTGACGCAACAAGCAAAGCAGCATCTGGACAAACAAGGCACAATTAGTATAATGAGCGGTTTGAAAATGCCAGCGATGTAAATGGGAGATTAGTCACAGGAAAGACAGCGAAGGAGGACACTGTGCTCCTCCACATTAGAAGTTGTGTCAAACCATTGTGTGGGCGGCAGAGAAAGGTGGCTGTTGGCGTAATCATTGTTTGTTCAAGTGGACTGAGATGCTCAAAGACGGATTATTTGATTGCAGTTATCAGTTATATTCAGCGTTACTGGGCTCAATCAAATGTCGGGCTGTATATGTTTGAAAAACTTGCTTGCTGTTTGGATGCACTTTCGCAAAATTAAAATGTTTGATAAGTAATAACAGCAAAAAAGCAAGTAGATTAATCGTGTTTTTACAACTTAAACGTGTTACTGATTTTCAACTAATGGTGTGAGTTTGGGTTCTGTTTGACCGAAAGTATAGAAATAAAGAGTACCTTGGTGAAATATTTCTAAGATTATATACACGCATGAGATGAAGTTTCCACTATTCTGACACTTTTTAATCATAGAATTAAATTAATCATCGCTTGATCATAAAAAAAAAAATTAACATTAATGAGATAAAGATTCAACTTTTATTAGAAAAAGCTTAAAATAAAGTTTTGTTTTACACAGAGTGGGTCTCCTCATGGTAGCAGCCATTTTCAGGATCACATGGCAAGCCATGAATTAATTGTTTTATCTCGTTAACACCTGCTATTTTGACTCTTTCTTTTATCATGGAATTTAATGAATCAAGCAGGCGCAATCACGACAAGGCAGTCGAGCGTATGACGTAGGCGCAGTGCCGATCCTAGACCTCTGGGGGCCCTACGCAAAACTTTGGCCGGTGGGGGGATATGTTGGGATGAAAGAATGGATGAAACGCATTTGTCCATGTTTCACTCCATCTCGAATCTCGCTCACAGAAAGCGCTCTTTTCCGCGTATCTCTTCCGTGGCTCGGTAAGCTTTTAACTCGTATTTTTAGTAAGAGCAAGAGGCTATACGACATACGTGGAAAGCGTGACAGCGCACCACATTAAAATAAATTATCATGTTCATGTTTTCATAAGCGCTGGCCAAATTCAAAAACGAAACTAAAATGAAAACATCTTTGAGGGGCCCCCTGGTGTTTCGAGGGCCCTACGCAGCTTGTGGATTCTGCGTATAGGGAGGATCGGCTCTGCGTAGGCGTAACGAAAGGCGCAACATAAGATCCGGGGGGAGAGTGCATGACAAACGCGGATGCACAGCGGAGAAAGCAAAACAAAACACCTGTCACGAACTTATTTAAACATCGCAGGCATTGAAACGAACGCACCAATTTAAACAAAACAGATCGATTTACTTGTTCCCATGGTTTCCCTGTGCTGTATACAAAACTTGGTTACACAGATAGAAGGTGTATTTAATAATTAATTTAATAATTAGTTAAATATTAAGTTAAATTTATTAAACAATTGAATAATTTTTTTGTTGTACATTGATATTGGGTTGGGCTTTTTAAACTTGATGTACCATCAACACATTCGGAAACTCTGTGCTCAAAAAAAAAAAAAAAATATGCAGAAAGGTGCGACGATAAATAGCTTAAGCCCATAAAACATGCAGATGGTATCAGACTGAAGGATGTTGAGATGTTTTACAGGATTGTAATTGTTGACAGGGAGAACATAACCTGGCTGTAGTGTGTGTGTGTGTGTGTGTGTGTGTGTGTAGAACTGAAAAATAGTCGTACAAGCTCAGGTAACAAGTAAAGCAAAGCATGCTTATAGATGATAAGATCTCTCAATCTCAGCTAGTGTCTGAGCATCATTACTAACACACACACACACACACACACACACGCACACACACACACGGTCGTTGCGTCTGTGGCCCCCGCTGGGAGAACATTAGACTGAGCTCTCTTGCGTGACGGCTTCCTCTGCTCCTCTTCATTAGATCAGCGTCCCCTGACTCGCTCAACGGAGCCCATAAATACGGTTTTCATCTCCAAACACTGTGTCATTCATAAGCAGCAAAAAAAAAAAAAATCACAGTGGGAAACTACATACATGTTACTGTATGTTGATTTAAACACATGAGACAGCAATTATAACATATAGAGACTGAGTCAGACCACTTTATGCATCTGATATTCAAGACCCTTCATTGCCATAGTAACAGCAGCTTTAGGAGAGAAGTCACACACATTATACACTTTTTACACAAAGAGCTTTGGTGGTAATGTGGTACAGTGATGTGTCAGATCGTAATACCATGCTACTGGATTATTACGGAGTTCAAATACCAGGGAATTTACATGGTACTGCAAGCACTTCAAAGAAAAAACATGGTGAGAAACATCTGTTCAAGTCTAATTTCACCCCAAAACTAAATTAAAAGATAAAGAAATAATATTTTGCAAAAAGAAAATGATTTTTATTTTGGAATTAAATTTTTCTGACATTATTTTTCCAACATTTTTCCCCCTCCCAATGTTAATATTGTACTCCTTTGATGTTTAATGATGATGATGATGATGATGATGATGATGATGATAATCATCATCATCATCATCATCATCATCATAGTAATCATTATTATTATTATTATTATAAGAAAATATTTTTTACTTTTTTTAATAATAATAATATTATTTTTAATTTAATAATATATATTTTTTTATTTTTATCTACATATATTAAAAGCATAACTTATAATAAATACTACCATGATGATGTTTATGGTGGTTATACAAAATATATATATATATATATATATATATATATATGTTTAATTATTATAATTTAAATACACAGTATGATGATGATGATGAGGAGGACAAGGATGATTATAATAACATTATTAAATTATATATTATTTTTAAATTGATAAAAAAATATTTTTTATTAAAATCTGCATACATTAAAATCACAATTTACAATCATTACTACCATGATGATGATGATTATGATGGTAATATAATAATATATATATTTTTTCATTATTTTATTTTCTAATGTAAAAATGATTTATGTATTTGTTTACTTGTTTGTTTGTTTGTTTGCTACATTAATAATATTATCATAATATTTAATGCATAAAAAAATCAAATAAAATATATTTTTATTAAAACCAACATAAAGGCAAAAATGCAACACAAACACAATCATGATTATGGTGCTGTAATTATAATAATAATATACACTCAAAAATAAAATAAATATTGTACACAAATATATTTAATAAAATCTGAATAATTCTTTTCAGAAGACATTAATTACAACAATTACTACTCCATTGTATGATCTAAGAGTCCTTTAAATAATAATTAAATCAAAATTAAATTCAAATTAAATAATGTTTTATGTTTATTTTAATTAATAATTTATATATATACTTTTTTTGTATTACAGTAATGAGAGCATTTTTCTGCATAATTTGGGAGAGGGGAAAATATTTTAATTTCTGTCTTTCTTTTCATTTGGGGTGAAATATGACCTGGAAATATTTAAACAGCAGGTTTCATGGTGTTTACCGTTGTACCACCTCCAAAAAAAAAAAAAAAAGAAAAAAAGAAAGAAAAAACCTACGGTACTTTGTTATAGTACACATAACTTAAAAGATAAAATATGTCATTTATACCATTACAGCAAATGGAAAAAATATCAGCATGTATAAAATTGACAATAGCTCCAAAAACACAATATACAAGACAACATATATTCAGCTTCAGTCTCACAATTCCTGACTGTCATTCATTAGTCCTTACAACACAAACAGCCATTAAACTTTAAGACACTGAAAAAAATCAACCCAGTTCTAATAACAAGATCAAACCGAACATCTTGGCAAGCAAACTTTGGCTGAACTTCACCTCACGTCTGTCAGATTTCCCAGTGCAGGTAATCACACACATCTCTCCCTTATAAAACTAAAGGATCCACTTTAATCAACCAATCCTGAATCCAATAAAGAGCAATTCTCACCAAAACTGGTCTTGACTTCTCTCCGTAGCCCACAGAGCATGTTGGCGTGCTCGATTCAAACACACACACATACACACACACTCCAAGCGAGAGACAGAAGCGCAGCTCTGAGAGCAACAGAAGCAAGCGCCCCCCTGTCTGGTCACACGCTTCGACTCCGTGTGTGTGTGTGTGTGTGTGTGTGGATACACACACACACACACACACACACACACACACACACACACACACACACACACTCTCTCTCTCTCTCTGCTAACTCTACGCAAGCTGTCTTTTTGCCATGTGGGGCTGTACGGTTCCTCCTCCCCTACAGATTTTTGGTTTCTCCTTTGATTTGCTTCACACGGCTGTAAATCTCTGAGCTGAATGAGAGCAATGCATTCTGCTGGATGTAGAAGACAGCTAAAAGCGCTCGGCTTGAAGGAGAAATGAGCGGACGTCTTCTCTGTTATCTTCAGGCTATTGTCTCTGGGTCGTTTTTAGGAGAAAATAAAAAAAGCACAGATTTGAATGTCAATTATTTTAATTTCACATGAAAAGGTTACTGCTGAACTTTCAAAAAACTGTTTGCCCACCTCAGGCTCAGAGTATCAGGGAACAGTTACTCAGTGTTTTTTTGTTTGTTTTTTCAATCTTAAAATGTTTTGCAAAATACATTATAAAAAGTGAATATGTGCAGTTGTTAGACAAGTAATTCTATTTGATATAATCATTAAAAAAAAAAAAAAACACTGCTGTTGCTGTAACCTAATAAAATCGAATTATGGAAAAATTATGGATTATTTTAAAAATATCTATGGAATTACACACTTAACATGGTAAGATATATCAAATAATATTACTAAGATTCATTAACCATGAAGTTAATTAATTTACTATAAGTTACGAGAACACAAATATAGCACCATTTCCAGAAAACAACCCTTCGGTATTTAATCAACAAATCCGATAAATGTGACTCCACGCGCCTGATTAAATAACCAAATCCAAACTTAAAAGACCCCAGTCTCAAAAAATACATCTTTATGTATTTCCAAATAAAAAGACCTTTTAAACTAGCCTGTGTGGTTTCAAATCAAAGTATAAAACAGTGTAAAATAACTGACGGGGACTCAACAGTTATGTGACCAAAAGCAACATTTGAAAAAAAAGTGGGCATTATTTCCCTCACCGTCTCCCCCGGGACCCATTTTAGATGGATACCAACAATGACACCAAGCAGCTCCAGCTACAAACCGCTCCTCCATCCTCTTCAGCCGCTTCCCAGAGCGACTCTGAATCAGCGCTCTTTCCTCTTTGCCCCCCACGACCCATCATGCCCCTCTGACACCAATGACTAATAAACCCCATTTCTCTCCATCTGCCCCTGTATATCAGTCTCTTTTGCATTTCAGGAAT
The DNA here is from genome assembly GCA_036784905.1 of Acrossocheilus fasciatus. Taxonomy (NCBI): domain Eukaryota; kingdom Metazoa; phylum Chordata; class Actinopteri; order Cypriniformes; family Cyprinidae; genus Acrossocheilus; species Acrossocheilus fasciatus. The sequence goes on along the minus strand of CM071959.1, from coordinate 24,905,047 downwards.
TTACTGAAGCAGAATTGTACAATACTGGCAGCTTATAAAATGAAAACCTTGTGTCCACGAACAAATTTACATAGGTAAAAACCTCTAATGACAGAGGATGGTCGGAAATGCGTACAAAAAAGTTCATGGTAAAATTAGTTTGTGGTAAAACCACGGTTAAAATGCTGGTAGGATTTTACTCTAAGTAATCAGGAAAGGCTATGTTCTCAGTCTTATCAAATAATGTCTTCTAAAATTTAATACCAAATCAAAACTGCATTGTACCCAAACTCGCTCCATGGAGAACATCAAGACCCGATCAGAATGTGAATGGGGATTTTGTTCCAGGTGGCCTTGGATTACCTCAGGTTGGTGAACGTCTAAATATTTCAGGCTACTTCTGTGGCAAACTGGCAATCACAATCCCACAATGCCTTGGAGTACACTGATAATGACTCCAAAACAGGATGCATGAATTTTTTAAAGACCTCATCAAAATAGCACACTGATACAGGCTAAGATAGAATACTATGCTAACAGTATGCTAAGCTAGTATAATGAATGGGTTGCTTACTTTAGACACTGGATCCAGTAGACACCGGATTTGATTTACAACAGTCTAATCAAATACTGAACAATTGTTCTCAATTTTTTGGCATATTGATCACCATGTGTAACCACAGTTTTACTACAAATACCATGGTTAAACTATGGTTCATTTTTGTAAGGGTTGTCTGATCAAATACTGAAATGTTGTTCGCAGGTTGATACAGGCTAAGCGAGAATGCTATGCTAGCAGTGTGATAAGGTAGTATCTTAAATGGTTTGATTGCAAGCTAACTAAAAATTTTACATTTCACAAATTATAGCTTTGGTTATATGCTAGTTTGGACGACAATATAGATTTGTTTTAGATTTTTATTTTATTTAAAATAATGAGTCAATCAGCCATACATTAAAATAACAACAACAACAACAACAATAATAATAATATTTGATATCAATATCATAATGGCTGACAGAGGTTTTTTTTTAATTCGTTGAAATTGTCGTGTTGAAATTATGACAAATGGTTAAAAATATAGATATTCACAAATAAAGAATCCATTCCCATGATTCTTTCATTTGTGGCCTTATTTTATTAATTAGTTACGTATAATTGGTTACCCACGGTTTAATTTTAGTTATACTGTGGCCAAATTGTACTTTTTTTTTTGTATTAAAATGAGCGAACAAATTAAGTAATGGGAACAAAGTCTTCATTTGTGGCCTCGATATTTTTACAATTTTTATTTTTTTATGCACCACGTCATGTTTTTACAATGATTGCCTTTGCCATCGGCTAACGCTCACGTAAAAAAAAAAAAAAAAAAATTACAAATAAATGACTTTTACACACGTTTCGTTAAAACATTACGATGCCTAAAATCACTTGTAGCATTTATTTATTTATTTTGTTTCATTTTTTATAAATTTATGCAAAATAAGCAACTTTTTCTTTTTACAAAGGCACATTTATTGGTTATTTTCTGTAGACATAAAATTAATTGCACGTTGGTTTACTGCAATCAGGCAGGTTATTATTAATGGTCTTTTTATAAAGAAAATGAGTTTGTCAAACCATTTAATCGGTCTTTAAAGGGATTTAAAATGCAAGCCCATAAATTTGCACAACCAGTAAAATAACCATACAAACAAACAAACAAACCTCCTCATCAGAAGAGTATAAAATTCCTCTTGCATCCCAGTATCAATTATTAAGACCGAATTCTAGTCTAAAATAATCTAGGTTCCTCAATCTGTTACACAACACTTCTGAAACACTACGTTATCTGGGAAGTCGAGATTTTATTTGATTTATTTGTGCGCCGAATTCAGTTTTTAGATCTAATGCGATGAATATCTCTCCCGGCACAATTCCCTCACCTCAATGCAAGCGTTTGATGTGGCTGAGGATTATTCATCAGATGGTCTGCCATCCATCAAAGAATAGAAGAAAACATACTGGATGTAGAGAAGTGGGGCAGAATACAAGATAAACTAGGAGTGGGAGATACAGATTGCTTCTTCACCACAAATTGCTTATATAAAGCTCATAAAAATGTCAAGGCACTTAAGATTTTTTAATAACCTCTTAAAAATTATTTGTAATAGAGAGCATCAGTTGAATTGCTACATAATGTACTGTATAATTACTCAATGGCTGTGCTGTTTAATTACTCATGGCGTGTTAGTTAACTTTCTGACAGTCTTTTTGAGGCGGCGTTTGAAGCATGTTACGTCAGGGACACGAGTGTGTGTTTGCTGTCAGGCTTTTTTTTTCTCAAATAAAATGGCTGCTGTAACTTAGAGACTGTTAAATGAACTAGCATATTACATCTTTGATAATGACTCCTATTTGAGGCTCTTTGATGATGCAAAAGATAATTAAATGGCAATTAATACAGTCAAAATTGATTAGCGGATTCACTTTGAAGTGCCGGAGAGATCAATTGGGCCCCACAGAGAAACTCACAAATAACGTCAACCTTTCTGGTTTAGGTTTGAATAAATTAGCATGTTGCATGTTAATGATGCAATTACAAAGGACTTTTAATGAAGCTATTTGATATATTGCTAAATTAACAGTTTCAGGAAGTACCGTAAACAGCATGCACTGTAGTCTTACTATAAAATACTCAAACATAAAAAAAAAAAATGGGTTACACTTTATTTCGATAGTCCACTTTAGACATTCAACTAACTATAAGTAACTTTGTAACTACATGTCAACTACATGTCTACTAACTCTCAGTAGGGTAGGTTTAGGGTTAGTAGAATAAGTTGACCTATACTTGCAAAGTTTCTGATAGTCAGTATGTTGTATGTTGTGGACCCATTAAAATAAAGTGTTGGTAGATATTAAGCAGACAGTCTGCTAATACTCTAATGACTGCTAGTTGACATGTAGTTGACATGTAGTTGCAAAGTTACTTACTGTTAGTAGAATGTCTAAAGTGGACTATCGAAATAAAGTGTTACCTTGTAAGACTGAAAATGCAGTGGTTTTTGATTGTAGGAACAAAAGCTAGCTATCTAAATAACTATAAAATATCAGATTACAATACAGTATACAGTAATGCTGGAATAATCATCTACAATATGAACAAAAGTGAATGCTGTCCCAAATGTCATAATTGCTTGCCCTATCACAAATTTAATTGACTTTATATATATATATATATATATATATATATATATATATATATATATATATATATATATATAATGTTTAGCAGCATATATTTTATTAAATGCCAAGCTTTTTTTTTTCTCTCTGTTTGTATCTTTAAAAAAAAAAAAAAAATACATAAAAGAAGGTTTTAAGATTTAAGTTTGGCTTTATTTTAAAAACTAAAACTTTTAAGGCCACACAGTCTATCAAAGAGACAGATAATACAGCGATTTGATTAGAAAAATTTGATATTGGCTAAATGTTTGCTTAATTTCATTTTGGTGTGGTCTGTTAAAGGAACACTCCACTTTTTTGGAAATAGGCTCATTCTCCAACTCCCCCAGAGTTAATAAGTTGAGTTTTACCGTTTTTGAATCCATTCAGCCGATCTCCGGGTCTGGCGAGAGCACTTTTAGCATAGCTTAGCATAGATCATTGAATCCGATTAGACCAGTAGCATCGCGTTCAAAAATGACCAAAGAGTTTCGATATTTGTCCTATTTAAAACTTGACTCTTCTGTAGTTATATCGTGTACTAAGACCGGCGGAAGATGAAAACTCAACTTATTAACTCTGGGGGAGTTGGAGAATGAGCCTATTTCCAAAAAAAGTGGAGTGTTCCTTTAAAAGTTGTTTTGTCTGTAAATAAAAAATGAAAAACAAAGAAATGTGAAAAAATGCAAACCAACCATAATAGAAGAGGCATAAATGCATCTCTGAACTTACTTAAAAGAAAAAATGTATATGTATGTTATATAAAATCTTTTTTTTTTTTTGCGATTTAAGTCCATGTTCTGTAGCTTTGTAGCCATTTATTTGCTAACACACTGCTAAATATTATTTATAGTGAAAAGAACACTACTCAAGTACACTTTAAAAAAAAAAAAAGATTTTCAAAATTTGAAAGAATTTTTACTCAAAAAAAAAGACAAGTAACATTAAACTGAAGAAGTATTTTCTTGTAAAATGTACTCTAATAAACTTTATTTAAAACTTAGAGAAAATGTACAATCTTTGTCTTCCTGGAAAACAGACCAAATAATTGAATGGGTTCTTTAACCCAGAAAGAAGGGCAGCAAAGCATCATGGGATACTATCTATTCAATTCAGACTCCTGTGGTTTAATAACTTTACACATTTGAGAACAAAGAATCAGCCATTAAGACAAGCATCATGTAACTGCGTTTTCAAACCTGCACTTGAAATGCAAATGGATCCCCAAAAGCTGCTTCGCTCCTTTCCCTGTGTTTCCCTCTTATTCCCTCAAATTAAAGCTGTTGTTGAATCTCTCGCCTCTGTGCCGATAACATACAACAACCTGACACAATGAGGGCAGGCAGCACACGCGTCTCCACAGCTTTAAACATTTTCGCTTTCCTTCTCCATGTTGTTTTGTACAGCTCTCCCTGAAAAAAAAAACTTCTGGTGTAATCTGGATTGCTTCTGAACAGAGGGAAGCTCAAAGAAGAATTAAGCAATGACTAAACCTTGTTGCTTAGCAGTTTTAGCTAGAAAACAGCTAAAGGGCTTTAGTATCTTTGCTTTTTGGGGAAATGAGCTTCACATCGGCAAGCTACATTTAGGGCAAAGCTGTTCAGGAGGCCAACAGGAGGTAACAAAATGTTTTTTTTCAGGAAACTTAGTGCCAACACTATTTCTGCCAATGCTACACATAGCCACTAACCTGTATTAAGGCATTCGCTTGAAAGCTCTTCCAAATATTAGGCCCCTGAAGGCTGCTGGAACGCAGTGATTGAAATAACGTGCTGCAGCAAGAATCTAGCTGCCAATAACAAACAATTTTGGATACTGAGTGCATTAAACAACAGTTAGCTCCAACACCAGTGGATTTTTGTTGTTGTTCACAGGTTGAGGATAACTTCTGTCTAACTTAAGATGTTATGTCTAACTTAACTTAGCTTAAGAACCTGCCTTTGCCATATATTTAGCTTAAGAAATTGAGTTGGCTTATCTTTAGCTTATCTAAGAAACTGTGTTTATCTTAAACTTATCTAAGAACCTGCCTTTAACTTATCTTTAGCTTAAGATTTTTTTTTTTACTTATCTTTAACTCAGCTAAGAAGTTGTTTACTTATCTTTAACTTATCTAAGTTGAGTCTATATTTAGTTTATCTAAGTTGTGTTTATTTATCTTGAACATAGAAGAAGAAGTTCAGTTTACTTACATTGAATTTTGTTTTGTGAACTTATCTTAAACTTATCTAAGACGTTGTGCATCTTCAGCATAAGAAGTTGCCTTTAACTGAGCTTTAGCTTAAGAAATCATGTTTAACTTAGCTTTAGCTTATCTAAGAAGTTGTGTTTACTTATATTGAACAAGTTGCATTTATCTTAATGATAAGTGAACTTATTTTAAACTTAACAACTCTAACAAGTTGGTTTTAATGTATCTAAGAAGTTAACTTATCTTTAGCTTATTTAAGAGATTGCATTTAAATTTGTTTAACTTGGAAGTTTAAGTAGTTTACTTGCTTATCTGAGAAGTTGCATTCAATTTATCTTAAAAAGTTGTTCTTAAATTCGTTTTAGTTACAAATGACTTTTATTGTATGGACCAAAGAAACAAACAAACAAAAACACTCAGATATTTCTCAAAATATCATTTTTTATGCCCACAGAAGAAAGTAAGTTATACAGGTTTGAGCCGACATGAGGGTGAGTAAATTATGACAGTATATATATATATATATATATATATATATATATATATATATATATATATATATATATATATATATATATATATATATATATATATGTATTTTTTTTTTGTTTTTTTTTGTGAACACTTTGGGGAAGACAACTTGGTGCAACCTTCTTTCCAGCAGTTGTGTATCACTGTTATACTGAAACTCACATTCCCTTCCTGAAACTTGTGGAGTTCATAAAAGATTCTTCCAGCATGCAAGAATGATCACCAATAAAAATTTAATTAATCTCCTGTGGAATCGGGCAAAAATTAATTAGCACTGCAACCAGTACAGGGAAGAGCTACAACTGCTATATATAACAGATGTTAATTACATGATTTAATACGTGACCAAAAGGAGTAAGTTGAATTATTATCAGTTAATGATGCATGAACTGATTATAAATTATTCGAACAATTGACTCATATTTTTCTAACTCTTACGTTCACGCCAGACTTCATGTTCAGAAACAAAATGAAACACTAATTTCACTAATGTGAGCTAATTTAGTTTGACTCCTGACAGCATACTGTGTAATAAGTATTTTGGTCTCTTAAGTGCAAGAATCCCTTCAGGTGTGACATGACAGAGTGACACTTGTTTAGTCCATTTCCCTGCTGTATTTATTTAGGTTAAAAAATAGAAGCTGGCATCACACCTGAAGTACTTCTAGTACCTAAAGCAAAATCTGAATACTATATTCTATACAGTATATAGGATTCCTATTCAATCCAATTGGGATTCTGTTTAGCAAAACGACTCAAATCTGAAATTAATCTTTAACTCTGTTCTGTTTCTTTAAAATGTATGTAATCAATGTCCTAATTTATTCAATTTGCTCTCAAGCAGCAGGTCCCAATCATGTAGAAGTAATGTAACTTAATTAAACTGATTCAAATGTTTGAATTGATCAACAGCCCAAATAAATGCTGAACAATGACGAAGCTCAGGAGTGCATCTGTGTATTCTGCTACTATAAAACCTTAACTAAACTTTGTATTTTAAAGGTCTTGCTCTCACCTTCGGTTAAAAGGAAATTCAGTGCTTCCAGACATTTGCTATTCCTTTTGGAGTGATTGACCACAACCACATGTGGTGAAGGAAAGACGTCAGATGTGAGCTCATGAAATCTGCCTTTTTAAAGCTTCATATCAGAGCAACTGAAGTTTGGTAGATGAAGCCTGCTGTGACACTACCTGAGGGATGAGTACTTGAACACATATTTACAGCACACACACTATGTTTATACTTAAACATTTACATACTAACTAGATAAATAAATATATTAAAAAAAAAAGATTTAAAAAAATAATAGGAAGGGACAAAACACCCCACCCCCTCCAAAAAAGCAAAACAAACAAACAAACAAATAATAATAATAATAATAATAATAACAATAACAACAATAACAATAACAATAGGGTGGGGGCAATGTGCTTAGTCAAAGAAAAAACAAACGAGAGAAAGGAAAAAAAACAAAGAAAACTAAACAAAATACAAAGCCAAATGTGGCAATGTGCTTAATTAAGTAAAAACAAAACAAAAAATAAAACACAAATCAAAACAAAAATAAAGCAAAACAGAACCAAACAAACAAAAGACAAAACAAAACAATAGGGCAGGAGTAATGTGCTAAGTCAAATTAATAACGAAACAAAAAAAAAATCTAAAAAAGCAAACCAAACAAAAGACAAAACAAAATAATAAGTTTAGTCCAAGTTCAAATAAAACACACACACACACACACACACACACACACACACACACACACACACACACACACACAAAGCAAATCAAACTTACCAAAGTAAACCGTAACCATTTACTTCTGAATACTCAGTGAGGGGAAATTGTTACTCAGTGACTTCAATTGTTAGCTGAACTGAACAAAAAATGTGTATAATAATAAAATGTTTATCATGAATACACTGTAAAGCTTTTAAAAGTCTTAAATTTGATGCTAGTCTGGAAAACTTTCAGTATTACACAAAGCCCCAAGCTCTAAATATGAAACACTGCATCTCAAACATAATGATTCATCAATCTAGGTCACTCAATTCCTAAAACACCCCGAGGCCAATTTAATGACAAAGTATAGGCTACTGTATCAAAAATTTGGTCTTGTAGGCATTTCAGAGATCAATACCTTTTCCTCCAATTTAACGTATCTAACGGGCAATTTAGACCCCAAGCATGTCTGTTTTCTACAATACAAGCATTTTTAAAAGACTACAGCTACAACCTACAGCTTTCAGGATCAAAAGCAATGCTTACTACAGACAAATTCACTGTGTTAGCAAACCTGCCGCTCTGCAAATGCTCTTCTTTCACCAAAGAGCTAAATAGGGCTAGTAATAAATGAATTACTTAAATAAATAAATAATCCTAACAAATACAACAAAACACATAATGACCATATCAGGTTAATTCATGCCACAGGCTCTGCGAGAGTTATTTACCCTGCTTGTTTCGTCTTTGACAGGATTAAAGCTAGCCATATGCAAATTAAAACACAAATGTTCCCAAACAAGTGTTGTCAGATTTCATTGGTGATTTCAAATATGAAATTTCATCGTAAGCTTGGTGAACAATTTTATGCATGCGCATGACATCACTATTTTCACAAATTTGTGTTTTCATAATTTACATGGAGATGATAATGGTATTGTTTTCAAAAACATGCTCTTTGAAACCAGTTTTCGAGAGTTTGCGTATCCAGGCCCACAAAACACCATTTTCGTGTAAATAAATGACCAAAAGCAATGTTTTTTGTTTTTTTTTTGTCAAAAACGGTGTTGTGTAAATGTCCCCTCACTGCTTGAGCATGGTAAAACTCCGTTATCACATGATCACATACATATTTGTTTGTACTGCAATTTCAAAAACATATCACACAATGTATTCTATATAACCAAAACATGGTTATCTTTAACTCTTTCCCTGCCATTGATGGAATTTTCCGACTTTCCGTGTTTTCACTGGCATACGGTAGGAGGCGCTAGTACGCATCTTGTGAAAGAGTATTGAACGTCAGGATTAAAACACGGCAAAGAAGACACAGAAAAAAGCAATCGCATGTGTAAGCAGTTGCATATGTGAAATAAAGTAATCATCAAACATGAATCATTATATAAATCAAAATTGCTTAACTGTACCGAATGAAATGACAATCCAGGAAGTGTTGTAGGACTGTTCAAGCTTTGGATGTCCATCTATGTTTTGATCATCATTCTGAATCTGAATCTGAATTCCTATTTGTACCTGAAATGACACATATGCGCGGAATTGTCAAAATGCATGTCTCTGCAAGTATCCTTGTAAACACAGTTGCTTATGGCTTAGGTGAAGGTAAACAACTGAGAAAGAAAACGGATGTGTAAAAGTATATTGGTTCACAGCTGTTTAATCTTATTGTTGCTTTCTGTGTCATGCATGTTAATCATACAACAAAAGACACAGAGTAAAATCACTTTTGTAGCTTTAACACAGATTTATTAGATTTAATTTATACAGTGACGACTATGCAGTTATTTTACATTTGATCATTCAATTTCTGTACCTAAATACTGTTAGACTTACGTGAAAAATATAAAGTGCTGTTTATTTAATTTGTATCTTTGTTCTATTATATTTTTATTTGTTTCAAATAGAGCTATTCAAGTCATATGGTGATGTTTTTTTTTTCTCATATCGCAGTATATATCGTAAAAAAAATAAATATCAAAATGTGAGTTTTTTCCAATATTGTGCAGCCCTACCGGACATAATCTTTGACAAAAATGTGATTTTCTAATTTTTCTCATTTTATTTGAGCTTAAAACGTTTTCTTGTAGCTTTATAAAATTACGGTTGAACCACTGCTGTCACATTAACTATTTTAATGATGTTCTTACTACCTTTCTGGGCCTTGAACGTGTCAGTTGCATTGTTGTCTATGCAGGATCAGAAAGCTCTCAAATTTTATCAAAAAAAATATCTTAATTTGTGTTCTGAAGATGAATGAACATTGTATGGGTTTGGAACAACATGAGCATGAGAAGTTAATGACAGAATTTTCATTTTTGGGTTAACTATCCCTTTAATAGTTGTGCAAATAATTTTCAGTTGCTTGCACAGACTGATCGTTTCACTTCGTAAGACCTCAGTATCGTCATGAGCCATGGATATTAATTTTGTATTGCCTGTATATGTGTTTTGTATTCTCAAAAACGGGCAGCTATTGCTATCACGAATTACCAAGGACCATGGATTCAACTAAAAATCTTCTTTACTTTTCTTAAAAAATCCTTCATACATACACACACACACATTATAAGTATTCTTTTTAAAAGTATGTTCTAGTGTACTTCTACTACTTTTGTCACTAATTATCATATTTACACATTCAGTAGCCAAAAAATATCTCTTTGGGCTCTGAGGGAGATGAGATATTGCTAGGAAATAGAGTTTTATACTCATATCCATCAAATGCTAGACAGAGTTTTTCTAGTATTTAGGCACAGATAGTACAGATGTTAAAACTATAAAGAACTGTGTGCATCTCAGGATGGGGGGCCTTGCGAGGGCAAACAGAAACAGAAAAATTAACTAATTAAAAACGAATGCCCCACGGGCTGGTTTTAATGACAAAACCAGGGAAACAAATCCATTTTCCAAGTATTTTCCACAAATCAGCCGTTGTTTTCATTTCGAAAGCGGCATTGAAGCAAGAGGGAGAGAGAGAAAAAGAGAGATGCTGCTTCAGCATCTTGGACGAAAAGGAAAGATGTGCATACAAAGTGTAGCTGATGGGCATTAACTATATCGCACTGTATTCCCATATGAAATACTCCAAGATAGGAGATTTATACTCCGAAGCAGCAGTATATCTACAGTAGTGCAAACCTATGCATTTTTTAATTAATCATAACCATGCTGCTCGTGACAGTTCTAGCACTTCTGAAACAATTGCATGCACACCTGACTCACAAATGGGAGTTCATTATTGCTCTTAGGAAAAGAGTGTGAACATCTAACATGAAAAAAGATGCATACGCTGCCCTCTTGCAGCTACGTGACAATAGCAGGTGCCGTCACATATCCGTGCAAATTAAAGCAGGATCCAGTCGCAGCCTCTGCTAACAAAGAGAAAATGTGTGTGGAGAATACGAGGCATCTGGAGCTTGTGAATGTGGAAGATAAAAGCAGAGCGTATCTTTCTGCCTTTCTGTACTTATAGTGTAACACACAGCCAAAATGCAGTTTCTGTCTTGTGTATTGACAAAATGAACCTAAAATTAACTTAAAATATTACTAAATTAACACATATTGTTAATATTATTCCATAAACTTAAGCAAATAACTGACAATGTATTAAAGGTTGCAGAAAAAAAAAAGATGCTTTGTGCTCCACTATAAATGTGACAGTAAAACAATACTAATCATGACAGACACTGTCTTCAAAACAGGTCAAAGTCATTTTAGGATTATGATAAATTGTCTGCTGCAGTCGGCTGGTTGTCATCATCAACCGCCTGAATGCAGGTGATAATTCAAACAAAGCACTCATGTCAAAATATTTTACTGAAAGTGTTTTAGGTGCCGCTTTTTACTGAATATTTCACTTAAAGGGTTTTCATAAAGGCTTTGTTTTAATACAGACATGTTTATACTAGCTATGAACAATATAGTATATATGCAAATGCCATTAAAAGCATCAAGTGGCATTAAAAAAAACAAACAAAAAAAAAAACACCTTTTACAAAAATAAGAGTTGGTTTTAGAATTGGAAAAGAAAAGAAACATGTAAAAAAAAATATATATATATATATATATATATATATAAAAACAACCAACAAAACAAGCATACAAAAAACTAAATGAATAATTCAAATAAAACAAAATGAAGCACTAATGTCAAAATATTTTACTGAAAATAATTTTGGTCCCATATTTTACTGAAAGGGTTATCATTTAGGTGTTGTTCCAATATGTACATATACATAATATGCATGAATAATATAGTATACATGCATATAATGCCATTAAAAGTGCCCAGTGGTAAAAACAAACAAAACAAACAAAAAAACTTTTTTACAAAAACATGTTTGTTTGGTTTTAGAATTGCAAAACAAAATTAAGTAAAAACAAAATAACACAAAACAACAAAACAAAAAAGATAAATAAATAAAACAAAACAAAATACTTAACGACAAACAAATCAATAAAAAATGTCAAAATATTTTACTGAAAATGTATATAGGATGTTTTCAGAGAGAAAGAGAGATCAAATGTATGTATGTATGTACTCACAAAAACATCACAATTGCAACAGAAAATCAAACAATATAAAACAACTAAATAAAACACAAAACAACATAAAACAACAATGTCAATACAAAACAACATAAAACACAATGCAAAACAACAACAGGATAAACCTTCACTCTTCAAGATCATAAAGACTGACAGCTCAAGACAGGACACATGAGGACAAGACTGCAGCTTGTCCATTTGTTTGTCCGCCAACAGGTGGCAGATTCCTCCTGTTGACTGAACCTCATGGGCATTTCAAAGCTGTGATCAGCGTCTCATAAATATTTCATCACATTTCATCCATAAGACTAACAGCAGCGTGAATGTGACAATAAACACAGATCTGGGCTGAGTGACTAAGAAGAAAAACAAACCTTCCCACGAAGAGCAATCAAACAAATGAACGCACATTCTCTGAGACAAACACAATCTAAACATTCATACAAATAATATATTAAGGATGAGCATGCATACTAATTACATTTCAGGATTTTAACTAGCTATTTACATAAACTCATCTCAAAATATCCCAATCCAAGGTACATCCAATGTCCACCCGACTCCAGAGAAATCCCAGCCCTCCGCAGGAGGGATATGCCTTATTTGTGGTTGCCAGATTGTATTATCATAAACTCATAATCACATTTGCAACAAACACAAGCAGCCGAAACGGACACGCACTTGAAGACCTGTGCATAAAAGTATAAAAATGACCCAAAAAACAACTTCACGGCTTGAACTGCATTATTTTGAGAAGGCTATTGTCGTGCAATGCCTGAATCGAACATTAGATGGTGATGAAAGAAAGTCTTTGATTGCAATTAACACTTTAAAAGAATCTGGGTACCTTTGAGTATCCTTTTCCTCAGGATAGCCTGTAGGAAGAGCATAGTCCTTCTCCTTTCCTTCAGCTCGGCAAATATTCCCTGATTGCTGCTTTGCTCCTTATCTAGTGCGTCTTCCCAGCTACGTCTCGTCTGTGAGCCAGCGAAGTACTTTTTGCTGTCAATCAATGTCAAAATCAAAGATCTGGGATAAAAAACAACCCTATATCCCCAAGCGTGACACGCGATGATACCGCGAGATGTTTCGGCCTTTGTCTTTTTAAATTACTCATCTGAGCAGTAATCATTAGTCGTTATTAACCGTAATTTTATGCGAAGTCACCATCTCTCCATCTCTCTCTCTCCTCGGCGCGCACTCGCTGTGATTAATAAATGCAAAATGTATGCTCAAAGCCTTCGGGACTTTTGATGCCCTAGTTTTTTCTCCCTTTTTTCTCTCTGCCCTCAAACTGCTGCCTTCCTGAATAAACTTGAAGATAAGGGGGTTTACACAAGTGTAGGTTTTGGGTTTCTGACTGCTCTTTAGCACCTACACACAAAAACAGTGGCTCGTCTGCAAACGTCTGATAGATTTTTGGACCAGCGTTGCATCAGGGCTGATGAAAAATGAGTTCATTTTAGCAAATCTGCAAATAAATGGAATTAGCACAATGAAGATGGTATTTATGAAAGGTTGTAATACACTTTACTGTAAAAAATGATTCAGGGTGGCTTTTTGCTAAACTGATTTATATAGTGATGTTTTAGGGTGTTTTAATGAGTTTTGTGAGGGTGTGTGTGTGTGTGTGTGTGTTGGCCACATACAATCCTGTGCATATAAATGGATGATTTTGCTTAATCAGATGTAAGTAAAGCAAAAAACAAAAAAAGAAAAGAAAAAGGTTCTCAGAAAAGTTAAGAAAATGTAAGCACAAAGATTTTGACAGAGAGATGCATCTGTGTACATTATTACATCATTACAAACTTTAAATCATGCAATAAAATAAAATAAAAATTGAAAATATTTTAAACTGTAATTTACTCCTGGATACTGGGTATTTACACGATAACGATATACTAAAAACAGACGTTTTTCCGTCGCGTTTTCAAAATTTTGCGCACAGGCGACAACAATGTCAAAACAATCCCAGTTCACGCTGATCTCTGAAAATTACTAAAAACGCTGCGTTGTTCATGCCAGGCCAGTAGTTGGCGAAGTCACTTTGTAAAATAATACTAGATGCAACTATGAAATAAACATGTAATAAGCATACACAATATCACCGTTTTTGTTGTTTCCACAGAGACAATATCTTTATAAAAACTTGCACTTTGAATCTCAAAAGTTTGCATTTTTATGCACCCAAATCTCCACGTTTGTGAAAATTAACGGCCAAAACACATAAAACGTTTTCCATTTTTAGTTGAAAACGGTGTTGTGTAAGCAGCATCTGAGACTTTTACTTGAGTGGTATTGGAATTGTTGGCTTGTAACTTGGAATGGAGATATTTATATTTTTATTTATTTAAACTTTTACTTTTTCAGGTTCTTCACAGCTCTGGAATACTGTACATGGCTGTTCAAGAAAAATTGCACACCAAATTTTTTTTTTAAATAAATTAGAACAACTCAGTGTTGTATTACAACTCAGAAATGTAATCGGTTACAGACAACAAGTTACCGTATTTAAAATGTAATAAGCAGTGTAACTATTTAAATGCCTTTATTAACGTAGTGTAACTGATTGATTACATTTGATTATTTTTTATTACATTTCTAAATTTCTAATGAATGTTTTCAACTGTTGATCATTTTGAAACTTTTAAAGCAGGCAGGGTTAACCTTACAGCAGCACTCAACACTGATTACTGTCAGATATTTTTAAAATCCTTCTTCAATTAAGATTATAATCAATTCATTTTAAAGCACAGCCACCACAAAATCACCTATTTTTACTTTGAGGTCATTCTGAGGTCAAATACAGATTTAAAATTATAAGAAATTGTTTAATGGCTATAGTATTGTTATTGAAATCAAATATTTCCATAGCTGAGACAGGAAACACTGGCATCTAACAATGCCTTGTAAAAAAAAAAAAAAAAAAAAAAAAAAAAAAAAAAAAAAAACGGTTAACCTTTAAATAAATAATAATAAAGCATGTACATAAACCCAAATAGAAAATAAAACAGTTACTGAACTGAATAAGCATGTGTCCTGAACTCCTGAAACATCGGTGCCTCATATTTTAAAGAAATCAATGCAATTTGGGAAATAAATCAATCAAATCTATCTGAAATCAATCTCAAAACTTTTTCTTTCCTCCTGTAGATTCACACCTGCTTATTTCAAAAAGTGTTGTCAACAAAATTGGCCATGTCAGCATTACAATTAATATCAAAATGGCAATGGTGTTAAGTTAAGTCTCCTGACCCTCAGACAGTCATTCAGAGAAAGATACATTTGGTCTGCGGTGACTAACAGTCCTGGTCTGATATCTGCGTGGATGTACAGACTGTATTTTGGCAGCTATATCATTTTGTAATCTCCCTGCAGAAATCGTGCTGTGCTATTCAGACACACGAGGGGATTTCTGCTGTTATGAAATGGTAAAACTGCACCAATTTCTGTGAACAATCCAATCTAAGCACAAAGACCCTAGTGAAACCACCTCAGCACTTTAATGAATCATCCACACAACCCTTTTATGAACTAACAGTGAATGCTTTATTCTATATAAGTCATGCTTTTTTATTTCAAAGTGCTTATTACTTGTTATCCAGTAGTAGTAGCAGTAGTAGTAGTAATAATAATAATAATAATAATAATAATAATGTTATTTATATTGTTTATATTTTGTTTTATTATTATTATTATTAGTAGTAGTAGTAGTAGTAGTAGTAGTAGTAGTAGTAGTAGTAATTGAAATAGGTGTATATTTTAAATATTTTTAAAATAACAAAAATATTATAATTACAGATTATATTAATGAATATAATATTTAAAATACTACTATGACTATTATTATTATTATTATTATTATCATCATCATTTAAAATATCCATTTATTTTTATAAATATTACAATTTATTTTCTCTATTTTAATAATAATAATAATAATAATAATAATAATCATCATCATCATCATCATCATCATCATTATTATCATTAATGGATCACAAGTAACAAAGTTTAGATTTGAAATATTTATATAATATACTGCTTTAAATACAATAGGCCTGTCATTTTTTCCTGAATCAGGCTCTTGTAGTTTCCTGTGCAGAAACAATTATTCCCAGAGAAGCCAAGAATCATTCCAAGTTACTGTGTCAGCGTTTTAACATGCAGCGCCAGTCTCTTTATAAAATGAAACAAGAGGATCATGGGTAGACTGTGGCTTTTATGCTGCAAGCTGTAGTCTCTGATGCGATGACTTTAATTTCATCCATAGTCCAAATGTAATTCAGAAGTAAGTGGTTTGAGAAGCAACTTTAAGTCAAGCAAATGTTTGACTCTAGAGAGAAGAGCCACTTGCACAGCTTTCACTTCACTTTAGTAAGAATTGGAAGGTTGCATGATTCTTTCATTATAGGGACAAAAAGAGACTAGAAAATGGTCAGATAGTTTAGAGCAGGAAACCTTTACTTAATTGATTCTATGAACTCCAGGGGAAATATGATGGGAAACAAATTGAATATTTAAAAAAATGAATTTATATAATATTAAAATATTTTTAATATACTGTATATGTAATGGATAATCAACGGCTAGCTGTGCATTAAACAATATGAATGCATGACATGGAGGCGAAGAACCACCCGACGCGCAGCGGACAGACCATGGCATAAAACAAGGATATTCAATTTTTAATGGTAATTTTATGCATCACAGGCATCAAAATGTGCATACTGTAAAACACACAGTAATATGCTACCATAAAGTTAAGAGCTACAGATAGGAACATTAACTCCCCACAGATTCAGGTTTGCAGTAAGACAGCATGAGAGCATCTGTAGATCTGAGAGGCACTTTATTTAGACAAACGGTGTCTGATCTGTTAACACTGCTGTATTCACTGAGACACACTCGGCAAATATTTAGGAGCTGTGGATTGGAGTTCACAAATAGTTTACATAATGTCATGATCAGATTTAGGCTCTAAATCTGAATTTGATGTTCTCTAGTGATGAAAAAAATATATGTAAAAACAACAATAATAATAGTTCATTTATTTATTTTTTAATACATTTATTCATTCATTCATATGTATTTATTTATTTTTATTTCATTTTATAATGTATAATGTTAGAAACCCTTCAGATAAAAGCTGTTATTTTTGAACTTTCTATTCATCAAAGAATCCTGAGCGGAAAATGGTGTATCACAGTTTTCTAAAATTAATAATAATATTAAAAATAACAATCATAAATGTTTCTTGAGCACCAAATCAGCATATTAGCATGGTTTCTGAAGGATAATGCGATGCTGAAAACTGGAGTAATGATATTGAAAATTCAGCTTTACCATCACATGAATAAATTTATTTAATATTCATTAAAACAAAAAAAAATATATATATTGTGAATTGTAATAATATTTCACAATCTTACTATATTTTATAGCAAATAAATGCAGCGTTGTATCAGTGTTGGGGAAAGTAACTTATTAAAAGTAATGCATTACAATATTGCGTTACTCCATAAAAAGTTAACTAATTGCGATACTTAGTTACTTTTTCATGGAAAGTAATTCATTGCATTGCATTACATTATTTTTTACCACCTGGGCTGGGCTTGGCTTGGCTTGCTTATTTGTTTTCAATATTAAAACCCCCAAAGTTATATTTTTGGCAGCTGTAAGGACTCTTTCACACTAAAAAGGAAATTAATAAGCGTCAGGCTGAAGGAAGTGCCTCTACATTCATTCCCAATTTCTCTCAATCATCTCTATTTGAAAAAGTACTCGATAATTCGTTTTAAATTTAAAAGTAACCCGTTACTTTACTAGTTACTTTAAAAAGTAATCCGATTACATTACTCGTGTTGTAATGTGTTACATTTTTTTGACAACCTTACAGACACCAAGTTTTGAATATCAGTGTATACATATATTACATTACTAAGATATAAAACATAAGAAACAAACAGGAGTATCAAGCAAGCCTTTTTTGCTACGCTTCTAACTTATATCAGGTACATGCATTCTAGTATTTTTCAGACATGTTATAAAAGAACATGTGTTGTGCATTATTAAACAGATGCTAGTAAATAAAAAAAAAAGTTTGTATTAAGCAGGAAATCCACATGCATCATATCCAGAAGGATTTCCAGTAGGAGAGATGTAGTGAGATATTTAAAAGACATCAAAGTGTCAGTGTGATACTACAGAGACTTCATACACAGCCAATAATGACCGTGATACAGCACAGCGTCATTTCACAGCCTCGGGACTCTGAAGCAGTGGGATCTTCGGCGAGCTATTATGTGTATGGAAAATTAGATGACAAAACTATTAATTCAGCTCACAGCCAAAGAGAGAATCCACAGGGTGGACGTGTTTGTGAATTATAGCATTACTGCATCTGTTCATCACCAACACATTCTCGCTCCGTCCGCCTCAACCTGTTCTGTTTGGATCATCAGTGTTAAAACGTCTTTACAATATAGAAAACTGGGTTTCTGAGGGGAATATGAGTGGCTGTGTACTGGTCAAAAGGTTCCACTTTTATTGTAAACTTTTGGGATTCTGTGCCCAAAAAAAAAAGCTCAATTTGAGTTTGGGGTTGATTTTTGGCCAACTTGAATCTGAGAGCATTTGTTATGATGGTTGAGCCTTAAGTCAAGCTTGAAATAAGACAATGACCTGAGAAATGGAGGGCTGTGGTAAAGCCAAGTTAAGTCCAGATCTTAACCCTGCTGTACTGATGTCGAGAGAACTGAAGCAGGCAGATCGTGAAAGTCCCCAACAGGGACGTGCAGAGAGTTCCTAAGGGGCAGGGGGTCAAATGTAAAAAGGGGCACTATGAGGGGAATAAAATTAGGTTAAAAGTTTGGATCCATTATTATTTTATATTTTTGCAAGAAGTCACTTATAGTCATCAAGCCTGCATTTATTTGATCAAAATTTGAATATGCGTTATTAATTTACTTAATTTACTTTTACTTTTATTTAGTGATAGTAAAGATTGATATTGTTAGAAAACATCTCTATTTTTAATAAATGCTGTTCTTTTCAACTTTTTATTTATCAATGAACCCCCCAAAAAAATTCACAGGTTCCAATAAATAAATAAATAAAAATAAAGCAGTACAACTGTTTCCATTGATAATTAATCAGCATATTAGAATGATTTCTGAAGGACTGTGCATTGAAGAATGGTATGATGATGCTGAAAATTCAGCTTTGAATCACAGAAAAAAATGATTTATAAATGATACACAAAACAAAAAAAAAACATTCTATTCAATTGTAATAATATTTCACAATATTAGGCTACAGTTTTTTTCTGTATTTTATGATAAAATAAATGTAAGCTTGATGAGCATAAGACACTTTAAATATTACCATTTTTTGATAATTATTATGTCATTTCACGTCACCATTTCGCCAGCCTACACTTCACATAATAGGCCTGTAGGTGGCACTTGGGCTTAAATAACTATGATAGCTTCATCAAATAGTGAATGGTGTATATCATACATAAATATAATTGAATTGAATAGCCTACTGATTACCATTATTGTGGCTTTTGGTGCTGCACGGTTTTGTGAAGTACTTTTGTAGTCATCCATTTTCCCAGCGATGTAATTTGATTTATTAAATGAGACACCACAGATCCAGATCGCTCTACAAATAAGCTTGTCCTGCCCATGTAATTTTCAACGGATTTATGAATAAGAACGGAAAATAACCGCTCCACTTCATATTATTGTCCAATTAAATGTGAACTTCTTGTGCCAGATCATGATTGGCTTGTGTATTATACATGACAAACGGGCATTGTGTAATATTCTAAAATATATAATATATTGATTTTTAATTAAATTGACACACTAGCTTTGATTATTGAAGAAAAATGTTTAAAATGTTGTTTATTTTTTCCTTCCGTCGACCCACTCACTGAAAGAACCATAAATGGCTCGAGAGCCTCGGTTTCCCAACAGACTGTGGAATATCAGTCAGTAAAGTAAAATGCACGCAACCCATAGCAATGCCTCAAATTGAGTAAACAGGAATTTTCCTACTTGAGCAATTATTTACTGTTTTGTACAAATAGTCACGTTAATTAGAATTCAAATGCATTTCATTTGTTTTATTTAGTTATTTTAGTACATTTCATCAAATTTAACCAAATAAAAATGGCAATGACTAAAACTAAATTAAAATACACTAAATTAAAGCAAAGGTAAACTAAATGTAAATGGGGGGTGAGTATGGTTTTAGTTTAAATCTGGAGAAAAATGCATCATATAAAAATATGAAGCAGCACAAATGATTCCAAAACTGATAATAATTAAATTACACATACAACCCGAGTTCCGGAAATGTTGGGACATTTTTTAAAATTTGAATAAAATGAAAACTAATAGAATTTCAAATCGCATGAGCTAATATTTTATTCACAATAGAACAAAGATAACATAACAAATGTTTAAACTGAGAATTTTTTTTTTTTTTTTTGCACAAAATGAGCTCATTTCAAATTTGATGCCTGCTACAGATCTCAAAATAGTTGGGACAGGGGCATGTTTACCATGGTGTAGCATCTCCTCTTCTTTTCAAAACAGTTGGAAGACATCTGGGCATCAAGGTTATAAGTTTCTGGAGTTTTGGTGTTGGAATTTGGTCCCATTCTTGCCTGATATAGGTTTCCAGCTGCTGACGAAAGAGTTTGTGGTTGTCTTTGACCTAGTTTCCATTTAATGATGCGCCAAATGTTCTCTATAGGTGCAAGATCTGCACTGCAGGCTGGCCAATTCAGCACCCAGACTCTTCTACTAAGAAGCCATGCTGTTGTAATAGCTGCAGTATGTGGTTTTGCATTGTCCTGCTGAAATACACAAGGCCTTCCCTGAAATAGACATCATCTGGAGGGGAGCATGTTGCACTAAAACCTTTATATACCTTTCAGCATTCATAGTGCCTTTCAAAACATGCAAGCTGCCCATACCGTATGCACTTATGCACCCCCATACCATCACAGATGCTGGCTTTTGAACTGAACACTGATAACACGCAGGAGGTCTCCCTCCTCTTCATCCTAGAGAACACATTGTCCGTGATTTCCAACAAGAATATCAAATTTGGACTCGTCTGACCATAGAACACTTTTCCACTTTGAAACAGTCCATTTTAAATTAGCCTTGGACACAATGGCGCTTCTGGACCATGTTCACATATGGATTATTTTTGCATGACAGAGCTTTAGTTGGCACCTGCAGATTGCACGGCAGATTGTGTTTACCAACAGTGGTTTCTGGAAGTATTCCTGGGCCCATTTAGTAGACCATGGGCATCCAACAAACATCTTGTCCCTTATGCACAGAGATTTCTCCAGTTTCTCTGAATCTTTTGATGATGTTATGCACTGTAGATGATAAGAATTGCAAAGCCTTTGCAATTTGACGTTGAGGAACGTTGTTTTTAAATTATTCCACAATCTTTTTTACGCACTCTTTCACAGATCTGAGAGCCTCTGCCCATCTTTACTTCTGAGAGACTCTGCCTCTCTAAGACATCCCTTTTATAGCTAATCATGTTACAGACCTGATGTCAATTAACTTAATTAGTTGCCAGATGTTCTCCAGGCTGAATATTTTCAAAATTTCTTGCTTTTTCAGCCCTTTGTTACCCCTGTGCCAACTTTTTTGAGACCTGTAGCAGGGGCATCGAATTTGAAATGAGCTCATTTAGAATATAAAAGAGTACAATTTCTCAGTTTAAACATTTGTTATGTTCTCTATGTTCTATTGTGAATAAAATATATTTGATCATGTGATATTAAAGTCTTTTAGTTTTCATTTTATTCAATTTTTTTTTTTTAAAGTTCCCAACATTTCCGGAATTCGGGATGTATATACACACACACAATTCATCATAAAAAAAAGTGTAAAAATGTTTCTAAAATACATTATGCATCTGTTTTATAACAAGTCAGTAAACTGTCATGTGGTGTGACTTTTCCAAAACATTGATATATATGACATATTTTATAATATTTAAAATATAAAAAAATGAAATCAATTCTTTTAACCTCAAAGAATATATGTATATATATATATATATATATATATATATATATATATATATAATAAACAATGATTAAGACTCATTTACTCATTTACTGTTGGTTACACCACATGACATTTATTTACAGTCATTAAACTAAAACTTTTCTTACTTTTTTTTTCAAACCCATAAAATAATCCAACATAAACACAAGCACTGAATTAAGAACTTGACACTAGATTATTTCCTTTTGTTTAGTGTAGATACTATTATGCACATTAAAGCATTTCTGACTATTTGTGCCAAATAAATAGTTGCAAAAAAAGCAACTTTGTTTTGTAAAATCAGATCACAATTATTAGCGGTGCTAAAGCAAGTGTCACTATCACTGTTTCTCATATTTACAACAAAAGAGGTGAACACATTTGTACTTGCTTCTTAAAAGCTCTGTCCATTCTAGCAGACATTACCTCTGAACTCTCATACCCACGCTTTATTGGTCTTCCTCTGGCCGGAGCTGAAAGCTTCCTCATGGGAACAGTATGGGGGAATTAAATTTGTTTGATCCACCCTGAGGATATAGAGCACTGGAGGCAATAACCCTGCACTGCTGAGAGGAGATTGCTGAGAGACTGAAATGAGCGCTAATATTTGAGAGTGATAGAGGTCCATTGAAGGGCTATTGTCTTTCCTCTATAAATGAGTGTGCTGTAAAATTGCTCTACTGTGCAAATCACTGGCAAATGGTTATAGTAATATATTACCAAAGCAGCTGGCTTTCCATCCATGTATTGTTAGTTTTACCTTTTTTTGGGATATTATGTAAGGAAATGCTGTGTGAAAACACCTCATTGCAAATGCAATTTTGAAAATGTATGTTGGTCAGGGTGTCATGTTCTCCTTTAAAAAAAAATAAACCATATTACTAAATTACTTTACTGGGTTGGCCTTAGATGCTGTGCCTCTAGCCCGCCCTGGTTACACATAGAAATATCTTCTTCTTGTTCCTTACTTTATAATATTTGTTCTCAGCTTCCTCTTGAGGTCCACAAAATTTCAAGCAATCCAGTAGTTATTAACACTATTAAGATTTGGCTTCAATTCAGGAAACAATTTGGTTTGCACAAAGCCTCGATCTACATGCCAATTTCCAGGACCAGTGGAAGAACATTCTTAGTTTAACTCATTCTTCATCTATCTGTGCTAGACGTGTGCTAATACAATGTAAAGTGCTTCACAGGATGCATGCAACAGATGTAAACAATCTCCAGCTGATCATCTTCATATGTTCTGATCTTGCCCGAGGCTAATGGACTACTGGTCGGACATTTTTAGAACACTCTCACAGGCCCTTAACACCACCATTGCCCCTAACGCACTGACTGTCCTGTTTGGCCTTCCCCCAGCATCAGTTGTACCATCTACAGCACAATGTGTCATTGCCTTTACCACTTTGTTAGCTAGGCGAGCCATCCTCCTTAAATGGAAACATGCCTCTCCCCCATCACATAAGGATTGAATACGAGAGGTATTGCAATGCATACACCTTGAAAAAATTAGATACTCTTCCAAAGGATCACTGAGATCCTTTAACAAAATATGGAGCCATGTGCTGGTACTATTGAGGACGTAACTGTAACATCTGGACCTTCTCATTAGATTCTTATTAAGGAACCATTCGAGTATATGCAATTTCTTAAAGTTATTTATTTTATTTTTTATTTTTTTCTCTTGTGGCCTTTGGGGAGGGGTGTGGGCTGGGGGTTTTGTTATTGTGTAATTTTTTTGTCTCTTGCTTTTCCTCTTACCAGACACCCTGTCTCATTTTGTAACTGAGGTAATACATTTTATCTGTAAAAATGTAATTAAAAAAAAAAAAACTTGGAAAAAAAAAAAAATTAAACCAGTTGTAGTACTTTTTTTTTCCGACACTAGTAAATACATAGTAAATTCAAGCCTCTCAATATTTTTGCCAAAACAATTTCTACATTGTATGAAGTAGACACTGAAACTGTCAAACTGCACCTTCAGAGAAGCAACAATTAAACATTGTTTCAGTCAATATTTTGACAAATAAAAACTAATTTTAGTTAATCCCAGCCAAGTTGTGCTGATTCGTTCCTCATTTTAATCGTCATGTTGCATGTTGTTTTGCTTTAATTAACTGGCAGCCACGTTGTACTAATTTGTTCCCCTGTTTTAGGAAATCATGACCACGTTTTACTGATTTGTTACTTCGACTTAGTAAATCGTGGACACGTTGCACTGGCTCATTCCCTCATTTTTGAAATTCCTTGTAACATTGTACTGATCCGTTCCCTTATTTTTGTTAATCCTAGTCATGTTTTACTGATTCATTCCCTCGTTTTAGTAAATCGTGACCATGTTCTACTGATTCACTCCCTTGTTTTAGTAAATCGTGGCCACGTTGTATTGATTCGTTCCATTGTTTTAGTAAATCGTGGCCACATTGTATTGATTCGTTCCATTGTTTTAGTAAATCGTGGCCATGTTGTATTGATTCATTCCATTGTTTTAGTAAATAGTGGCCACGTTGTATTGATTCGTTCCATTGTTTTAGTAAATCGTGGCCATGTTGTATTGATTCATTCCATTGTTTTAGTAAATAGTGGCCACGTTGTATTGATTCGTTCCATTGTTTTAGTAAATCGTGGCCATGTTGTATTGATTTGTTCTCTCATGTTAGTAAATCGTGGCCACGTTGTACTGATTAGTTCCCTCGTTTTTGTAAATTGTGGCCACGTTGTACTGATACTTTCCCTCATTTTAGTAAATTGTGACCATGTTCTACTGATTCATTCCCTTGTTTTTGTAAATTGTGGCCACGTTGTACTGATACTTTCCCTCATTTTAGTAAATGGTAGCCATGATGTACTGATTCAGTTCCTTGTTCTAGTAAATCGTGTCCATGTTGTACTAATTTGTTCAATTGTTTAGTCAAATTGTGGCCATACTGTACTAATTTAGTTTACTTTAGTAAACCTAGTTTCCCTAAGTTTACTTTAGTTATTTGATTTAATTTACTAAAATGGGGAAAGTAATTAGTACAACATGGCTACAATTTACATAAAACTAGGGAATTAATTACTGAGGGTTGTGGGTACTAATTATCGATTCATGTCCACAGCATCTCATATTTTTTCTTCTGCATAAAGTGTGTAGGGCTCATAAGATAAAACTTTATCTGGATTCAAAATTGTGTCACCCACACACCAAAGCTATTTTTTCATAACATATGCGCTACACTACAAAGAAAAAAAAGAACAACATTTCATTCTGCATTTTCTAAGGAATAAGGCCACAACTCTACTTGCGTGTTTCACTAATGCAGCATTGTTAGCATACAACACTGTGGCTCTAAAATAGAGCTATCTCCCTTTGTAAAGTCTGAATATGGTGCAGACAGCATCAATAAACAAATAGGACATTTTCGTATTCCCCTCGCTTTCCCTCGCTGTGTCCTCCTTTAACAAAGGAAAAAATAATATGGTGGGCGCCAGACGCGAGCAGATATTTTCACACGCTGTTCCAAATTGTTGTGCTGCTGCTCTTTGGGTTTGCGCTAGTTGTGTCAAGTGCAACCCCGGATGGGATCAAATATTCATCAGTCTGTGCTTGTGTCATCGCAAGTCAACAAGACGGCGGTGGGGAAAGAAGCCGCTTTGATCAGCTCCTCTCTGGAGCGCTCCCTTGTTTCTGCAACATCCTGATTGCTCCCATCCACCGGGACTCAAGCATATCGCTTTCACAGTGAGAAAAACCTGGGCTGTGTTGAGCTTCACACATCACATGGCCACACGCTCAAGGTGGAATTGTGTCTTGTTTTGTGTCACCTCTGCAACAAGAAGAAACTGAACGAAAAGTTTCAAGTCTCGTTAGATCTATTGTAGTCTACGCTTGGGCTTGGCAAGGTGCCCAAGGATCATTCATGTACCACCTGATGCACAGTGCAAACAAAAGTGGAAAGGGCTTTTGCAAAATGGCTAATCTGAATCTTTGCTACAATGAGAACTTATTACTGGATTTCTCAAGGTTTTGTGATTCAACTTACTTCAAAGGCACCACAGGAGGTTTGCTAGTTAAGAAACCTGATATGGATGCTAAAATACAGTACAACACTGGCAACAGTGCTGGCATTTTCATTAGGGTTGTTCAGAATAAGCTACAGTTTGTAAGCTACAGGCTTTGTTCTAAAATCAAATGTGATACCTACATAGACAGGCACATGCTAACGGAAAACCTTAAGTAACTGAATTAAAACACTCTACATAGGGAGCAAATGCCACACAATAGCACTCCTCACAGGAAGTACACAGAAGACTCAGATGTGATTTAAATACAGTTTGCCCTGCTGGGAAAAACAAAAAGATAAAAAAAAACAAACAATAGAAACACTCACAGAATTTGTAATGGTTATAATGGGAACAGAATGGGTTTTAATGGAAACTGTAATGGCCCCTGTGGTTCTCTACTGGTAAGTTGATTGCTTTTCATTGATTGCATGTTAAAACCACAAAATCCTGGTGGAATATGGCCCAATACACACTACTGGGTTGCCAGTTCTGTGTAACAAAACCAGACCAAAGGCCAATCAAAAATATCCCAAAACCAACCTGGACTCATGGAATAAAAATACCTGGGGGCACTTTTTAGCGAGACTGTTTTTACATACCTTACTGCAAGTTTCGCTACAGTGTCATAGAGAAATGTCCACTGAGTGGCGCTAAAACATGGGTTCAATACGTAAACCCTGGCACGTTTTTATTACATTGCTTCAGGTACGTATTGGGGCAGTTCAGAATTCAAATATCTAGGATTGTCACTAAAAGTTAATCCTGTATCGTGTTGGAAATATGCCCTACACCAATCCCAACACTAAACCTACCCGATAGTGTTGATGAATGCAAAACTGATAAAAAAAAAACAACAACAACAAAAAAAAACCAACGCATTTGTTGATGCAACCATGCTATTTGAACTTCCTTATATGCAAATTTGAACTCATTTGTCGTACCATAGTTACACGGGATTCTAACCGGCAACAGCTTACAAGTAGCCTAATTCTGCAAAAAAAAACAAACAAAAAAAAACACTGAACTTGGCAACACTACAACTGGAAACCATTATGTAATGCTTAACAGTAGATGGTTTGTAATGTTTGTAATGGAATTTGTGGTGGAAACCATTAGAACTTCTGTGATGGTTGCCATTTTCTTTCTCTCTCTCTCTCTCTTCTAAACAATGCAAACTGCACAGAAGAATCGATGTGAACATGCTAAGCTAACCATGAAATTCAATTCAAGTTAGCTTGATGCTAAGTTAACAACACAAACTGCAGAGATTTTTTAGTTTGAGGTTGACATGTTGCTAATGCATGTAGCTAACAAAACGCAAAAGACTCAATTTAAATGTGATTTTAAAAATTATGATGTTGCTAAGCCTCTAACACAATGTGCACAGAACATTGACGTTTGATGTTAAAACTTAAATTTTAAAGTTTAATGTTAGCATGTTGCTAAGCTAACAATGCAAAGTGCAGAGAACACTTGATTACTAAATGTTATGTCAAACAGATGTTACATGTTAAAACAAAAAACACAGATTTTATTCAAAGGTGATTAATAAAGTTTAATGTTAGCATGATGCTAAGCTAAAAATGCAAAATGCACAGATGGCCTGATTGTGAAAAAGGGAAAGTGATTCTAAAAGAGAGCACGTTGTCTAGCCTATAATGAAAGTGCACAAAAGACCGTTCAAAAGTGATTTCAATAAAGTTTGATGTTAGATGTTAAAACTGCAATATATTCAAGGGGTGATTAATAGTTTTGTCAGCTGCTAAGCTAACAACACAAAATGCGCAATTCAAAAGCAATTTCAATTAAGTTTGATGTTAAGATAGCAATGCAAAACACTGACGACTCCAACTAATTTAAATAAAAACTGATGTTAGCATGTTGCTAAGCTTATGATGCAAAGTGCACAAATCTTATTTCACAAATCTTAACATGTAACTAAAATATGGGAAAAACACATAAGACTTGAATTCAAAAAGTCTGTTAGCATCTTGCTAAGCTTATGAGGCAAAGCGCACAGAAATTATTTGGTAAAGATTAAAAAAAAGCTAGAACAAGCCCATATTGGTTGGCTGGTTAGATGGTTTTCCAACGCAAAACACAAAAATGCTTGGTCCAAATGTGATTTTTTGAGAATAATATTGACGTTTCTAACCTAACAACGATGTTAGCATGTTGCTAATTTAATTAGTATTAAACTTACAAAAGCACACACCAATATTAACTATAGACAAATTTTAAGTCAGCTAAACCTATTATCAGCAAAGATCTTTAGTATTAAATGAAATCTGGTATATTTATAGATTAATAATAGATTAACATAGATTAAATTGTTTCTCCTCACCGCAAAGCATTCAAATATTGCCTTATCTGTGAAAGATACTTATGATTCTGCCTTACAAGAAAGACCAGGGCTGCGTTTCCCGGAACTTTCTTAACTCTACATCGTTCTTAAGTTGTACCTTAACCTATACCTTATCGTTAATACGTGTTTCCCGAAACATTCTTAGATAAGTATACCTTCTGTAAGTCATACTTTCATAAGGTTGGCCTGGACTACTCTTAGCTATACCTTATCACTTCTGACAGTTCACAGTTCTTTACATCTCATTCTACATGAATATAATAGTTGTGCAAATATTGCAAAGCAAAGGTAAGTTCGTTGCGTTCTGACAGGAAAGAGTTCCGTGTCTTTATTTAAAATCAACACTTCTTTTATAAAGAACACCACTTTCTCACAAGCAGCCCGTGCATAGATTGAATAATTGATTCTTGAGCCATTGATATCAACCAATTTAGCACCACCGCCATAGACAACACCTGGTAACATCATACATAAGAAGGTATATCTTAAGCAACCTCTTAAGGTATAGTTCGGGGAACATGCCTAGAAATGGTACACCTTTAGTTAAGGCATACCTTTAGAGTCTTTGTAGCACGCTAAGAGACAGAGTTATCGGGAAAGCCCAGATCTATAACAACACCAATGGGATGGTAAATCTGTGGTAATGACTTGTAATGGCACTGCAAGAGCAAACAGATTCAGGTCTGGCAGGCCCATCAACAGCCACTTTGGTCATCCGGACCTGGAAGCCTCAGTAATGTGCTGATGTTTATTAGCATCAGCCTTGTATGATAGCATTATTGCTTCAGCTAGAGGACAGGACAATCATAAAAGCAAATGTATTTTGGATCTTTGACAGCACAGTTTTTTTTTATAACCCGTTTGAATTCGCTCTCAGTTTGCCTTGAACTTCAGCCACTTTGATATTGTTTGTTCAGTGATCCGTGACACACTTAACCTCCTGCGTCTGTCACTGACATATTCGCGGTGCAACAACCATAAAACAGGCTAAAGAACTTTCATTTACCCTCTAAATAGTGCAGGAGAACCATTGTGTGTTATGGTCTCTGAATAAATAAGCAGCTGCTGTGTCTTTACCTGAAAAATAAATATTAAATATCTCAATTTTAGATAACATTGGTATTAAATAGCTGTCTAAATGCTATCCGCATGTAAGTTATGTCAAAAAACCTGTCAGAAAATTCTCAAAACATCAAAGTGATAAACAAATATGCATTTATGAATGCCATTTTGCATTTGTGAATCATATTTTGTCAGTATATGCTTTTTGAGACTATTTTGACCCAAATTAGATGAAGTCTTCCCAGAAATAAGTCTTTGAGGAAGAGCCATAAATATTGTATGACAGGTATTAATCAGTAGAGGGCAGTAAGAGTGCACACATGTCAGGAGAAACCCAGCAGCACTGAATTATGAATAATAAAAATGAGACATCTGATGTGTATGTTTGAGGTGCCATCCCTAAAAGGAGGGGTTGATTTCACTCCAGCCATATATTTGAAATGACAATCATGGCTATAATGAAAAGGCATAAACCTGTCTTTAAAAATGATAAGCTAGGCTAATTTGAATACCGATCCATTCAGATGATGGACTGCATGTGCAGAAGGAGGGAAAAGTCACTGGAGGAAGTAAAGCCAAAAACTTTTTCATCCAGAGCATTCATTTTCGTTACATTAAACACAACTGAAAGTTGAGTGGTGTATAAAGTTTCCAGTAATTCAGATTATCTAGCTATACTTCAAACTACAAAAAATAAATAAATAAATAATATAATAATAAATAAAATATACAGATATCAGCAGTATTTATGGAGGTCTAAAACAATGAGGTTCTTAATACAACTGTCCAGATTGTAGTCCTACGATGTAATTAGTTAGTTAGCATTTTTAGCTATTTTTTCCCCCTTAGGAACAGTGTTTTGGAGTAAAACCAGGTCTGTGGTTAATGTTACTTGAAGAGACTTTCAATTTTTGTTCTACAACCACTATGCCTTTAAGCTGGTAACAAGTTGCTAAATAATGAGTTGCTAACTGTTGTCCAATTTGTCAAGCATGGAAACTCAAACCCCTGTGGGAGCTCTAGACCTTTTTATTAATCATAAATAGCAAACTTTTTTTCCTAAAAAGCCATTAGCAAATCCCCAAGAGAACCTATGGTCAATTAGACTTCCGGTGTGGCCTACAAATTGGCGTCTTGAACTAAACAGCTTTATTAGTGTGACAGTATTAAACTGGAACAGGTACATTTAGACTAAAAAAAACTAATAAAACTACAGAAGGCATCCTAATTTCAAGACAAAATGCAGTTTTTAAAACCAAATTGCTCCAAATATACAACAAAATAGAGCTTGCTCAGCCATAAATCTGCTTTGCAATATAATATGGCATAAAGCAAAAATCATGTTATCACTTGTTGAAAAAAAAAAAATAGCTTTTTACTTCTCACTACAAAAAACCAAGCTAGTTGCATTGCACTGTTAGTTACTCCTAGGAAATGCTAGGAAATCCAGTTATGCTAGGAAACCATAACTGCCAAACAAAAACTGTGATGAACCAACAAGCATTTTCACAGAACGGCAAAATTAAGTTTTAATATAGCTTAAGCTTTCATTCAACTTTAGGTTTTGTTCAAAAAAAAGAGAGAGAGAGAGAGAGAGAGAGAGAGAAGAACAAAGAGAGGAAAAAAAGAAACCTAAAATGTATGTAATTCTGTAAAAGTGGCTGTTTACACAACACTGTTTAACTAAAAACGTTTTAGGCATTTGACTGTTTATTTATATGACAACATTTTGGGGACCTGAAAATGCAAACTTCCGAAAACTATATATTTTTAAAACAATACCATTGCTGGGTGTTTGTATACCCTGATTCACTCCCAATATCAACAAAACCTTTCTTTTTTTGGTTTTGTGAAATAAAGAAAACAAATAGGATGCGCTTTCTGCATTCTCAGTCTCCGTGAATATCTTCCTGAAACGAGTCACTAGAATGAACGAAAATGACATGAGAAATACAGTATATATAAAGAAAGCTTGAAGTGTCTATTATTAAATAAAGTAAGTCATGTCGAAAACAACTATTCTCTGATAAAATAATCTGTATGAAACCAACGCGAGGTCTAGTCTTTCCAATCTGAGCTCACATAATGTGATCATGCCCATGCACGTCACGCGCTATAAGAGAATCATCCACGCGAAACCAGGATTGATACACGCGGACATCTTTCACCTCTGTAGATTCAGTAATTTGAAGATTCAAGTTCATCTCGGCTACTTTTCGTTTTTGGAAGAAGACGCGCTGTGAGGAATAAGCCTTGAATTGTGATGCCGATACGGTTTAATCCAGCAGTTGATCTCATTCTGATGAGTCATTTATTTTTTTACTTTATTAGTGTTACTGTGACATAAACTTGTACACATTCACTTTTCCCAAACTATAATGCCAGACTAAAATATGTTGAGTACAACATTTTGAAATATGATAAGGCAACCTTTCATTGCATCTAAATGTTGTAGGACTCTCATTTTAGCTCGCATTCTCCAGTGATTTATGAAAGGGAATAATATTTTTTGGTCCCACTTTATATTAGGTGGCCTTAACTACTATGTACTTACATTTAAATTAATCATTTGGTACAATGCACTTATTGTGTACATACATATTTTTACATTGTACTTATATTTTAAAAAACACCTATACGTACTTACATCTGTAATTCATTTCTGTAATTACATTTATAATTACTGTCAACCCATCCCTTACACCTTAACCCACCCTTAAACCTACCCATACCACCAAACCTTTCCCTAACCTTACCCATATCCCACCTCAATAGCAGCAAAAGTGTTTTGCAATACAATATGAACACAATAAGTACATTGTACTTATTTTTTGATGTAAGTACATAGTAGTTAAGGCCACCTAATATAAAGTGTAACCTATTTTTTTTTTTTTTGAACACTGCATTTGTAACTCAAGTAACAATTTTATTGTCATAAGTAACTGTAATAAAATTACATGAACTTAAAATGTAACTCATTACTTTACTACATTACCAGGAAAAGTAATTAGATTACAGTGACATGTTACTGAGTAATGCGTTATACCCAACTCTGCCAATTACACACCCAACACATTAGACGGGTCCTCTATTGTCTATTAGAGAACCAGTTATTTGTCAAGGTGGAGAAATGCAAATTCCACGCCGAGTCAGTTATGTTCCTTGGCCACATCATCTCTACCAGGGGGATAAAACCAGACCCTGCTAAGATAGAGTCCCGTAAGGCTCTGCAGCGTTTCCTGGGTTTTTCCAACTTTTATTGGTGATACATCAGGAATTTTGGTAAGATCACTACACTGCTCAGAGCGCTCAAGGTGTCCTTCAGGTGGAACCAGGATGCTCAGGTAGCCTTTGATACCTTAAAGTCCCATTTTGTCTCTGCACCTGTTCTGTTGGTTCCAGATCCTGAGTCCCCGTTCATTGTCGAGGTTGACGCGTCGGACGTCGGGGGTTGGCGCAGTTCTATCTCAGCATACCCTCTGTGACGGGAAGGTGCACCTGTGTGCATTATTTTCTCGCCACCTCAGCCCTACAGAATGTAACTACGACAATGAACCCGATGCTGTGGTTCCGTCTGCCCTGGTTTTCGTTCAGCACTGCCGTCGCACCTAGGAGAAAGTCAGGAGGGTTTTGGTCCAAACCTCAGGACGAACCAAAGCAGCAGCCGATCATCGCCGGTCCTCTCCTCCGACCTATGTGTGTGGTCAATGGATATGGCTTTCTACCAAGGATCTGCCTCTCCGGGCGCCTTCTCGTAAGCTGGCACCCAGATTCATTAGGCCATACCGCATCACCAAGGTGGTTAATCCGGTGGCTGTCAGGCTCAAGCTCCCTCCCGATTTTGGTCGGGTTCACCCTTTATTTCATGTCTCTAGGGTAAAACCTGTGTTTTCTTCCCCCCTTAACCCTGCCTTGGTCGCGGCTTCTGCCAGCCATTGTTACCTACCCATCTGTGTGGTAAGAGATTCCACGTCCTCTCGAACTGTCCGCGGAAGCGCTCACTCCTTTTCTGATTATTCTGCTCAGTAAAGCCTCTGTTGTACCCGCATCTGTATCCTGCCTATTTCCTGACAGTTGTCATGTAAAAGTACCCTGAA
Organism: Acrossocheilus fasciatus; assembly: GCA_036784905.1. Lineage (NCBI taxonomy): Eukaryota > Metazoa > Chordata > Actinopteri > Cypriniformes > Cyprinidae > Acrossocheilus > Acrossocheilus fasciatus. Next base: position 24,871,181 of record CM071959.1, on the reverse strand, counting down.
TTTGGGCACTTTGGTGAGAGATTTCAGTGCACCAAAGCAATTTTGTCCAAAAGCGAAAATTCAGACAGATTTTGTTGTCAATTTCGGGTGCATCACTAAACAAAATTCAACAAAGAACGACCAAGATCTTTCTTCTCATCAGTCCTATTTTTTTTTTTTAAAGCAGGTCTGTCAATATTTTAAAAATATTATGGGAATAATTCAATGATATGCTAATTGATAGGGGTGTGTCGAGATCAAGTGCCACGGATATTACAATGTAACAAGATTTCTCATTAAGGTGAAAAGTTCTCTTGCGATTATCACTATGATGTGAGTTTGTGAATGAAATTTGCATAGAATATGTCACTACAACATGTATATTCTTGTTTTTTTATAGAAATAAAAAAACATTTAATTCAGTTGTATAATGGTTGTTTCAATTCTAAACTGAAAGCATCTTCTTTGCTCATCCACCACGAGCTGCAGAATCATGCACAGTGCAGGAGGCATCAGAATCCATTGGTCATGTGACAAGAGTAAGGTGAGATGACTGACAAGACTATGGTGGAGGATTTGTTGCGCAACAGAGCTTGTAGAATGTGCACTCAGCACTGCTGCTCCTATAGTAATTGCAAATTTGGGTAACACTTTATTTCGATAATCCACTTTAGACATTCTACTAACAGTAAGTAACTTTGCAACTACATGTCAACTAGCAGTCATTAGAGTATTAGTAGACTGTCTGCTTAATAACTTCTAACACTTTATTTTGATGGGTCCACAACATACAACATACTCACTATCAGAAACTTTGCAAGTGTATGTCAACTTACTCTACTAACCCTAAACCTACCCTACTGAGAGTTAGTAGACATTTAGCTGCAAATTAATGAGAATTAGTTGACATGTAGTTGACACGTAGTTACAAAGTTACTTATAGTTTGTAGAATGTCTAAAGTGGACTATCGAAATAAAGTGTAACCCAAATTTGAAAGCGAGAGTAAAACGCGAGCACACATTCAAAAGCGATTACAATACCCCGCATTTTCAGCGGCTCCCTGATGCGCGCAAATTCTGCTACATACAATAGCTGTTTCCAACACCCTGTTTTTATGGCATTTTGAAGTATTGCATCAGAGATGAGTGATGGAAATGTTAAATTTAGAAAAAATTCCCTTAATTCGCAAAAAAAAAAAAAAAAAATTACTCTCTCTTGAGGTGGTTTTTGATGCATTTGCCTCCATGTGCATAAAAAAAGTCAGAGACATTGTGCAATGGGACAGCATAACCTGACTAACCAGCAGACCGATCTCCTTGCACGGTGTCTGAAATGTTATGGTCATTCTTAAAATGCCCGAGCAAAGTCTGTCGTCAAAATATTTCTGTACAATTGTCTCCCAGAACTGGGTTCCCAAACAGCAGACATCCACCTCCATTTATTGTGCTTCATCTGCTCGCTCTGTGGTGCAAATAATTTATTATATATGAAAATTACTATATATTCAGTGGCTTCTCCTACTTTTCTTGGTGATATTTAGTTCCAGTTTATCAGAAAGTGATGATTTTGTTCTCTTTGACTCATTGAATGAAATGAAATGCTTCATTCTATATTCCAATTGTACGCATAAATTAAATTTGCAACTTTGAATGGCAACCCAGCTAATGTCTCCCGATATCAAACCTATTTTAGGCTGGGCTGTGTAGTTGTAACCATTACTTAGCTCAGTATCATGCTTGGGGAAAACTTTGTTCTCTGTTTGCACTTTGAATATTGGCAGAGGACTTTGGTTATGGTTGCACTTATTGGGCCTCATTCATGAAACTTGCGTAAATATATGAGTAAATTCTGAGTAATTTGCATTTAAGCAGACCTTCCCAAAAACTCTCCTCTAGATTCACAAATGCTTCGTAAACGTCTGATTTGACATGTGTATGTTAATGAATTCCAATCATTTGTAAATAGGGCGCTCGTGCATGCTCGTTCACAATTAGCATAATGCCCGCCTATGAATTACAGCTATGCAAATTAGTGTCCAGGAATGCAGTGGAATATTCTGGTCTACTTTTTCAGGTTTGGCTCCAGTATATTGCATAAATGCAAAAAAAAAGACTAACATATGCCTAACAATAAATATTTAATAATATGTGTCCACCAAATAGTTTTTAGCCAGATGAAAAAATGTCAGGCACTCTTCTTAAAACGAGCAGCTGGTGGCGCTTGAGAACGTTTTGGTGGCACAGCGTTTTTCCAGCTGAGATACTTTAGTTGCTATGAGTTGCAATATCCACGGTGGTAATGTATTACTAGTATCTCATAAAGCAGTAACCAGTAATTTGAATTTGTTGTACAAATAAGATTGGTCGCTATTTGTCCCGCCCCTCCTATATCAAAGGCTGGGTAAATAGTGACAGTGACAGTGATGAGTGCCGCATTTTACAGTTATACAAACAAACAAAAAAAATCACAAAGAGGGCAAGGGCAAATTAAGTAATTATTATGGCAGTGCATCACAATTCAGTGTCATCAAAACGAACACAGAACATTTTACCGACAATTTACTGGTAGGGAGCAGGTGTACATTTCTTTCCAACTAACTTTTTCCAACTTCTTTCATACCAGCTAACATTTTGAAAATATGAACATTTTCATTTTTTCGAAAGTTTACGTCAGAACGGCTTTACGAACAATTTACATGTTCTTTTTGCATGTACTGCATACAGAGTATGAATTGTTGCCTTCTGGAAGACGGTTCAGATTTCCAATGTGTAGGTATAATCGTCAGTTAAAATGTTAAATAATGAATGATTGTTTTCAGGGTTTCACAAATTTCCCCTTTGTGGAAAAAAAAAAAAAGTATTTAATTTCATCATCGTTCTGCTCGTGTTTCATGAATAAGGCCCATTGTTTACACTTAAGACTAAGCAAAAAACAGTTTTTTTTTTTTTTTTTTTGTTAAACTGTTTTTTGTTTGTTTGTTTTTTGTTATTTCTATGCACAATTTCTGGAAAGGAGTTCAGTTAGGAGTTCACATAGAAGTTCTACAAGCTCATAATTAAATGTATAATATTAAGGTCTGAAAATACTTATACAGGAGAGAAGCCAGTCAGTTGAGCTTGTGGAAAAATCTTTTACGGTGCTTGAATATTGTTGTCAATTGCTGAGACAAGTAAAGAATTAAAAATAAATTTGAAGAGTTCAGATGTAAAAGCCTCTAAGTGCCATCTGAAAGTTTCATCTAAAATGAGCTTTAATTTCATAGAAAAGACATACATTGACATTAGAGTAAAATTACTGAACCTAAACATAGGAGCCTGATAAAAATGCTCTTTTTAGATGAAAATTTCAGACGGCACTTAGAGGCTTTTGCATCTGATCTCTTCATTTGGTCACAAAAGTGGATTTAGAAGTCCATATATTGTTCATTTCTATGTCACTAAACATAATGAGATGACAATCCTACAGTCCACAGCTATCCATTTTGTAATCGAGTTTCTCAATCTGTCTGAGGTAGATTTGAGACCCCAAGGTATGTTGCTTTTAGTAACAGCTTGGTCTAGGCCATGGGTGTCCAGTCCTGGTCCTGGAGGGCCAAAGTCCTGCAGAGTTTAGCTCCAATTTGTCCCAACATATTTGCCTGGAAGATTTTAGTAACCTTGAAGATCTTCAATATCTTGTTTCATGTACGTTTAATTGGGATTAGTACGAAACTCTTCAGTACAGTGGCCCTTCAAGACCAGGAATGGAGACCTGTGGTCTAGGCTACATGTAAAGTTTCCAAAAATGGAAGATAATAAAACATGGTAAGGGTTTAGAATCCTGGACCCTGGTCCCTTCAATTTGCAAATCTCATCAGTTTCCTCACAGTCTATCAGATCGGCAGACTCTGCTACTCTGCCAAACCTCATTCGCTTTCCTGCCTCTCAAATGGAGCCAAACAAAGCCAGATCAATACAGATCTGCCTCAGGATGCCAAGCAGAGCTTCAAACGAACCTCGGCACCGAGGAGGAGGTCTGATAGCCATCGCAGCATGCTGAGATATGGCATGCTCTCGCCTCGTATCTCTCAAACACTGGAGCTCATATCAGCACGCGGGACACATGCCACCATCCTCTCAGTATTCAGCGCCAGCGAGCAGCCCAGACACAGTGCTGATTAACTGAATGCACCATCACGGCCTCTTGAGAGCGGACAAGTGGGCCGCACCAGAAAAGGGATGGACGTAGAAAATGAGCATGAAGAAACTGATTGCATGAAGGGGTCTTTTAAAATGAGGGAAGCAAAATAGGGAGACTTGTCTGAAAGGCTGCCAAGTAGAGGCGTAATTTAAAAGCCGAGAGGGACAACAGCGAGGCAGCTCAGGTTGTTAGCACTGTGGGCCGTTGTGGAATGAATTATGATCCTGTAAGGAAGGCGATTTCATTATCTTCATTAAAAACCAATTAATATTCCTAATTATGAAGTCGTGATTCCGTAATGACCGCCAACCTTGTCCTCTCAGATCACAAATCAAAGACTTAGGAATAGTTAGGAAAGAACTTAAGTATAAGTCACCCTACAATGAAACTTTTGGCATAATTTACTCACCGTCATGTCATTCCAAACCTTTCTTTCTTCTGTGGAAAACAAACTGTGTTTGTCGCTGTGTTGGTGATTTGAACTTGAGAATCAGATCAGTTGTGAACTCGATCAACAAATTCAATGACAAGATCTATTGTGAGAATGTTTCCTTGTCTTTTATGGAAAAAGAAAGTCACGGACGTTTGGAGGAACATGAGGGTGAGTAAATGACTTTATTTTTGGGTGAAATTTAACTCTTTAATACATTAAAAGGATATACTTCAAAACTTCACCAAAATATTTCTCTAATACGTGCTAAATTGTACTTATTTCTCAAATATATACTTGTACATGCAATGAAAGTCGGTGGTAACCAAAACATTTTTCTAAATATATTTTATTGTGTTCCACAGTAGAATAATTAATACATATTTGGAACGGCATGACAGAATTTAAATTTTAGGGTAAACTATCCCTTCCCATTAAGTACAAATTTTATGTTATATTTTCAGACACTTAACTGCATGTTAATTGCATGTTATATTATAAAATGTATTATAGCTTAAATTTATATTGAATGCATTTAGAATTTTAGGTTGCTTTTTGACTAACACGAGTAGGACATAAGTGCATCGTTATATGCAACTGTATAATTGTATAGTCTTTCAAATATGGTTAAAGTGTACTACTGAATGTACTGAAAAGCATTTATAGTAAACTAAAATAAAATGTCATTCTGCTGAAACTTGTATGTCATGTCTAAGTTGTAATTTAGTACATTTAAAATGTCAATTTTTTTTTAAATTTAATATTAAATACACACTAGGCTGACATTCATAGAAACCATTCAAATCACTTTCATTCATAATTCACTTCAAATCACCAATAAACAGACAAAAATGGCACCTTGAATGCTTCTTTAGCTAAATTTGGGCTAAAAAACCCCCATAGTTTTACATGGACAAGATAAAGTCCTGTTGCTTGCCATTATATTGAGACACAATATACATTTTTTAATGATCTATTTCCTGCTTACATTGTCTCTAGTTTACTATCTACAGGATATCTTGTGTTGCACATTTCATCTCATGTTACCATTTTATTTGGTTAAAAAAATGCAAAAAGATTTGCTCCGAAAAACGCTTGCTAGCATCTGAGCTTTTTACACTGTATAAAAATTAACTAACACGCTGTATGTGCAGTGAAACATATTGCCTCCAAAAACAGTGATTTCCTTTCTCTTGATAAGCCTTGCCCTGGGCCAACACCATCGCCACACTGACAACAATATCATTAAAAAATAATTTCTACAGCAAACAGTCCTTCTCTGTGCTAAATACATGTTCTGTGCTAAAATCATTTACTTTGATAAACACATAAAAGAGCCCAGCTGTTGGCTTCTAGCCATAAGGAAAACATATTTACAACTCCCATTTGCAATTTAATGAAAACACCATCTCACTCTTGACTCAGTGTTTAAAAAAAAGGTCTGGGTCATGATTTAATTCACTGAAATGTTTTCATATTAACTTAGAACTGCAAAATACAAAAGATCCTTTGAATATTGATTATTTGTGACTTGCAGTCAAAGGATTTGTTACGCTTATGACTTATAACAAAAAGCACAAATCTTTTGAGCTCTTTCACAGTCCCAGACTTTGTTTTCAAACTTTCCAATCCACAAACTTTAGATAGACGTAACAAACCAATTTCAAAGGCAAATGCACCTTGTGATGAATATAAACAATAACATCTTCAAACAATGCTATGCAATCTTTTTGCCCTGCATACACTCCCTTAGCAGAAACACTTGCACAGCGGTGAGTGAATAAAAGTGAGCGAGGTCCCTAAAGCATTCCAGGTAGTCAAATAATGCATGTGCGAGAAAGCAATAAATCACCCCCATCTGGCAACATCCTCTATGCTAGCGACTTGTGACATGGATCAAAAGGAAGAGCTTTTGTTTGTACTCATTAGCCGGGGCCTTGTAGCTCTCATTTTCTCAAAGCACCGCACCAAGCAAACACCCTAAACATGTACGTCCTTTTGTTGGAAAATACCAGGGAATAGATGTAAGGTCTCTTGTGAACCACTTAGAAATGAACATCCAGACACAATGTCACGTCCATCTTTCATCTCCTTGCTTTAATCTGCCTCTTATTCCATCTTCTTCAATCAGTTGCTGCTCAGATTTCTAGCGCTAACAACGTAGCCATGTAAATCTTTACAATTTCAATCTTTAAATGTACTTTCATCCTCCATTCTCATATTATTGGGATGAGAGGTCAGTCAGTCGGGACAGAGACCATGTTCAATCCTTTTCACAATCATGCTTTTCTTTGATCTGTTCTTCTTTGCTGCACAGAACTTTTGTTAATGAAGGCAAAAATTTGACTTGAAAAACTGGCAAAGAAACAAATTGAACAAGTCATAAATTAAGTCTATCTATCTATCTATCTATCTATCTATCTATCTATCTATCTATCTATCTATCTATCTATCAGTCACACTTTATATTAGGTGGCCTTAACTACTATGTACTTGCGTCAAAAACTAAGTACAATGTACTTATTGTGTTCATATTGTATTGCAAAACACTTCTGCTGCTATTGAGGTGGGATATGGGTAAGGTTAGGGACAGGTTTGGTGGTCTGGGTAGGTTTAAGGGTGGGTTAAGGTGTAAGGGATGGGTCAACAGTGTAATTATAAATGTAATTACAGATGTAACATCATATAGGTATTTTTAAAAAATATAAGTACAATGTAAAAACATGTATGTACACAATAAGTGCATTGTACCAAATGGTTAATTGAAATGTAAGTACATAGTAGTTAAGGCCACCTAATATAAAGTGGGACCTATCTATCTATCTGACTGTCTATCTTTGTTACTTTGGTATTGCAGTGAGTGGCCAACAAAAAAATGCTTGTCAATTTCGCTTTATGCTATTTTTGTTGCCACATATTGAATAATTAAATTGTTTTCTTTGAATTAGCACAGGTTTTATATTTGTTTTTGAAACTCATCGATCAAAACCATAATGCTACAAAAAATAAATACATTTTCACTCAAAAACTCAAAAAGTGCATAAGTTCAGATCAGTGAGGCCTACGATCAATCCGTTCCAAAAAGAAATACAAAACCTGTGCTAGCTGAAAGAAAATAAGATGACAAAAAGATTGAATCGAAGGTTTGATTATAATATTGTATAATGAGAAATTTAAAATCAATTTTTAAAAGATCGGTCATTTTTGACTAGCAACACCAAATTAGGTTAAGGAATTTTCAGCACAGCACAAAGGTTTAAAACAAGACATATTCATTTGAGAGTTAAAAATGTAGCAGACATTTAATTTTAAAAGAATATATTATAATAATATATATGTTATATATTATTATATATTATTTATTTATTAAGTTACATTTAAATCTATGTTTAAGACAAATAAATGTTATTAAAATAATATGTCTGAAAACATGTAATACCATTATACAATTTTGCTTCAATTCAACTTTAAGAGGTTTTAATGTTTTAAATTGAAAAGACGAAAGAAAGAAAGAAAGAAAGAAAGAAAGAAAGAAAGAAAGAAAGAAAGAAAGAAAATTAGCAGTGTGATCTAGCATTGGCCCAGAAGACCTAGCTGATTTCCTGAAAAAGCTGTTAAATAGGTTTTTGCGTGGTCATTACGTTATTGGTTTTATTTTAAATGTCTAAACAGTTACAATGGTTTCTATATCCCTGGTGAAAAATAAAGCCATCATAAAATCAATGTGATGTGTATCTCCTCAAAGAATGTGAATAGGATATCAGTTACAAAAAGCTAAAAAAAGCCACTCTAATATAATTGCAAGTCTACAGCCTGCTGTTTTCAGTTACTATCTTAGTTGCATAGTTAAATAGACTGAGAAGTTGATTTTCAGCCTGAAATCTCCAGTGCAGTCAGTCTAGTCTCAGCATTTTTATCAAGCTTGTCCTGAACCCACCTCTCCATATATAAATCCAATAAAACTGTCGCAGCTGATCAATCCTCTCAGATTAAACTTCCAGTCTTCTCTAGATAGAGTCTTCATGAAGCTAGCACATATAAATTGACATATAAACCTAGAATAATCTACTGCAAAGTTTTACGATTTCCATAAACTTGGGCAAAGCATGTGGACTAGGAAAGAGATGTTGTCACAACAAATCACATGAGGACTAAAGGCCCAATTTGTTCCAATACATAAAATTCCCTTCATCAATCATTCAAACATAGGAAACAGACTCGTTTTATTGGTTCAATCTAAAGACATTCCCACCTTTTTGTTGCTATTACATCATTAGTCACATTATGATTGGCTATTGGTGCACTGTTCCCAGCTTCCCAAATCTGTTTCCCTATATATGACTAGATGGCGAAGTGGGATTCTTTTGAATAAAGATATGTTGTGTCAGTTTGAGGAATGACCACAACTTTAGAATAAAATGTGTCTAAGACACGTTTTCGAAGAAAAAATGGATTATGCAAAACTGAAGGAAAAAAAAAAATGCTCAAGGCCCAAGGAAAGAGTAGGAATCCTCATGTGTATCACCCACCATTGATACTTGAACATGTAAACTTGAACTTCCGCCAAGGACCAGAACACTGAAACTATCAGCACCCCCACAAACAAGCTTGCCATCAACGGCTGATGTTGCTTCTACAGTCTTGAACTTTTGTAGGCAATGCTTTATTGATTTCTTGCAAACTAGCTTAAGGCTAGAGATCCCGAGATGCATAAAAACGAGCTCTTCTAAACGGTTGGTTCAGAAGAAGTGTCAAACTTATCGGCTTGATATCTGCCCGGGCCTGTTAAATTTAAGATCACAACCAAGAGTTGTTTATGCATTTTTGAGTACTATAAGTGATCTGTACACAGCTATATAGCCAAATATACATAAATATTATGTATTTGCTGCTAGTGGTTGACGAGTTAATGAGTTCAACAACAACAGCAAAACTTTTTTTTTTTTATGCATTTTGAAGAACTATAAGTGAACTTCACAATTATATAGCCAACTATATATGAATATTTTTGCAGTTCTGGCTAAATAAGTGATTGAGTTAAAAAAAAAAAAAGTGTGGCAAATTTTACCACAAAACTAAGATTCTATTGAGTTTTTAACAGGCCTGGTAAATTTAAGATCACATCTAGGAGTGATTTATGCATTTTGAAGAACTAGTGAACTGTACAGTTATATAGCCAACTATATATAAATAGTATATATTTGTTGCAGTGAAGGCAAATATAAAGTGGATGAATACAACAAAACTAAAAAAAGATACAATTTTATCACAACACTAAAATGCTTTCAAGTTTTGCAGTCAAAAACATGCAGCAAATCACACCCATCTGCAAAACTGTGCCACTAACGTCACTATAAAGAAGTGTGAAGGCCTTTTAATTCTAGTCTAAAAATATCACTCGCTGTAATGAAACGTTAATGAAAAGCAATGATAAACATTTTGGCACACTTGATGTTAAGAATTTATGAATAATTCAACTAGATAATACAAAATAAGCCACTCGTTCAGAAAAAAAAAAAAAAAAAAACCTAGGAGAGGTTTATCAACACCAAACACAACTCAAGCACTCACCAACACACCTGAAGTATCACCCGTCCTTGGATTTTAGAATGATGTTCACATTCGAATTTAGCAAACAGCTTGGCTTTCCAGGTTCTCAAAAACAAAGCATCCTAGATGAGCCTGACCTTTCCTTATATCAAGTTTCAAAAATCAGTGGACAATGCAAGATTACATACACACAACACAGAGTTACTAACACATCCTAATTACACACTAATCCCGAGACTCACCCCCTCCCAACAACTGGAAAGGTTTGGACCCCCATCCCAAAAGCTTGTGTGAAAGTGGTGCATTGCACAATACCCTTGATCCTGCGTCTGATGACCCCCATCCGGCACTTGAGCGAAACGGAAAACATATCCTCCTCTTACCGCCTCCTCTCCTCTTCAGCGACTCATCGTTGGAAGGGAAAAAAAAGAGAGGGAGAGGGGGAAAATAGCTCCAAAGCACTGTGGAAGAAGTCACATGGCACTCTCAGGAGCAGTCCGCCACTCCACAAAGGCTGGGAGACGAAACAAGAAAAGGCAATTTCTCATTCTCTACCTCTCTACACGTTACATCCCCATTCTAGCTGAGGAAAGTTGTGGCGCTCTCAGGCAAGGCGGCATCTGTCAGAATGACAGAGCGAGTGAGGGAGTAAAAAAAAACGAGCCTGGGAACAAACGAGTTGTTTCGCGCTCTTGCCAAAGAACACCTCGGCATCTGAGTGCTTCCTTGTCATGTCTTTGGATCGGTACAAGAATGGTAATCAATATTTATAACTCCTCATCTTTCCCGACATCACTCCCTCCTTTTGCGGTATGCTTCTCCTTTTTTTCCACTCAATTCCTCCAGTGCGCTTTTTGCCCTTTGTCTTTTTTTTTTTTTTGCACTCTTGATCACTTTTATCTGTCTCTATCATTTTCTCTTTCCAGCTCAGCTGGTAACGCTGAAAAGGTTTTGGGAATTGAATAAAATTATTCCTCTCTTTTCCCATATTGGAATTCGGCTATAATTAATCACAGCAGCGCTGAGTTTATCGCTCCATGTAATACAGTTGTGGTTAAGGGATGATCACAATACTCCACACAATGCATCAACTTCATAATACTCCTAATAAATAAAGCAGTGTGGAATAGATGTATGGATTAGGGCTGAAAGCAACTGCACTTTGTGGTTACACAAACATACACTTGCTTTCACTGTGCTAAATATAAGCATGGCATACAAGTTGCTAACCACAATTGTTGTAAACCAAAACAGCTTAGGAATCTCCTTTTATTAGTAGAGTGATATTTCTGAATACTGACAGCTTCTAAAATAAAATGCTACCCAGAGACGCATGACTTTTAATCATGATTTAAGGAGTTCCCCTGGGCTCCGTACTTGCCCCAATTAAATTCTGGAGCATGGAAGGTATGATTTGGGATTTATATAGATTTCACACAGGACATACTTCAAATTTAGGAGAGACAATGATCATCCACATTAACTGGCAAAATAAATAAATCAAACAACGAGTTCATAGCATGGTGTATTCAGCTACACATTAACTCCATATTGTGTATTAACTACATATTGTGATACTAGTGCTTATTACTAAAGTTTCTCACCTTCAATTTTCAGAATTTTTTTTTTGTTGTTGTTTCCTCATTCTAAGACAACTACACACAAAACACACTACACAGTTCTTCATATTTAATGAATGTACATTTTTGGTGCTTATTAATAAAACATTAATGAGCTGCCTATGGAACCCCATATTCACAGCGCCTTTTGATGTGTGATGCTTACCTGAAATCTTACTCATTACAAGTCCAGTCCAGATACACATTATCATCCAATATATCAAACGCATTTCATTTTCATGCCCATGCATAATGAAAAGCAATAAAGTCATGGCTCACGAGACATTAAATATTATGATTAATTGATATTTCATCGCATCAAGCTCAGACATTCATTTTTAATGTTACATTACTATTGTTTTGTAATGTTGGTTTAAATTTACACCATGTGCTAAACTGAGAAATGAGAACTAAATGGTGGATGTCAGTAGATATTTTCTATCATCTTATGACAGTACACTTAATTCCATCATGCTCATCAACACAAATGCCCAAATATTTACTTTTTTTTCCAACTATTTCACTGACTAAAAAGAAATCTAAGTTATGAAAAAGCTTAAGTTCACAGACTACCACAGTTAAGCCATTGCACTTCTCTACAAACAGCGGTTAATCAATCAACTTAACCTCAGCCATTATTTGCAATGGGATGTTCTGAGCAGAGCCATTACCATTCCAGACACTAAGACTTCTGTTATGCCTCATTATTAAGGAAAACGGGATCCGCTTCATCTAGATGCTGCAAAGAGTTAAAAACATCATTGCCTATGATGCATTTGCAGTCAGTTAAAAGCTTCAGGCAATACATAAACATAGTACTTCACACAAGTACATAAATGCAGATGCAAACGTTTCACCAGTGAATTGAAATATAATGCATGTAGAGCCCTTTTATATAAAGCTGATGTTAAAACATTCTCTATTATCAAAGCATAATATGCAAAGACATTTAGATGAAATTTTTGTAGAGTATATTTTGAGCATTACCTTTCCCTCAGACCTGGAGGTGTGACCCAAGCGAAGTGAAGTGAATTGAATTGAATTGAATTGAATTGAATTGAAGTGAATTGAATTGAATTGAATTGAATTGAATTGAATTGAATTGAATTGAACTGAATTGAATTAAATCAAATCGTGCAGTGCAACAGTCCACAACAGCAAACCAAACGATGAATTTAAGGCAGATTACAGCAGACAATTCCTGAAGTCGTTCTTTAGAAAGTGGAATTGAATGAAAAAAAAATGTGTCGTACGTCAGTTATGAAAGCAAATTGTCTTTGAAAGATTCTGCTGTCAGTACGCCCACTTCTCTCATTCTTTTATGAAAGTGATGGCCCTGTTTCATATCACTTTATTAAAAAATAAACCATTATATAACACAGTCGTTCAGTTCATAATTAATTCTACCTCTCCCCCGAGTGCAACACTTGACAAACAATAGAAATTAAACAAAAGTAAATTAATCACTTGTATGAAATGTAAACCATGTAAATTCTTTTCATAATCACTTCACCAAGAGGTATTTCACACAAGCTGTGATACATTAATAATCGTGTTTTTGTTTTCACTGTAAGGTAATCCATCACATTTCCATCCGTTAGTGTGTTAACTGCTAAAAAGGTGATGAACAGCTTTCTTTCTTTCTTTCTTTCATTCATTTTTTCTTCCATAAAAAGCAAACTTCCAGCTTTCCACACTACAGATTTTTTTATACAAAAAAAAAAAAAAAAAAAAAAAAAAAAAAAAAAAAAAACTAGAAAGATTCATGAATTTCACAAAACAACCACCACTTCAAAGATTTCACTGTGTTCTGTGGTAACCAGTTTTCTACTTTTTCTTCTTTTTCTCAAAGAAATGCAAAGGAAATATAGATGTATTTTGATCTCTGGGCTCGCTGTGTAATTTACTCGTAAACTCTGATTAAAATGCATGCTTGCCGCCCACCCTAAGAAAAAAAACAGACCAAAAACTAGGCCATTTCCAGAATAGCAGCAATCAGGCCTATTCTGTGCTACATAATAAAGTTGCCAAATAGAAAATGATTCAACCACTAATAAAGCATGTGTGTGCTTTCCTTGAGCATTTCTTCTCTCTCTGAATACAGTAGGCCTAAGCGATATAGCTACACTGTAAAAAAAAAAAAAAAAGCAACCAGCTTCAACAAATGTTTGATTTTGCTCAACTTATTTTTGTGGGAGATTCTCAAACTTTTGTTGTATAAGCTACTCAAAAAAAGTTGGTTGCCTTAAAAGTTTAAATTGGCTCAACTTTATTTTTTTTATTATTTTTTTTTTTTACAGTGTAGCTATACAGTATTTTTTCCACTAGAAATATTCATGAATTTAAGAAAACAAAGGCCAAGCTTTGCTTATTTGTTTTTATTTGTTATTTATTTATTTATTTATTTTCAAGTTAACTTTTTTTCTTTTTTTCAGATTTTACCATTTAAAAATGTATACAGTTTTAAGGTAACCAGATTGTCTCTAACATTGAAATATTTGTGCTTTTTATTTGCTTTACTTAAATGTGAAGGAAGATTCTGGTTCTGTTAAATGGACAGTTTGATCTGATTCACAGGAATCATTTAAATGAACTCTTTTTAAACTCTAAAACTAATGTATTTGTGTTAGTTTAAATGGTGCTATTAAAATGTGAGCACTGTCAGACAAGAAAAGATCACATATTCAGGAACGTAATGACCAAAAAAAGAAAAAAAGTGTTTCAAACAAACTGCAATAATGTTGTTAGTCCTTTTGTGCATATTTATCTTTGTCTGCTTTCCAACTTTTACACTTGCTTTATCTTTTCCTCTTTTCTTGAGGCACTGGTCTTGCACACTAAGATCAAACCATCACACTGTACACAGTAAACAATAAAAACACAAGAAACAATAGTTTACTCCAGGTTCTGAAACAGATGCAGCATCATTTGGCTAATGAGGATGGCAGTTCAGCCCACGTCTCTGCAGCAAGGACGCAGTGGTAGGAGGACCGTCGTACTGCTACAGGTCCTGCTTCAGCACTGAGACTATCGGCTATCAGACCTAATGGAGAAAGTATGTTCAGTAATGATATGGAGTAGCCAAGGTGAATGTTACTGTGACTCCTTGATATTGATCTAGGATTGGCCAAAGCTGATTTTGGGGGAAAGTCGTGTGTAGAAGTTTCAAAAAGAAGCTTATTTTCAGTCTGGCCACAAAGTATCAGTTGCATAGAGTTAATTATGTATAAATATGCATAATATATATACAGGTGCATCTCAATAAATTAGAATGTTGTGGAAAAGTTAATTTATTTCAGTAATTCAACTCAAATTGTGAAACTCGTGTATTAAATACATTCAATGCACACAGACTGAAGTAGTTTAAGTCTTTGGTTCTTTTAATTGTGATGATTTAAGCTCACATTTAACAAAAACCCACCAATTCACTATCTCAACTAATTAGAATACTTCATAAGACCAATAAAAAAAACATTTTTAGTGAATTGTTGGCCTTCTGGAAAGTATGTTCATTTACTGTATATGTACTCAATACTTGGTAGGGACTCCTTTTGCTTTAATTACTGCCTCAATTCAGCGTGGCATGGAGGTGATCAGTTTGTGGCACTGCTGAGGTGGTATGGAAGCCCAGGTTTCTTTGACAGTGGCCTTCAGCTCATCTGCATTGTTGGGTCTCGTGTCTCTCATCTTCCTCTTGACAATACCCCACAGATTCTCTGTGGGGTTCAGGTCTGGCGAGTTTGCTGGCCACTCAAGCACAGTAGCACTATGGTCATTTAACCAACTTTTGGTGCTTTTGGCAGTGTGGGCAGGTACCAAATCCTGCTGGAAAATGAAATCAGCATCTCCATAAAGCTTGTCAGCAGAAGGAAGCATGAAGTGCTCTAAAATTTCCTGGTAGATGGCTGTGTTGACTGTGGACATCAGAAAACACAGTGGACCAACACCAGCAGATGACATGGCAGCCCAAATCATCACAGACTGTGGAAACTTCACACTGGACTTCAAGCAACATGGATTCTCTGCCTCTCCACTCAATTTGGCTTGGCATGGATGTGATCAGTTTGTGGCACTGCTGAGGTGGTATGGAAGCCCAGGTTTCTTTGACCTTCAGCTCATCTGCATTTTTTGGTCTCTTGTTTCTCATTTTCCTCTTGACAATACTCCATAGATTCTCTATGGGGTTCAAGTCTGGTGAGTTTACTGGCCAGTCAAGCACACCAACACCATGGTCATTTAACCAGCTTTTGGTCAGCAGAAGGAAGCATGAAGTGCTTCAAAATTTCTTGGTAAACGGGTGCAGTGACTTTGGTTTTCAAAAAACACAATGGACCAACACCAGCAGATGACACTGCACCCCAAATCATCACAGACTGTGGAAACTTAACACTAGACTTCAAGCAACTTGGGCTATGAGCTTCTCCACCCTTCCTCCAGACTCAAGGACCTTGGTTTCCAAATGAAATTCAAAACTCTCATTTGAAATTCAATGCTCTCATCTGAAAAGAGGACTTTGGACCACTGGGCAACAGTCCAGTTCTTCTTCTCCTTAGCCCAGGTAAGACGCCTCTAATGTTGTCTGTGGTTCAGGAGCGGCTTAACAAGAGGAATACATTAACTGTAGCCAAATTCCTTGACACGTCTGTGTATGGTGGCTCTTGATGCCTTGACCCCAGCCTCAGTCCATTCCTTGTGAAGTTACCCAAATTCTTGAATCAATTTTGCTTGACAATCCTCATAAGTTTGCAGTTCTCTCGGTTGGTTGTGCATCTTTTTCTTCCACACTTTTTCCTTCCACTCAACTTTCTGTTAACGTGCTTGGATACAGCACTCTGTGAACAGCCAGCTTCTTTGGCAATGAATGTTTGTGGTTTATCCTCCTTGTGAAGGGTGTCAATGATTGTCTTCTGGACAACTGTCAGATCAGCAGTCTTCCCCATGATTGTGTAGCCTACAGAATCAAACTGAGAGACCATTTTGAAGGCTCAGGAAACCTTTGCAGGTGTTTTGAGTTGATTAGCTGATTGGCATCACCATATTATAATTTGTTGAGATAGTGAATTGGTGGGTTTTTGTTAAAATGTGAGCCAAAATCATCACAATTGAAAGAACCAAAGACTTAAACTACTTCAGTCTGTGTGCATTGAATTTATTTAATATATGAGTTTCACAATTTGAGTTGAATTACTGAAATAAATCAACTTGTCTACAACATTCTAATTTATTGAGATGCACCTGTGTGTGTATATATATATATATATATATATATAGAGAGAGAGAGAGAGAGAGAGAGAGAGACAGAGAGAGAGATGATATCACCACATTTCCCCAGTTGATTGACTATGTTAAGAATTGCTAACTTTTATGTTCTAAAAGTTTTCTAAGACATTATTTAAATAAGCACTAATTTGCATTTTCAGAACAGAAATCTGAATATTGGATAAATCCAGGTTCAGGTTTAACTTTGTTGACATTTTAGTCAAAGTTTTTTTTACAGATTGAATTTTATCATGTCTTTTTATTACTCCCTAGATCAGAAAATACTGTCACCAGTCAGAGAGAGAGAGAGAGAGAAAAAAAAGTTTGGTGTTTGTAAGTAATACTAAAGTGGAGATTGTTGGTTCAGTGCAGGAGGGGGGAAAAAAACTCATTTTGAAAAAATGGGCTTTACAAGTACAGGTAAAGCACAACAAAATAAACACTTAAAAGTCTTTTTCTTTCTACTAGTCTGAAACAACACATCATGAAAGGCCAAACAAGTTTCTGCCTGTAGTGTCTTGGTTTAAAATTTAATTCAAGCAAATCAAGAGTTGAATTCAAATTAAATTAAATTAAATTCACACTTCAGAAACCCTACACCTTCCCCAGCTCCACATGTCTAGATCTGCTACAGGGTGATTTCACGTATGTTATTATGGGGGTTATTTCATATATGTTATATCTGCAGCGGCAGTATTTCCTACATGCTCACAGCAGCATGTCCGTGGGTGCATTAGTAGCAGCAGCAGCATAGCAGATCTATTCTGCCAAGACCAAATACATTAACATTACCATGTATATTACAGATGAGTTGACATGACAAAACTTTCAGTAAATTGTTGATATGACCACACTGACTGACACCATCGATTGAGAACAACTTGAACTAAATTAAGCTGGATGATGGCACTACTTTTTTTCCATAGAGCTGTCAATCGGGAAGCTTCATTCTTCTCTTCACTCGATTCATATTCAGGTTCTCCAGTCATTCGTTCATATTCCCATCTTCATTTATCCCTGAGCTAAAAGCTCTGACGCAACACCATGAAACTGCAATTAGACGCCAATCTGTTGCTTCTATAATACATTCTGGAAATGTGAGAATTATTGATACACTCTGAACTGCCGTCATTAACAACTGGATGTGAGGAATCCTAAGGAACATCAGAAAATAATTAAAAAAGGGAGACTTCAACCGCCCCCAACCAATCAACACATTGCCGCCCATTCAGACTCTGTTTGTTCATGCTGTCGGCTGGTTTATTGAATTCCCTTAACAAAAGTTGAACATCAGAGCAGAGATCAGTCATGGATTGCTCTCGCGGTGGGTGAATCACGGCTCTTTGATCCAAGCTTCTGGCTACTCGCTCCCTGCCACCACGACAAAAGAGACTTGTGGGATTCTGCACTTCACACCGCAGAAAGACAAACAGAGACCTGGAGCCTAGAGGAAGATCCCAGTGTTTTGTATAGGCGCTTCTTTGAAAGTGATCCTTTTTGCGAAAAGAATTCAAAAGATCGAGAAGAAAAACATAAAAGAATGAATGGGGAATGAAGTCAACGTCTGTCTGTCCAACAGAGCACCAAGATGCTACACTATTTATGACAAGAATGATTATGAGAAATTGTTTTGGCACTTTTTTGGATTGTGCAACAAAGCTTCAGCGATGAATACTTTGAAGCTTTGAAAGTGTCAAAACGTATTTCATAAAAACAACACTTTGAGACTGGATCACAAGGAATTTGACAACTAGAAGAAGCGCAAGTCACATCTTCATCTTCTTGGGTGCATTTTAGAGGCTGACGGGCGTATTGTGTAACTGCTAATATCAAACAGAGAAAATTCATTCATGTGGGTAGATAAAGGTGTCAGTTAAACTATAGTCAAGCTAGTAGTTAGCCACACTGCAAGCTGCTAATAAAGAGTAGCTAACAGTGAGCAAAATATAAAATAAAAATCATGTTAGCACAAAAACAAAAAGAGTTTCCATTGATACATTAATATATTTTACAGACCTGAAATGCCACTGAATCAGTGATTCCTTTTTGAATCTGTTAATTTACAACTATCCAAACAAACCTACTGAACAACCTGGTCAATCAAAATGAATCAAACTTTCCAACAACACACATCGAACCGATACAATAGAATTAATCACACTCTCCAATACTACACACGAGAGAGCCATTTGAGATAAACCAGACAGTGAAACTATCCAAACGAATAAACTGAAGTTAATCAAACTTTAAAACAATGCATAGAAAGTTCTTTAAGATGAACTTATTCGCTTAAATGAATCAAACTTTCCAACACAGCATGAGACAGCAGATTCGGATGGACCGTTTCACTACAATGAATCAGACACTAGAATCAAAAAGACAATAAAATAGCAACGTAGCATTTGGTTGTGCTAACCAGTAATCGTTACAAAAGTACGCGAAAAGCTAGAAAAAAAATAGTACCGTTTCTACCGTTTACAACACTGCAAGTGTCATGATAGACACTGCTGGTTCAATTATTAGACAAGGGAAGTTATATTATGCCAAGACATGGACATGTAAAGGTCATCAATTTAACTTTCTGTGGGAATATGGAAATTTGTGCATGAAACCATGGAGAGATCAATTATGACTTTGAAAGGGCTACAAAATTCAGTAGTTGAGAACAAAAAGCCACTGAATCAGTGATTCCCTTTTGAAAATCTTAGTTTATCTAAATTAACTAACTGAACAAATCTACCAAAATGAATCAAACTTTCCAGTAATACATAAAAGAGAGAGTAGTTTAAAACGAATTAATTCACTAGAATGAATCAAACTTTCCAATACTACACATCAGAGCGCAGTTTAAACTAGAATGAATCAGACTAATCAAATACTATAAACAGTGTGACATTAAAATAGCACTGTCGCATTTGGTTGCACTAATCGCTTACTACTAACCATTAAAAACTGAGAAATGTAGTGTCTCCACTTGTACTTTTGGTACAGTTATATAAAAAAAAAGAAGTTATTAAACCAAGAAAAGGACATGTAAAGGTAATCAATTTAAAATTATGCGGGAATATGGAAACTTGTGAATGAAACCACAGAGAGGTCAATGATCTCTTTGAAGGAGCTGTGAAGTTCAGTAGATGAGAACTGAATAAATCTGCATTGGTAAACCTTAGCAGCAGCTCTGCACTAACGCTGAAGAATGATACAAAAGAAGATATTACTCCGAAATTTTTTTGAAAGCATATGGTTAAGCTCAAAATTCAAATCAATAAGCGTGGCACATCTCCAACACTGCCCACACCTCAACAAACATGCCTACAGTGAAGTAAAATACAGGTAAATACTGCACAAGAAACTGATTTTAAACACGTTTAGGAGAATATTGTAATAAATTGTAATAATAATAATAATACGTTTAATTTAATAAACATAACTTAAAAGGAACATAAAAGTGCTCAAGGTTGAATTATTTTACAAGCCACTGTTCATGCCATTGCACTATAAAATGACTCAAAAAAACAAAACAAAAAAATGTGATATTAAAGTCAACACTCAAGACTGCCGGAAATGAGCCATGACATACAAATAGGGATAACGATAATATCGCTTCAGTGATTTTATCTCTGCATATAAAGGCGCTGAACTCTAGATTTAAAGCGCTGATCATCTTGTATTGCATCACAGGAGACAAATAAGGTCAGAAAGTTGCTACCAGAACCAAATGCACACTGAAAACATACTTTTTATGGCCTCAAACGTCAAAACCAAAATAAATCAAAAGTGATTATAAGAACTGCAACGTAACACGGCAAATGAAAAAGGACATTCGATTTCCAAGCTTCTCGAGCTGCTTTTTCATCGAGTTTTTGCAGCTTTGTGACATTTTGTTCAGGAGTGAAAGGAAAGATGACAGGGGGCTTCTTTTACTAGCAGGATCCTGTAATCCTGTCTCGCACTTCCTGCGGCTCACAGTTATCGCTCAGGGAACAAGTTGTGAGTGGAGGAACGCAGCCACAAACTTTAAAAAGTAGCAACGGTGCAGATTTTCAGATTAGTTTAAAAAAAAGTGGTCACATAAGCTAGTTTTAATCCATTAATTATATCAAGAATTAGACAACTAATGCATAAAATGAAAATGGGTGTCATTTGTCGGTTGTCAATGCTGACACCTCTGATATTTACATCTAAATATCCTATAATTATATTTAAAATAATTATATTCAAGCATTTTATTTCCAATGGCAGGAATAATCTATTTATAGAGCACAGCATCCGAGCTCTTGAAGTAAACATACAAATCAATAGTTTCTGAGGTGAACATGAATAAATGTTAGGGTTCCTGAGGTAAATATGCAAATACCACTACACAAACAAATTTCAAGACTACAGAGCATATGCTTCCATAAACACTACAAGAAGTTATTGCTGAGTGAAAATATTTCCAAACGTGTCACAACAGGTCTGTAGCGCATCTCAGGGCATCACACAGTAAGCGTTCCTGAATGAATCAGTGTTTTTGAACATTTAAGTAAATGATTCAATGAATCATTCATAAAGATAGTTACATAGCCTAATGTTTAATCCCCGAGTGAATCAGTGTTTTGAACGAATCGTTTGAAAATGCATGACTCAATGAATAACTTTATAATAACTTATAAAGACAGTCATTTGGCGCCACCTATTGGCGTAAAGATATATCTTGGAAAAGCCTGAACTAGCAAACAAAAACGATTATTTATCAACTAAGTAATGTGCCAGTGTATGAATATTTTTCTATAAACTTCTAATATATTGTTTTTAAGTTATATTTGTATACGCAATATTACTTTTGCTTCACCAACGAAAATATTTCCAATCAAAGTCACAATTAGGTCTGTAGTGCAGGGCAACACAGTAAGCGTTCCTGAATGAATCAGTATTTTTGACATTTGAATGAATGACTCAATGAATCACTTTATAATAACTTATAAAGACGTCGTTTGGCGCCACCTATTGGACGTATCTTGGAAAAGCCTGAACATGCACACAAAGAAGAGCGTTAATCAACTAAATAATGTGTCAGTGCATGCATATTTTGCTATAAACTGTAAAAAATAAATAAATAAATAAAAATCATTAGGTGTGTTACTTGCTCTTTCTTTGTAATTAATTGTGAAATTTGCAAGCAATTTCTGAGTAAAAATGTGTTTCCGATTTCTTTTTCAGTATACATGTTGAAGTGCTACAGACAGTTATGGCTCCAACACATATATTGTTATCCAGTCTAGTCCATTGATTTTCAATGCTTTAAGCTTTTGTAATGGACAGGCAACATAAAAAGTGCAGGGGAACAGGAGAATAATTCTAAAAGCAATGAATATTCAAAAGTGACTTAATTAAATACGGCAAACATTCCATTATCACACTTCTGCAGATTTCATTAAGCAGCTGATGCATTCGCTTCATAAAACGAGGAACTCAAGGCCACGAATATAGAAAATAATGGTTGAAATACATGAATCAAAGCTAGAGAGAAAAGAAGAGTGAAAAAACATGTACTCTGACCTAATTTCACTCGAGACAAGCTGGATATGACTGGTTAGGATTGAATTAAGTCAAGTACTTGCAAATGAAGCTCTATTCACGGTTGGTAAGAGATGACACATTCTTGCCTTGTTTATCTACCATTTTTGGCTCCATTTTGGGCACAAAGGCAACTGAGGTGGCACAATTCCTGAGGCTTTTAATCAAGACATCTCTCAAAACTGCACTCAAATTCCAAAATCTGAAATTAAACGCCTCAGTTTTCCATTTAAACAAATATTTCTCATTTTAGCTTTTCCTAGACAGGCATTTCAGGAGAAAGTCATGAGTCGAAGGTGAAATTTCAATAACTGAGAATTCAAAGTCTCCTGAGGTATGAAAGAGCAACCCCCGAGCAATAAAGAAACATCTTGCCTCATCTTAAACCTGATCAAAACCCCCTTACCTGTGAAATAAATCAGATTTAATATAATATTATAATACAGCACAGCTATATAAAACAGGATTACTTATTTCCTGCAGCTCCAAATTGCAGCTAGCATTCATCATTCTACATTTGCTGTGAAATCAAATTTGTTCTGATTTCTTCCCACAAATCTTCCAGACGCCTTCGCCATTCCCATGATGCATCAGAATCCTGCCTTTTTTTTTTTCTTTGCAGAAAGTGAATGTTCTGTGTGATGGATACGATGACATGTCTGAAAAGATGAGGCGACAGAAGCAGTGTTGTCTTTTCTCGATGTGTAGCGCTCATAAAATATTCAGGATACTGTGTGGAGTGGATTGTATTATTATACATTGTGTTTTTGTGGCTATATGAGGGGGAGAAAACACATGGTCATCCACTACGAGGGAGCGAAGCCACACTGACACAAATTTGAAAACTTCAAAGGTCAAAAGGCAGCATTGGATTTGTGTCACATCGGCCTCTGGCTTCCCGAGAGTCCCTGGTCTCATATTGTTTTCTTTGCTGCATGAATTCACAGGATCATTGACCTGAAGAACTAGTAAAATGTACAGCTGAGACTGTGAACAAAAGGAGCACAAATCCACTGCAGTGCAAGAAAACTTCACTGGAAATATTTTTAAAAACATAATTTAACTGAAGTAATGCTTTTTTAAAAAAATAAATATATTTTTAATAACAATAATAGTTATTTAGCTAATGTAATGTAACATATTTGAATGTTTTTAAACTATAAAAGTTAAAATACTGTTCAGTTTTAAACACCATACATCATCACACACCAATAAATAAATAAAAACACACAAAGGAATGAACTGGAGATTTTCTTTAAAATACACTAATACAGTGTTAATGAAAAAGATAGCTATTAGACATTGGCTGGAATGAAGTGTGACATTGCCAAAGCATTTTTATCTGCCATTTTCTCTACAGGAACTGTTAAATTACTCAGTAACGAGATTAAAAACTGTGGAGGCTGCAAATTAGAATCAAGCGCTCCTAAAAGTCAACTGAAAAGAGAAAAGCCTCATTTGACCGTTATTACGGCTGATAACATTACTGTAAGATAACAGGGCTGTTCATAACACGTTCATTATATGGTGCTGTGATATATATATATATATTACCTTGGAGCGAAAGCAGTCCAACGCAAAAACAATATGCAAGAATTGTATAAAAACAGGGAACTTCTTAAGTAATCCATATAAGGTTTCCATCTAATTAAGCTGCTTTATGTTGATTTTGACATTATAGTAAATTAGAGAATTCTGGGAAATAACGTGTTCTTTTACTACCATATAATTAATGTTAATATGATTATTTATATATATATATATATAAACTACAGTTTTTGTTTTTGAAGGAAATTGATAGTTTTATTCAGCTAGGGTGCATTCAATTAAAAAGTGACAGTAAATACATTTCTAATGTTACAAATGATTCCTATTTCAAATAAATACTGTCCTTTTCAACTTTCTATTCACAGATCCTGAAAATAATTGATTACGGTTTCTGCAAATATATGAAGAAGCAACTGATTTGAACATTGATAATAATAATAATAATAATAATAATAATAATAATAATAATAATAATAATAATAATAATAATAATAATAAATGTTTCTTCAGCAGCAAATCAGAATATTAGAATGATGTCTGAAGGATCATGTGACACTGAAGACTGGAGTAATGATGCTGAAAATTCAGCTTAGGTCACATAAATTACATTTCAAGATATATTCAAATAGTAAGTAGTTATTTAAAATTGCAATAATATTTCACAATATTTGTTTTTACTGTATTTTTTAACCAAGTAAATGCAGCTTTGAGTGTAAGAGACTTTTTTCAAAAACATTAAGAAATATCACCATCCATATACTTTTAAATTTATTGTATTTATAAATTATTATTAGTATAGTTATAAAAGTATATCACATAATTTAAATACACATTTTTATAATCTCATGTTTTTGACAATACTCCAAAGTTGTGTAAATGTCTATATTAGTTATATGGCTTTTTTGTGAATTTCATTCAGTTTTACATTCTCCTGGTTAAACTCTAATTCTGCATTCTGTTTGCTCCTTAAATGGCGTAATGCAACAGTTGCTAATTCAGGATTGGTCAGTAACATTTTAAGGCGGGGCTTAAGGGCTCAACTAGCATCAAAAACGTAAATCCAGAAATCTCTGAACACAAAAGCAGAACAAAGGCTTTCTTTGTGAGTCTTTCTACCTCTTACAGCTCTCCTTTTGTAAGGTTAGGGAACAGTTCCCAGGTGCACTCGGTGTGTGTTCGGGAGAGATGGAGTATATTTAGCATCCAGCAACCGAGCTGGAGCCGATCGTTCTTTCTTTCTTGTCACACTGACTTCATCCAAGTTACAAGAAACCGAGTAACTTCGGCTGCCATATTTAGACTTCACTTTGCTGTAACACAGTCTATTTTAACCTAGTCTGAGCCGATCGGCACATCAACTGCCACATTGGAGGCTTTTTAAAACATTTACAGCTATAGAGTAGAACAGCAATTGGCATTGAATCAATGCAGGCCTGACTGGAAACTTGTACACAAGGCATTAAAATGTGTTCCAGTTTGATGCAAAATTCCCATCAGAATAATTCACTGCTATTTCAGGACGCCGTGACTCTGGAACAGACACAGTGTCACATTGAGCAATGATATAATAGTGATACCTAATAATACCGTTTTGCTTGTAATTACAGAGTGTCGCAGGGTGCGAGACAGCCTCCCCTGTGTGTAAACGTGAGATGCCTCATTAAAGGCTCAGGGCTTCTCGCGAATGCATCTGAGAGTATATTCCGCCAGGTTTTAAATAATATATAACATGTAAAGCAATGTAATCTTCCTGGAGTGAATGGAAGATGAAATATTTAAAAACTGCTCGAGATGTAACATATCTGATGTTGTCTGAAGAAATGCAGGCGAGATTGCATCATTTCTTGGAGAATTCTTGGGGTTGAGTTGGAATATGCAACAAGAGTTAAAAACAAAAAGAGATTTTTTAACAATTTATTTTTAATTAGGCCTATAGTAGACTGTGCTTTATACACAAAAGTATGGAGGCCCATTTCTGCCACAGAATAAAAAAAAATACAAAGGTAACTGCAACTTTTTATTTCACTATTCGGACTGTGTTTCTCATAATACTGAGGGAAAAAAAATCTGAATACAAGATAAATATTGTGAGAAAAAAAAACTGAATTCTGAGTTTATATCGCGCAACTGTGATTTTCTCACAATTTTGAGTTTAGTTAGCAATTCTGACTCTTTTTCTTGCAAGATTTTACATTTTGCAATATTTAATTTTTTTAATGCAATTCTGAGTTTACATCTTGCAATTCTACTTTCTCACAATTCAGAGTTCACATTTAACAATTCTGAATTTATATCCTGCAATTCTAACTTTACATCTTGCAATTCTGACTTTTTCATTTAATTTCAAGTTTACATCTTGCAATTCTACTTTCTCACAATTCTAAGTTTACCTCTCATAATTCTGAGTTTATATTTCACAATTCTGACTTTCACATAATTCTCTCACTATTATACTTTGTTGAAATTCTGAGTTTACATTTTGCAGTTCTGAGTTTATATCTCACAATTCTGAGTTTATATCTTGTAATTCTGAGCTTATATCTCATAATTCTGACTTTTTCTCACAATTATAAATTTTCTGACCTTATATCGTGTAATTCTCTATTTATGTCTCAATTCTGACCTTTTTTATGGGTGAATTGTTTGCTGTTACATTATTTTGCTGTTACCTTATAACTAAATAATAGATCATTTTTCGTATCATTTTAAAATTATTTTAATTAATAGGGTGCTAATACAACAGACAAAAAACATGCAAATTCATTCCTTCTTAGTGAATTCCCCTTACATTTTATTTGCAAACCTTCAGTAGTCCTAGTTAAAGGGATTGTTCACATAAAAATGAGATTTCCATCATCATTTAATCACCCTTATGTCATTCTAAACCTGTGTGACTTTCTTTCTCCTGTGTAACGTATAAGAATATATTTTGAAGAATGTTTTAGCTGTTTTTGTCTATGCAATGAAAGTCACTGGGGTCCAAAACAACATTGAATGGACCCCATTAACTTTCATTGTATGCACAAAGAAGAAAAAAAAATACTTTTCAAAATATCTACATTTATGTTCTACAGAAAAAAAGGTAAGTCATACAGGTGTTGAAACAACATGATTAAATGATGGAATCTTCATTTTTGGGGTTCCATCATGTCTAGGAATTGAAACGCAATTGAAACTTTCATCACATGAGATGAAAGGTGATGTAGAAGGAATGATTCAGTTCTCCAATCGATTTCTAACACAAAACCAACCTTACAAACTTGTGTCTTCAAAATTCCTCTAGATAATAATGCACCGGTCAGTCCTCCTGTTAAAACAGCCATTACTCATGCTAGTCATAACTTAATGAAGAGTTATAATCTTTACTCAATTAATATCGGTGTGAAGCTTCACTGATTTCTGAAGACCCAACCAAATCAAAGCTGTAGAATGAATGATGATGAGTTGAGCCGATAAATTAAAGTTGAAAATTATGATTGCGCCACACGGAAACATCCATTTCATCAAATATTTAAAAGCCTAATACAAAATCAATTCTTCAGGAACAACATTAGGATCGAGAAACCGCGTCCTCCACATTAAGTTCAAGAGTTTCACCATTAATTCAATCGCTCTTGCCCTCAGAGGAAACAAGATGATAATTGAAGCCACACTGACAGAAAGAAGAGAGAGAGAGCATATTTTTCTCCTCAGTGTATGTGGCGAACGCCACAGGTCAAAGTTAATATCAAACCCACAAAGCAGTAATGAAAAAAGGATTAGAGTGGGAGGAGGGGGAGACGGAGAGAGAGACAGAGCGAGAGAGAAAGTTTGCCAGGGGTGGTCTTACCGCTGATGCAAAGGCTGAGAGAGCACAGACTCTCCTCGCAGGTCTCCGGGCTTTCTGCCTCCCAATGAGACCCTCTTTCCCTTTTCCTGGGAGACATCTGTCTTACGATGTTTAAAACCCGGTTCACTCTATCCATCCTTCCCTTAGCTCTGCGTGACCGAATGTCCCACGATTCCACCCCAATGTGTCACATTAGACACGGAGAGTCTTCTGAACGAGCGCGTAGAGGAGACGCTCTGGCTGCTAGGATGCTAAATTTACGTCTGTTTTCGTTTGATTTTTTTTTTTTTTCTTGCTTCTTTGCAACAAGCCAAGAAACGGGAACAGCGGGGGGAAATAAATAGAAATATATCCCAGTTTGCCTCTCTCTCTCTCACTGTGAAGCTTTATCCCACTGCTTCCACAGCACAACTAGCAGTGAGTTGATCTTTTTTTACCTCCCTCCCTCTATCCAGCTTGCTCTCTCCGACTCGCTCACTCTAGCTTTCATCTTTTTCACGAGGGTCCTCTCTAATCAGCTAATAATACCTCATTAGAATTGGGAGAAATTGGGGAGGGTTAACCTTAGGATGGTAGATGGACTGAGAGCTGTGAAGTGGCCACACAGAAAGGTAGATCCGCCTTGATGACTTGAAGAGATCTAATTAGAGTTTTGTATATTTTATACTGTGTCTGTTAGCTTTGATGCCAGGTCATTGAGGTCATTGTCTTGGGAAAAAAGACACAAATATTAATGATGAAGTGGATCATCTTGCAATTGGGGGTGTAACCAAATATTCAACCAATCAAATGCTGTCTAGTGAGAACATCCCTCCGTCACCTGCTGCTACAGTAGGTAGCATTAGCAGCATATTATGATTTTGTTGGTCTGCTGGCTTAAAAAGAGGCCTGCAAATAAAAAAAAACACCTGCAAATTAAGAAAACAACTTCATCAATTTGACAACGCACGCACTACAAATGCTCACAACACAACCAAATAAAGAAACACACTGCAAATAGAACAAAACAACTGCAAATTAAGAAAACAACTTCATCAATTTGACAACACATGCGCTGAAAATGCTAACAACACAACAAATAAATAAACGGAAAAAAATAACGAAAATTCTTTATTTGGTTGTGTTGTGAGCATTTGCAGCACCTGCTGTCAAATTAATGAAGATGTTTTGCTGGTGCTTTTTCTTGCATGTGTTTTCTGAAGTTGCAGCACGTTGAGATCTCTCGGCCACCGTACACTTGTTTTTAAACCGTAATGCTTAAAAGCACATGCAAACAATAAGTTTTCATGATCATGTAGCACAGCAATGTCACGTGACTGGGTAACTGCATAGAGACAATTGTCCAAAACCTCTACCAGTTGCCACATTTCTACTGTTTAATCATGTCTACCAGTATATCGTCCACCCCTAGTGTACACTAGTGCTCAGATTAATCTCAAGATCAATCTTTCCGTTACTATTTTCTGTTGATGTGTTGTACTGTAGCACACATGCCATCCATTATTCACAATAAGCTTTATGCTTTGTGACTTTTTCTGTGAAACAAAGACTCAGATTTCAAATTCTGTCAATTTGATCCTGAAATACAAAAAACAAGCATGGATTTCTGTAGAATCTCAGTTCAAGCAGCACATAAACCAATCATCTCTTCCTCCCCTTTACTACTAGTTATAACATGAAATAAACACCAGAATATATGTTGAAAGAAACAGAACAACTTACTGAAATGTATGATCCATGGTTCATGTAAACAACAGTCAATCAGTGTTTCAAGCACCAAAAGATATCAGTAATAAAAGTGGCAACAATATGACACGTAACTGTGCTAAAGGGGTCATCGGATGCCCATTTTCCACAAGTTGATATGGTTCTTTAGGGTCTTAATGAAAAGTCTATGACATACTTTGGTTAAAATTTCTCAATGGTAGTGTAAAACAAAACCCTTTTTACCTTGTCAAAAAAAGTTCTTTTCAGAGCAAGCCATTTTCTTGCATGCTGCTTTAAATGCAAATTAGCTCTGCTCAACTCACCCCTCTCTTCTGAGTCACTCTTTAGCCACATTCATCATGAAACTTGCTAACTAGCACATTTTTAGGAAAGGCGAGTTGCAAAGATTCATAATAAAAAACCATATACTCACTTCTTCTGTAGGTGAAGCGTGATCACAAATGATTTGTGTGAACATAGACACATTTAGGTAGATCGTGGGTGCATTCCCTTCGCAAACAAAGGTAATCCACTGTGTCTTCAGCAGCTCAGATGTCAGGAGTAAATGATGACTGCTATGTTCACTATTACATCCAACAACAAAACACTTCAATCACTTAGGAGTCATTCTTGTCTACATCTGCTCCAGCGTCAAAACAGTGGCGGACTGATGACAGCTCACTCAGGGTGGGCCTAAGGTAAAACACCAGTCCAGTCTGTGCTGTCAATCAACTATCGTGGGAGGGCCTGGGTCTATGTTATGTCACATAGACAAGAAGCTGAGAACAGCTTGATTTGAGAAAGGGGTAATGATTTTAGTAGATTAAAAAAAAAAAAAAAACACTGGGTGGATTTTTAGCATTATAGGGTGGTTGTGTACACACACTGCCAACACACATTTATGTTCAAACAACATGTAAAAGTGCATTTCGCATCCGATAGCCCGATGGTGTGTGAGAATTCCTAATATTCATACAACAGCAGGTAAAAAAAAAAAAAAAAAAAACTGTACATGATATGAGTAGTATGTCCAAATTAATAGTACTTGTAAAACAGTAGTCAAAAAAAAGTATATCCAAATATGTAGTATTCGTAAAACATTAGGCAAAATAGTATGTTCAATTTCACAATAATCGTAAAGCAGTAGATTAAAAAAAGTATGTGAAACGAGTGCTGTCTAAATTCATAGTGTTCATAAATCAGTAGGCGAAAAATTGTATGTGAAATGATTAGTATGTTTGACTTAGTTGTACTAACAATAGTAGGTGAAAAACAGTATGTGAAATGAGTAGTATATCTGAATTCATAGTATTCACAAAACAGTAGGCAAAATACTATATGTGAAAGAGTAGTATGTCTAAATTCATGCTATTCATAAAACAGTAGGTGAAAAACTATACGCAAAATGAGTAGCGTGTCCAAATTCATGGTATTCATCAAATATTATACTAAAAACTGCAGGTGAAATGAGTACTGTCCAAATTTGCAAGATTCATCAAATAGTAGAAATGAGTAGCTTGTCCAAATTCGTAAGAATTTGTCAAATATTATACAAAAAACTTGTCCGAATTTTGTCCGAATTCATAGTATTCCTCAAATAGAATACAAAAAACTACATGCAAAATGAGCAGTTTGTCCAAATTTGTATAGTTAAGGTTTTTAAAACAGACAAAAAAAGAGTGGGTTGATGATATCGCTGTCCTCCATTGTTTGGTCAAACAGAAAGACCCTTCCTCAAACTCATACCATTGGGTGTAAAATTAACTACCCACAAAATGGTGTTGCTAATTGCCAAGAAACACAGTGATGTTGGCAGCTGCCCTAACAAACAAATGTTTGTTGATGTTGCCCAAGAAGGCCTTAATCTCCTCGTAATTCCCTTTAAGACTTTTTGGGAAAATCATCTCTCAAGGAAATGCCACATTGCGAGTCTCTACACAGCTGTTCGCTCTGCATCCCTCCCACACAGAAAAAGAAGCAAAGGGGAGCGCCGAGGAGAGAATCAGAGAAAAGAAAGCTCTTTAAATTAAGTATTAACATCATTATGTTCTCCAGAGGCCGTGGAAACACCCACAGGACATTGTGCTAATCCGACAAAGTGGCTGCACATGTACGGGAAGAGTTCATTACCTACTTTCCTTCAAAAATAAAACATAGCAGGGAACTAAAATCAAATTGGTCAGGAAATTACATCCTGTTGAGGAGTTGAAAACCAGATAGATGCTGTTAAAATGGATTATGTCTAGGTTGATTTGCCATTATCCACTTTCAGAATCATATTTTATTAAAGGTACTTGTTGATGTCTTTTCATACAATTCGTGAGAGTTTGGATGACCTTGGCAAGACAGGTAAAGACAGGTTTTTGAAGGTAAAGTGCTACAGTAATGATTTTTACCGCCATTATTATAGTACAACTTAACAAGTGCATTCAAAGTGTACTCTTTTATTTCTGTAGGTTTCATATAATGTGATTACCTGAAAGAAAAAAAACCACACCAAATTACATATTGTAGAAGTTTCTATGTTACTGTCTGTTTTCCAAAAATCTTACTTTTGCTTGGCAAACTCTGCCTTACATACAGTAGTTAAAACTTTCAGAACTGTTAGCTGAGACTCGAGTTTTTGATAAATTATTCACAAAGAAGATTTTTTGTTGAGGAATTAACTTCATAGAGAATAACATTTCCCTCTGCACTTAATGAAGAGATGACACAGCTAGCAAATAGCATCAACTGCTAGCATGAGGCGAAAACCTCAACAAATCAGATTATTAAGTCTCACACACACTCATGCATAGATACAGTAGTAGTGTTGGGAAGTAACCAACCAAAGGTAGCAATGCTCTGTATATTTTTTTTTAGTAGCGTGACAGTACTTTGGCTAACATCAAACCAGTCCACTAACAGTATATGTGCCAAGCAGTGTAGCGCTAAATGCTATATCAGTACTACATCGTATTATAAACACATCTTTACAAAACACATTTAAGTTTAACTTCCTAAAATTTTCTAAAAAAGCTGATTCATTTTAATGAATCAGTTCATTTGATTCAGTTTGAAATTTTAAAAAAAAATACTGCCATTGTGTTGCTTTCTATAGCAAAATATTTAGTTGTAAGCTGTTCATCGCTATTTGTTATTCTCATTCTGATTCTTTCAAAATTCATTCAAAAACTCAAAGTTTTTAAATCACAAAGACTGCTCTGATAAAAATTATAAAATGTCACAGTTATGTTTAAAATCCATTGCCCCATTAAATAGCTATGTTCTGCTTTTTGTTAGCTTCTAGCTAACTATTTTAGCAGTATGACTACAGTTTAACTGCTTTAAATGAGTAGCTTGTCAAGCTTAAATTATCTTCCTCAGCACTGCTATACAACTCTTACAAATGATAGTGTGCATGAGTCATATGGACAACTTTTCTGGTACTTTTTTGTCCCTGTTAGAGCTTAACTGCCAGAATTCCCATCCAATTTTATTCTCAATGTTTCTTTCAAAAAGAGCAGCCTGAATATGCTGCCTTCTCCCTTGTGTTCCATGGAAAAGGGAAAAAAAAAATATTGCACACAGTGACATGAGGGTGAGATGATGATGATGACATTATCATTATTTTTGAGTGAACTATCCCTTTAAATCTATTTCTTCTGTGTCCTTAGGCTAATTACCGCAGCGCTAACCCAGACACTGGCTCAGACGCTGGAAACTGTGAACGTTTTAACTCGACTGCTAAGCGTGGCAGCTGAAATCGTTTTGAAAAGTGGAACACTGATTAAATGCTTGAAAATCACTTTTTAAAACTACATTCTGCTGAGCAACTGTTTCCTTTGAGTTCACCTGTCTCACGAAGTTCTTCCTCGGCAAGAAGGACTGATCTGGAAATCTAGGACATGAGCAGCCGTGTTCATCAAATAAAATGGTTTGCATGCATGGAAAATGGGAGTTCATTGGGTTCATTGACATTGGAAAGGAAAAAATATTAAGGATAGATACAAGCACCTGAGTATTTTGCATGAAGTCAAAAATGTCAGGATAATAACAGTGTCATATCAAAGTATCACAATGAAGACAAAGGCCTCATTAAAAGATAAAAATTTAATTCCTGAAATTCTTAACCAAACTTCTTCACCGCTTCATATCTGAACATTCTTTTTGTCTGCAAAATCAGTCACATGGTCTAACCAATGTGTAGAGCCTCATTAAAAAAAGTCATGTTCAAATATTAAACAAACGCACCCACACACACCCACACACATATAAGAAATACATAATAGAAAATATCTTAAAATACAAGATAATTTTACCTTTTATCATTTTTAAAGGGTTACTCCACCCCAAAATGAAAATTTTATCATTAATCACTTACCCCCATGTCGTTCCAAACCCGTAAAAGCTTCGTTCGTCTTCAGAACACAATTTAAGATATTTTGGATGAAAACCGTGAGTGCCTTGACAGTGTTAATTGTTTGGCAGTCAATGGGACAGTCACAAGCCTACCGGTTTTCATCCAAAATATCTTAAATTGTGTTCTGAAGATGAACAAAGCTTTTATGGGTTTGGAACGACATGGGGGTAAGTGATCGATGACAAAATTTTCATTTTGGGGTGGAGTAACCCTTTAAGCTGAGGTTATTTCTGGCTATAAAATATCATGTGGTGCGTATTTACAAATGATATATGTTGAATTAATAATTCACCAAAAAATCATTGAGAAACATACCTTTAAAAATATATGTTGGTAATAAATAAGATTTGAACATTCACATGTATTTAAAATGTAAGGAAAATTACTTTTATTTGACGGTTAAACCAACAGGACATTTTTAGAGTCATTAGTCTTTTTTTTTTTTTAAATGAATACAAAAACTACTTTTCTATAAGAATTTGGGGTGTGTTTTTAACTCCATTTTTAATTTTCCTTTTACAGTTTTTAATAATAATTTTATGGAGCTTTATTGTCCTATTTTACAACATCAGCCCCTATTCACTTTCAATATATGGAAAAGAGCAGCATGACCATTCTTCGAGACATCTTCTATTGTATATAGAAAATGTTAAATAATATGGGTCTGGAATTATATGAAGGTGAATAAATGAAGACATACTGTTTCGTATTTTGTATTTTTTGACCAAATGCATTTCTAGGTAAACTATTCTTTAAGGAGTTGCTCAATGCAGACAGTACAACCAGTAGGGATAACACAGTCAACCAGTGCTTGAAAATATCATCTGATATGTGTCATTTCAGTCACAAACCACTTTTAAATAGTTGCCATGTTCCTGTGGAGTTCCCATATGCTCACTAAAGTGAGGAGAGGAATGGAGTTCGCCAATTTTCTTAAATTGTCATACTTTCAGAGTTTTAACTGGGTCAACTGTGTGCTGAGGAAAGATAATGCGGTTCCTTTTCATCCCTGACAGAGAGAGATGGAGAAGAAATGGAAGAGAGAAAGAGAGAGAGCGTATGGCTACATCTGAGCTGGGTAAAAATGGGATCAGTCAGTCAGCCCGCACACACACACACAACTAGCACCGAACTAAAGAAGACCAGTCAAAGTGATTCCCTGTGGCATATTAGAGGAGTATGATATAGAGTTGTGATGGTGTGTGTGGGTGTCTGTGCGTGTGTGTGTGTGTGTATGATCATCAAATTCTCCGAAGACTATCTCTGATTATGGTCCATGTCACCCCACAACCCAGAGAAATAAAAGCTTCTCTAAAAGGCAAAGCACAAAACATGTCTGTTCCAAACCCTCGTAAACCACATCAATTTCTACTGTCTACATAGTAAGCTTTCAATGTAACCTAATAAACAACTGATTTAAAAAGCTCTTTTTAGGAAACAATGTTAATAGTTATTCTCTTGCACGATTGGCTAGCATTCACAACTGATTTCAGAAGAATCTATTGTTAGCGTTCTGTGAAGCTAAAAGTTTCACAATTCTCTTAGAATCTCATGTTAGTATGTAGCTAAGCTAAGTTCAATACTCTAACATTAAGTAAACTATATATTCTTATGCATACATGAATGGCGCTCTTGGTGTAACTACACGACTAACATTCACAAGTGATTTCAATAGTCTGATTTTAGCATTTTGCTAAGCTAACAGCATAATACTCCACCATTAAGCAATGTTAAAGGGATAGTTCACTCAAAAATGAAAATTGTGTCATTAATTACTCACCTATATCATTCCAAACCCTAAACCGTGTCAATGTCTACTGTCCACATAGTATCTAATTTTACCTATAAGCAACTGATTTAAAAATATCTTCTTAGGAAACAACATTAAAAGCTGATTTCAGAAGAATCTAACGGAAAGAACGTAAGAATCTAAGCTAAAAGTTTAATACGCCTAATGTTCAGTAACCTTGACAGTCATTCTCACGCACACATAAATGGCACACTTCATGCGATCGACTAACGGTTACAAGGAATTCCAATAGAATGTCATTAGTTTTTGCTAAGCTAACAGCTCAATACTTAATGTTAAGCAAAGTTAAGTCATTCTCATCCACACATAAATGGCACTCTTCATGCAACAAGATGATCAACTACCGTTCACAATTAATTCCAGTAGAATCTCATGTTAGCATGTAGCTAACACTCACAATTGATTTCAAAAGTCTGATTTTAGCATGTTGCTAAGCTAACAGCCCAATAGTCCACCATTAGGCAAAGTTAAAGGGATAGTTCTCCCAAAAATGATGTCATTAATTATTCACCCTCATGTCGTTTCAAACCCATAAGACCTTAGTTCATCGTCAGAACACAAATTAGGATATTTTTATGAAAACCAAGAGCTTTCTGACCCTGCATAGACAGCAAGGGAACTATCACGTTCAAGGCCCAGAAAGGTAGTAAAAACATTGTTAAAATAGTACATGTGACATCAGTGGTTCAACCTTAAAAACCTCAAAAATTCCATCAAAAAAATATCTTAATTTGTGTTCCGAAGATGAATGGGTTTGGAAAGACATGAGAGTAAGTAATTAATGACAGAATTTTAATTTTTCGGTGAACTACCTCTTTAACTGTCATTGTCATGCACACATAAATGGCGTCATTTACGCAACCACGTGACTGAATATTGTTTGCAACTGCTGAGCTACCAGCTCAGTACTCTAATGTTTGTAGTCATTTTCATGCATGCATAAATTGTGCTTTTCAACCAACCACACAATCAACTCACATTCACAATAGAATCTAATGTTAGCATATTGCTATGCTAATAGCTGAATATGCAAATAAGCACCAAAAAACATAAATATTGTATGAAATAATTAACTTTTAATTACATCAAATTTGTTTTATTCATACCCTTCCAATCCATCCATCATCTTGGACTGTTCAATGAACTTGTTGCAGTGCATTCTGGGATTGCCTTTTCCACAAAGAATACATGCAATTATGCCTTTGATTTTGTGTAAAATGTGGCAATATAATTACGCTTTTTGTTGTTTGGATCAGCCTTTGTGATAGGGAACACTACGCCCATGGTGCCTAAAATGTTGCCTAGGTGGAAATTTCAAAAAAAGAGAACTTTTTCATCATGAACTTATTCTATCATGATTCAGATAACAACTCCACATCAGCTTGTAACTTGTAATAAAAAGTACAACTTGTGGTATATTTATCTTTCTCTGAGTTTCTTAATCTTTAAGTAAACCTGACATTGATTTTGGCACAGAATCAACACTGATATGTAGGCTCCGTTCCAAACCAATTTCAAGGCATGATAGATATGCTCAAGGCTCAAAGGCTTTTCCAAAGGATAGGTAATGCTATTGTTCAACTCAGGTTTGATGTTTGATTTAGGCTTAAAGATAGACAGATATATCTGTAGCTGTGCTTTAGTATGGTAAACTACCCCCAGTCAATATTAACATACTTAAAAGTTTCAATTTATAGGAAAAGATTGATTTACAGCCTTAATATTGGCTGTCGCTAATTTACATTATTAGCTTAGCAACATGCTAACATCAAACTCTACGGGAATCAAGTGTGGAAAAGAGCTGTATCCTCAAGTTCATTTCTGAAACTGCTCTGATTTTTTAAAAAAATAAATAAATAAATAAAAACAAGCGATAACTTAACATGTATGTTCAGGATAATTTAACCGCCACTCTCTGAGTTTTGAAATCTGGAGTCATTGTTCCAGAGGAGATGTTTCCATTCTCTGCATTTTAGATGAAGGCAACATCATTAATCAGACAATAATGCTCATAGGGTTTTATCTGTGGAGATAAATTCATGGAAATAAAATGCTACATAAAATCGCCACAGTGCTTCTATGCAATTCAAATGAAAGTTAATTTTTAATATGAAATGTGTTTCTTGTTGCCACCAGCTCTGTAAACTTGCTGACTTGTTATTCAGTGCTGAAGTCGCACTAATCCACTAGAAGTCATTCACCATGGCAAAGAGCATTTTCCCCTACGCTTCATTTCTTTGCTTCCTGCATCGCACAGGAGGAATTAGGGCGAAGTTCCCATGAGGATCTCGTGCAGTGTCTTCTTCCTTTATAACCTGATGTTAAAGGCCATTTACATGACTAGCTAGTGTACTAAATCAAATTTAATCATCAGGACTTCAAATTAACCCGTTTTAATATGAGTGTCGTGTACCGCTTTGACCTCTCTATGATATGTGTTGCAGATAATGTCACAGAAGGACAATTTAATGAGGCTTCTAGGTAGCAAGAAAGCAGGAACCATACATAATAAACTATTAAACAGGCTATCAAAATAAATGATGAATGTACGAACAGTAGTCCCACCCACAGCCAGTTTACTGACCGTTTGATGCATATTTCACACAAAAATGGCAAAAAAGAGGCACACAGAGTCAAAAGTTTTGAAATGCTTGCATTGTGTTAAAGTGTAGTTAGCAAATTTCTGAGGTAGAAAGGTCGATTGTCTATTGTCAAATGTACCAATGCATGAAGCACCACTCACAGAGAAGTCAAACAGAAGCTTTCTGTTTGCCAACTCGGCAAAATTGACCTGATGTGAAATCTGCATGTGGAAATCTTTTCTCCTCATGAGGAATTCCACTTTGCATGGATTCTTTTTGAAATGACTGGATTTTTAATTCAAAAATTAGCAAACAACAGAAAATGTGACAGAAATTCTAAACAACTACGCAAACAAAAAAACTCTTTGCTAACAGACTGCATGTAGTCTTGTGTAACCAGACCTTCAAAGTGAGGTTTGGATTCCATCACAGCTTTCACTGGCCAAGAACTGCCCAAGAGGCCATCTGACTGACATGTAAAGAAACCAATCACAGCTTGTTTTGTTAGGTGTCATGTTTAGGAGGCATTGACTTCACATACTTTAGAAAATCCAGCGTTTATTTTATCCTGGTAAATTTTTATTGTCACAGTTGTAAACATGAAGGCTTTCTTCCTCCATGAGGGGTTTGGTGCAACACACGCATCTCCTGGAAATCCTGTAGAATTCATGAAATCAGATGACGATTCGAAAATCCAAGTGTTTCCCATTTTGTGTGCCATATATTCTTAAAGATTCTAAGAATCCTCTCAGAGAGTTCCTAATTTAGCTTAAAAATTTCTAACTAGGAGTCTTAGCTTAAAAGTGAGTCAGGACCAACATGAGAGCAACTCTGAGCGAGGAAAACTTTTATCTCAGTGAGGAGGTGGGGCTGACCCTGTTGCTAGCTATGATACAGTCTTTTGAAGACTGTGATTGGTTGGTTGTCCAAGAAGGAAATAAAAGAGCGCTTTTAAGAGTAGGGTCTACTAAAAGCCTTCACTTAGAAATCACAGGCATATTTTTTTCCTGTTTTACCCATACTCTCTCTCTCTCTCTTTCATTTTTTATTCACCATGCTGCCATACTTAACATATTTTATAGGAAATGAACAGCGACACAATAAGATTCTGAAAGTGCTGTAATTGTTTGTGTGATCACTTTGCTTATAGAAGGTTGTGAAAGACCCAGATCATCACTGCTGCATTTGCAACATGTCAATGTAGTGATTACTTCCATTTCTGGCGCTATGGCATTTCTGCGTGGTGTCTGAGATGTTAGCGTGTCTCTAATAAGATCGGTCACAAACATGATCCCTGCAAGATCTAATGTGTAGCGTCTTATTAACTCACTGTCATGCATTGTATGCAACACATTTTTTCTCTCTCTTCATGTTTCATCCATTTTCTCCACTGCTAAAGAAACTCTTAAGCCTCTTAAAAGTCCTCATCCGTACTCCTAACAATTTTGGACCTTAAGACCTCTTTTAAGGGTTAAGATGCTTTCTGAATTACTTTTTTCTTTACTAAGATCTTTTCTTTAATTTCAAGGGGAAACACCCACATTTCTAAGAATTTTCTTAGAATTTTGTTACTAGGAGCAACTCTTAGCACTAAGATTTTTCATGAATACTGACATTCAGCCAGTGGTTCATAGGCATGATATCTGAGACTAAACTGCATGTGGTCCTATTGTACATATTTAACATGCTGTATTCGTAAACAACCTCCAATGCTCAAGGGGGCGATAGAGTTCACATATCTGTGCCACTCATCTGCATGTGTTATTCAGTGTGTTATATGTAAGGAATAATTGACGACGGGCCATTGGATTATTAGAAAAATAATGCAAACCCGAGGTGGTGATGCGGTCACGATGCGTAGTATTCCACTTATACTACGGTTGCCACACCTCAAGACATCGATCAGATTATATATTTCATGGCATTCGTCCAGTATTTCTACTTAAATCGCTATTGTGAGTAGGATTATTTCTTCCGCATCTCATCCAACGCTTGTGAGAAGTCGTGTAGTTTTTAAAGGTGCTGTATGTAGGATTGACACCTAGCGGTTGAACTAGGTATTGCAGTCCAAATTCAAAATATTGGAGACGTTTTTTTTCACCCGGCCCCTCCTCCTCAGACTTGACACACACTCAGGTTGCCAGATTAACGACACCAACAGGAACGAGCGCACATGCCGATGAATGAAATTAAATATGCTGTGTTTTCTGCTATCTGGCAACCCGCGGTGCCGAAATACAATTGGTTAAACTGGCAGTGGGCGGGTTTCACAAACCATAACAAACACAGACATTCCGGACCGGAACGCACATTTTCAAAAGAGAATAACTGACTGTAGCATTGTTTTTCAGATAAACAAGTATGTTAATTTAGCATGTTTCTTAAATATCTGCAAACATATTATGGTATTTTTATGCTTTAGTAGAGTCAAAATCCTACATACAGCACCTTGAAGTTGTTTACTGATAAAATCGTCAGAGTAGCGCTAACAACATTAGCGCGATGTATGCTAGTGTGTGTGCAAACTGTAACTGTTATGCATGTGCGGTCTGTGAGGGAGAGAGAGCGGGAGAGATAGAGTATGTGCTTTCCATACATAATAAAGTGTAATTTTGTGGCAAAAACATGGACATGATCTGTCGTTTTTATCCTTTTATTTACTATATTTATTTGTTTGGCCAGTGTCGTTGTGGGTTTTGGTTTGAAAGACCTTTGAAATAACAGAAATCATTTGGCGAAGTGATATGGTTATGTAATGCGGTCAAGAGCTGCCTGGAACTACGTTCGCCATGCATTTCCCTGAAAATAATTGCACACCTTAGAACATTCGTCAGCCAATCAGATTCAAGCATTCATATAGTATAACATGTGGTATAACATGCTATTTAAGATTACTTCAAAATGTTGCTTCTGCATGACAGCTGATAGTGGCATGATAGTTGTTCCAGGCATGATAGAAGAAAAAAAACGACTCTAAAAGAAAACAGTTTACATAAACGCTAATAAAGGTTATAAACGCAACATTAAGATTACAACTCATACTTACATTGCTTATGAATTGTGGTCTGAAACACTTTGGAACGCAACAACGCATGAAATCACGCTTGCGTAGCTAGAAAAGTTTGGGATAGAGCATGTTTTGGGCCTTAAAATGTTTCACTTTCACACAACGCAGTAGCTTGAAGTTGAAGTCTGTAACTTTTATTGGTTAAAAATGATCCAAAATCAGTTTTTGGGCAAGTACATAACCAGCCAGTGTTCAAAACTATCTTCTTACCTTAGCCTGATTCGCAACAGTAAGCTTGTAATAATGTTTTTTAATTTGAGTGGTTTTCGCAGGAAATACAAGCATGCCGCCATTCATCTTAGCATCATTACGTCGCATCTGTAAACATAAAGAAAGAGTCCCGGCTAGTAGGCTATATCGCACGTGAGGATACTGCAGGTGGCGGATTATTAATAGCCTTTTCTCACAGCAGCTGGAATAATTAAACTCATTTTGATGGCGGATTGTAATCCAATCATCAGTGACAACTGGAGATTCACCTGCAGTCACCAGTAATCTACGCTAACACACACTAAATACACATAGTCACGCAATGCCGATGTTGTTAACATTTAAATTTTGAGAACAAAGCATAACAGTAATAATAATTTGCAAGGTTTGCTGTGACATGAGGTAAGTGATCGTTAAATTTAATCACCATTGGTAGCGCAATGTATTGTAATGCTTTTTTTCTCAGTTGGTCAGAATAAAAGTGGCAAGCGTGTTACTTACCTACTTGTTCAGATGACATTTTCTGGTGAAAATTCTTATTCGGGTCATACTTCCAAGTACAGTGAATATTCACATTGGTGCTGGTGACTGGCAGTCACACATCCTCCTCCAAACATTAGATTCATCCACACTGAGAAGCCATGCAGATGCACAACCCACATAAGGATGATAATTCCGTAAATAACTGCAATTGCAGGTTTCAAACAGAGAGGCAAAGCTTATACGAACTGCAGCTTTAAACGAAAATAATTTAATATTTGCAGAGATGCTCCACGGGGCAAATAAACTTATTTTAGTAGTTGATGTAGCTATATTAAGAGTCACAGACAGTTGAATTTAAGAGATTAAGATAGTATAAAACACTTTGAAAACAAGGTTTGGCATGTACAAATAGCCTTTAATCTGCGGTCCTGAAGCACTCCGGCACTTGAGGCCTGTTTTCGTTCCTTCATTGTGCGAGTTGTTTATTATGCTATTAAATCTGTGCCTCTGCATAATGTCAAGCCACATTTACTTTTGCATATTCCATTTATATGTAAATACTGACCTCTGATTAAGGCAGGCAAGTTACATTTCCATACAGATCTTCAGTGTCACAGTGCTGATTAAAAATAATGCACTACTTTACAGGTACTTCCCTCCTGGTGCACCAAAATATGCCTGTTGAGCAACCAAGAAAGAGCACCGATTACAATGAATATGACTTTAAAGCTGTTTATGCATTTATGAAAACATGTAAGGTCACCTGTCAAGTAGTTGGTCATGCATCCCAATGTGGTGCCCACAGTGGGGAAAATATCACTGTTGCTTTTCCTTACAGGGAAAGGAGTTGAACAAGCGCCAAGCCTTAAACCACTGGATGTAGCTCATATCACCTTATTCTAGAGGTTTTCGAAATATGATGCCCTCAAATATGATGATCCCTTGCGAGAGGCCCCATTCCTAAATATAAAGCAGCTGTGTTTTCCTAATTTGTTTTCTGAGGTGAAACATTGGCACAATACACACCATGGCTAAATTTGGTTGATAATTTTGTACACACACAGTTCTGTAATTTGCAGGAGTGACAACCATATTTTACAACTGAATTGACTCCTAAAAATTATACGCAGTGTGTACAGAACCAAATTGAACAACTAGTTGTAAATGACGTATTCAAACTCGTATCAGAGTTGTGTCTCTCTTCTTTATGCACAGTGCAAGAAATTACAGTGAACGAGGCACATTTTGACTCATTATTGTTGCCAGATCTTGTTAGAAAAAAGCAGATAAGAACAAGTCCATTATAAATTTAAATCCAAACGTGTTATCTTGGGAATAAGCCACATACCAAATTATGCCAACTTTATTAACTCCATAAGCTGGATCGCTTTATGAGCCAAAGACGCTTAAAGGGATAGTTCACCCAAAAATGAAAATTACCCCATGATTTACTCACCCTCAAGCCATCCTAGCTTTATATGACTTTCTTCTTTCAGATGAATACAATCGGAGTTACATTATAAAATTATCTTCCAAGCTTTATAATGGATTTAAATTGTAGTTAAGATTTTGAAGCCCAAAAAAGTGCTCCACATTACTCCGGGGGGTCAATACAGGCCTCCTGAAGTGAATCAATGCATTTGTGTAAGAAAAATACCCATATTTAAAACTTTATAAACTTTTCTTACACATTTCTTTACAAAGTTTTAAATATGGATATTGTTCTTACACAAACACATCTCGTCACTTCAGAAGGCCTTTTATTAAGCCTTTATTGAGGGTAAGTAAATCATGAGATAATTTTTGTTTTTGGGTGAACTATCCCTTTCATAAGGTTCACTTATAATAAGTGGACATGGCAACCCTTCAAGAGGCTGCTCTGCAAAGTAACTTTCCAGACATAAACAAAACACGATGGCTCTGTTTATGTTTATCTGTTTATCTCTTTTCCCCGGACATGTCCTCTTTTTGGACCTAAAAAAATGTTTCCGTCTGGGATTTCTAAATCGCTCAAAATATCCGGGATTCAGCTTTTGCTTTCTACAGTCGGCATTCATTGTGTGCGTTTTTGTATTAAAGCCCTGCGTGCTGTTTTATTAATCCTGCTCCCACTATCAATATGCGGAGTATTTAAATCACTTTGGATGCAGCTCGTGTTGGATGCAGGGTTGCCAAATCTTCATTTTTTGCACGGAATTGGGTAGCAGGTTGAATTTTGAAAGTGAAAGTGAAAAGTGAAAGTGACGTGACATACAGCCAAGTATGGTGACCCATACTCGGAATTTGTGCTCTGCATTTAACCCATCCAAAGTGCACATACACAGCAGTGAACACACACACACCGTGAACACACACCCGGAGCAGTGGGCAGCCATTTATGCTGCGGCGCCCGGGGAGCAGTTGGGGGTTCGGTGCCTTGCTCAAGGGCACCTCAGTCGTGGTATTGAGGGTGGAGAGAGCACTGTACTTTCACTCCCCCCACCTTCAATTCCTGCCGGCCCGAGACTCGAACTCG
This sequence comes from Acrossocheilus fasciatus, assembly GCA_036784905.1. Taxonomy (NCBI): domain Eukaryota; kingdom Metazoa; phylum Chordata; class Actinopteri; order Cypriniformes; family Cyprinidae; genus Acrossocheilus; species Acrossocheilus fasciatus. The sequence continues at coordinate 24,826,452 of CM071959.1, read as the reverse complement.
CAACCTTTGGATTACGAGTCCGACTCTCTAACCATTAGGCCACGACTTCCCCTCCTTCCCCTCCTTCCCCTCCTTCCCCTCCTTCCACGACTTCTCCGCTGGGTTAAAGGTTTAAAATAATGCATAGATTATATTTGACTGAAATGCTTGTATTGAAACATTTTGCATTCTACCTATGATAAAACTGTGGTAGATGTTTTGTGAAGGACGGCCACTGGTAGGAAGCCTTTTAGCTGTGTTTATTTATGATCAATATGCATAACGGTGACTGTAAAATATGTATTTTAGGTATGGAAATAACATATTTTGAGTTTTGATTTTTGGGATCGCTGTGATATTACTTTGATTATAAATAGCAGTTACTGCTAATACACAGTGTTACAACGGTGTCAATCATCGCAATTTCAAGACTGAGTTTTGTGCCATACACACATGAAACGATCATTTATGGGATTCGCTCCCATATTTAAATGTGGTTGTCATTCCTGAAGCTTAACAGTGTGTATGTGGCCATAATCAGGCTAAAGTACTTAGCTAATGGAGAAACTCGCACTAAAAGGAACGACAGAATCCACTAATAAACAGATACATTAGTCTGAACCATCTCATTAGCACTATAGGAGTCACACTTGTATAAATGTGGTGCAACACAGACATATTTTAGCATTGCTATGGCTCCAAGTTTAAAAACAAAATAAATATATAAAGCACTGGGTGGTGAAATCAAAATCATGGTTTTTAGGAGCAGTAGAAAATTCAGCCCAGTCTGTCAACTTACACTTTAAAGTTTGTTGAATTTTTGTGCTAGAGGAGATGTTGTTTGAAGTCTGTTGTGAATGATTCATATGGTTTAGTACGCTTAGTATGTATAAACTCTCTCTTCCCACGTCAGAACTCCCAAAAAAGAAAACAACACTTCTTTTTAAAGTCAGAAAAAAAAAATACAAAAAAGGTTAAGGCAACTTTTCTACATTCACGCATTACTGGCTAAGAATCACTCCCAATACTCCTCTTGTGCAGCTACAAGTTATAATGCTGGTGGATTAATAATTAATCCACATAGACGAGGAAGCTTTAATTTGCTGTGCCTCCTGGGTAGGATGTCAAAGAATTATAAGACTGCGTCGCATTTAATGTCTGGATCATTGATGACTTGTGTCGACATCACATTTTGAATGCTATATCGGCAATACCCAAAATGTCACTTGAGTACATCACTTACATCCATAAGTGCGTATGTATCCAAATACAGATGAAGGTGTGAATGAGATAATGAGGTAATTACGGCAAACATTTGATTATGAAAACAATTTAAGGTCAGTAATACCTTTACAATGAAGGCACTGACTTAATAACAAATGCAACAATTAAGTATCAGGTTGATGAAAATCCCAACTGGCCAAGTATGGTCTCCTAATTGTGGTAGTAAATCTTAAAAGTTGGAACGGAAGTTTTTATTATATAACACTGTTTTCTTTGATCCAGATCTATTCCAAAATATATTAAAAAAATATATATATGATCTTTGATCCAGATCTATTCCAAAATATATAAAAAATAAAATAAAATGCATAAAATGGCTTCATTTTCATGACAAACATACTACCGTATATCCACCTCTTCTATGATGAACTACGATAACTTGTATTGAATAAAAAACAAGTTTGGCTAAGTTTTTTGTATTGTCACTGTTATTATTATAAAGATTATTTATCAGAAAACTAAATATATTTTATAACTACTGCTTAGACAAAGACATTTGTCACAAATCAAATAATGCGTTCATGCCATGTAACTGTAATTGCTAGATGAAATCCCAAACACTCTAGCTTTTCTGAAATATTTGTTTCTATTTACTTCTATTAAATACTATTGACAGCAAAATAAATCTCTGTAATCCGAGTAACAGAATTCAGAGTTTACAAATCGTAATTATGAGTTGTACAAAGATGTAAACAACGTACAGCCAGAATGTCATTATGGTTTGAACACACTTATAATATATATATATATACAATATGTGTGTATGTATATCATATGTATATCACAGAGATATCAGATAATTTTTGCTTTTTATGAGGTGCCAAACTTTAGGTTTAGGTTAACTAATTAATCACACATTTTTCTGTAATTTACTGAGATTAATTGCACCTTACTAAACTGAGATACTAAATCATTCACCTCATAATCTTTCATCCAAGTCAAACATATGAGAATAAAAGGCATAATTTTTACATTAAAAAGTTACAATTTTGACAATATGATTTTAAAAGTCATAGTTATTACATAAGTGACCATTTCTGTCGCATTTTTGACTTTTATCTCATAATTCCAAGTTTTTTATCTCATTATTTCGAGTTGTATGACTTTTAATCATATCATTTTGACTTTGTGATAATTTGGACTGTTTACATCATTTAAAGAAATGATTTTTATTACATAATTAACATTGTTGTCACAATTTTGACATGTTATAACTATGAATTATCTCAATTTTAAGTTGTCATAATTTCAACGTTATAAGTCAAATTTTGGTGTTTTATCTCATAACTTCAAGTTTTTGTTCTTTTTATCTAATAAATATGACTTTTTTATATCATAAATTTGATTTACCAAAGCCATTGTCTTTTTGTGAGTCATTCCAAACCTGTATGACTTTTTATCTTCTGTGGAACACAAAAGGAGAACTTCTGAAAAATGTTCAGGATGCTCTTTTTCATAGTTACAACTGGCAAGGAGGCTCAGCCCATTTTATTTTTTTCAATTAATAATACATGATATTTTAGCGCTGTCAGTCAATTTAAAAAAATGCACTAATCACACATTTTCTTTAATAACCACACTTAACGTTAAAACTTGCAATCAAAAATATATCGTCACACTGAATCTCTGAATTAGTTTAGAAAGAACATAAAAATGGTATTGTACATATTTGTTTAATGGCATTGTTTTGCTAATGAAGGCAAGTATCATCAATACCAATACTGGCACTCATGCCTCTGTTACAAAGTTTAGAATAAGTAGATTTTATAAAAAATAATTTTTAATCCATTTCTTAAATAAAATGAGTAATTATAGTCATTCAACATTATAGTAAAATTGAAACGCAGCATTTTTACCTGTTAACTGTTGCAGAACATTAAAGAAATACAACTTCCATAGTGATATATATAGTGATTCTGTCTCAATATCAGCTTTCTCAGTTTCAATAAGAGCTGTTAGTTCACTTTTCCCCACTAAGTTTATTTTGCGTGTACGTTGACGCAATAAGTCCAAAATGCACAGAACCATAGTGATCTTCATACGTAAACCTACGAATGCATGTCTTATTTATAACTGTATCAGTACATTAAGCTAGCCTAGGAGAAAGTGTTTTAACATCTAAAAAAATTACACACATCAGCACTAACAAGAAAAACCGTTCATTAGCATCATGTTCCTGCTATGCTAACTTAAGCTAAGCCAGAGGCTACAATGACTGCACTGACATCGAGACTAAAATATTCCTGTTTGAAACCATCGCAGCCTCAGCACTCACTTTCCTGTCCTCTCGAATCTCTCATATCCTACAGTGAGCGAACGAGTGCGCACTTTGATTTAGTGCACTTGGGAGGGGGGTACTAGATATTTGAGGCCATGAGTACTTGCTCAATTCGTGTTAGCGCAGTGTGAAGGCTGCTGAGAGCCTCTGTACCTCAACGCGGCTCGCTTTTTCTGATCCAGTGGTCTTTGATGTTCCTCCAGCTGGCTCCTGTTAGCCTCCTTTGGTAATTGCAGAAAGGGCCGCTCATCTTTGCCCGTGTCCTTGCTGTGGAGCTGGGCGTCACTTTAAACAGCTTCACTGCAGAGACACAGGCGACTCGTGCTGGCAGGGGACATGGGTAGAGTTAAAAGTGAAGCTGTAATCAGAGAAGCGTGAAGGTTTTACGATCGGAGGTAGACGATTGACGTTGCGGGGGAAGAATGTTGAACTACAAATGTCGCTGATGGGCTTTAAGGAATATTCCAGGTTCAGTTCAACTGAGAGCATTTGTTATGCTAAAAATAATTCATTATTTATTTTCAGAGTGATAGGCTTATATTGGAAGTGAATGTGGCTCATTTTTGGAGTATTTAAAAGCAGAAATGTAAAAATGATAAACTTACTTTTAAAAGCATTTAGATTAATTCTTCTGTTAAAACTGGTGTATTATTTGAGCTGTAAGGCTATTAAAATAATCCTTTTAATTAGTTTTAGAGTTAATGGTGTTCTGTTTTCATGATGACAAAGTCGAAAAATTGGATATGACTTAAAACAGAAACCATTTTTTCATAGTAAAATTTTAGTAAAATACACACACACACACAAAAAAAAGTTAAGTTTTGAACTTTGAAGAACAGTTACTTAATTTTAAGAGAAGATGTTAGCATTTACTCAACCTTCCAAGATGTAAGAAAAAGCATGCTTTGAAATCATAATTATGAGATAGAAAGTCGAAACTATGACACTTTAAGTATTTTTAAGAAATAATTAACAAATAATAAGTTGATGAGACAGAAAGTCACAATTATAAAAAAAAAATGAAGAAATGATGAGATACCAAGTCTTAATCTATGAGTTTAAAAAGTTGTATGACATTACATTTTCAACTTTATCATTACAGACTTTTTATCTCAAAATTATGTCTTTGTATGCCATAAAACATTTCTTTTTTTTTAGATTAAAAGGCATAATTGTTACATAAAAAGTCTAAATATGTGAAATTACGACATAATTCCATAATCAACATTTCTGTTACCATTTTGACTTAAGTCATAACTATGAATGACCTCAATTTCAAGTTCTCATAATTTCAGGTTAACTCAACTCAATTTTGGGGTTTTATCTCATAATTTACTTTTTTCTCTCTTATAATGTCAAGTATTTATCTCATAATTTTGGGGGTTTATCTCACAATTTCCCATTTTTAACTCATAATTTCTGAGGTTTAGCTCATAATTTCTGGGTTTTATCTCATGATTTTGGGGGTTATGTCTTAATTATGATTTACCAAAGCCATGTTTTCCCTTGTGCAGTAAAACTGGGCTTTCCATACCCTTGTGACTTCCAAACCCATATGACTTACTTTCTTCTGTTGAACACAAAAGGAGAGTTTTTGAAAAATGTTCAAGTTGCTCTTTTCTATAGATAGGCTACAGCTGGCAGGGAGTCCCTGCCCACTAATGAGGGAATACAAATTGTAGTTGCAATAGTTAAACAACCATTCCTAAGTGGAAAATTAGAAGAAATATCCAATAAATGTAACTCTACACATCATCCCAAAATTTAGATGTGCTTTTGTCATTTTTGGAGCTTGACAGCCACTTTTATTGTATGGAAAAGAGCAGCTATGACAATCTGCTAAATATCTCCTTTTGTCTTCAACAGAATAACTAAGTCATACAGATTTGTAACAATATAAAATGAGTAAATGATGATAAAGTTTTAATTTCTGAGTAAGCTAGATACCATACACCACATTCACCTCCCAAATACTCCACAAGGAACGCTGTTGCCAAGATAAGGCTGAGAGCACCAGAAAATGCCACATGCTTCAAAAGCCAGCATTATTACACCCTCCTGAAAAATCGGAAAAGTGGGAGGTTTACATTTTTTGTCTAAAGATTGTTCTGCCAGGAAGCCGATTAAATTAACAGTAATTTTCGAGACAGAGATTAAGCCTAGACCTAGACTAAACTAATGGCAGTCCTCCAGTGGAAACATTTTAATCTGCTCTGGGAAACAGGCCCAGTGTTTCTGTGATTTAAAATGTCTTGCTGCTTAACACCAAAATTAAAAAAAAAAAAAAAACACATATTACTCCAGACTACTGCAACAGCAGCAGCTTAATCCATATTTTCTTTCCATTCCCTCATGAAACCTGCAAACAACCAAGTCATATCTCAAACAAACAGTGCAGAACATCTAACATTTCATAAATAGATGACAAAATCGATTTTACATCATGTTAATTTAAGTCATTTGGCTTTTTGTGATTTACGTGCCATGTGAGGAACTATCGTGTCAGATCCTGAACCCTGCGGAGAGCTAAATCGACCTGACAAAAAAACGCTGTCACACAGCATATGAATGATAGCGTTTAACAGATTACCCACTTGGGCGCAAACACATTGATTTGAGCCAGTGAGGAGAGTTAATCTTCTGTAAGCCACACACAGCTGAACAATCTGTCAGCCTGCAGCACTGCGAGATCAGGATCGCAGATATTTAACTTGAACCTTTATGGGGGCCAGAAATGTATAGTGATACTAGTAATAAAGAAATGTAGTAAGCTAGTTTTAAATGCATTTGTCAAGATCTTGGGAATGCAACATTATAGCTTTTAATGTGTAAAATGTGCTTAAAATGCAATGTTTACTTTGGTTTTGGAGTAACCAGCAAAAATCTTGGAAATGCAATATTAGCTTTTTATTTGTAATATTTTCTTAAAATGTAATTTTTACTTTGGTGTTGATAACCAGCAAAATATTTCAACTCATTTCAATGCAACTCTAAGTGGTGTCACTATTTATTTATTTAGTTGTTTGTTTTTTATTATTTATTTTTCTTTTGAAACTTGTCACAGTTTCTACTGTAAACATTCATTAGAAAAGGCATTTTAATCAATTTCAATATTTGAATAGAATGACATTTATTGAGTGAGTGCTTGATTGATTTATTGATGGAAATTGCAATGTCTAATAAAGCTGGAGTATAGCTTCACTTTGGTGTAATACATTTTTTTTTAATAACCATTACAAAATGTTCAATAAAATGTATATTTAATGTATATTATATTGTATAGTATTATTGTTATTATTATCAGAACTAACAACAGATGAAATCAAGTTACAAAAAAAATCATATATATATTTTAAAAATATTTATATTTGTACATATAAAATATATTTCAGTTTGATCAATATTTTAATAGAATGTTATTTATTTATCTGTTTACATTTAATGATATTCTTAATATTTAGTAGTAGAAGTAGTAATAGTGACTATTAATATTATCAGAAATAATTATGGCAGATTACTTAAAACAGTTTCTTGTCTTTTTTAAGATGTCTCATTTAACGGTTGCACCACCTTGACATTTCTGACTACTGCATATCCCACAAAAAAATATCCAAATGCACTCTACATCAGTCATTAAAAACATGTGCATCGTTCAAGAGACACATTCAAGTTCATGTCTTCTATTTTTTATGTATGAATAATGTATGAGCGAATAAATTAATAGATTTAGACTCCGCACATCACTGACCTATAAATAAAAGAAAATAAAGGTATCAGAAATTTTAAGACAAGCTACTGATCTCAGTTTCCTCAGCAGCAATTATGGAGTGTATGACAGGGTTTTTAAAAACAAACTTAAAATACAGACTTTTAATGGGAAGCTCCAAAACCCCGGCAAACCTCTCCCGTGTTAGTTCCTGTTTTGATGGTGCTCATAATTATTGAGAAGAGTCTTGTTTTTGTGCTAAAGTGTAAAACCCTGGAGATGAAACTCCAGGCTGAGGAAATTCTAATTAACCTCTCAGACAACACACACACAAACAGACACATGAAAAAAAAAAGAAGAAGCTGTTTATGAACTGCACAAGTGTTGCACTGTCATTAAATCAAAGAGACTTCAACCACACACTATTCCCGACAGAGTCACTGCCACGAGGAGACACGGCTGAGAGGACATCTTCAGTTATGTCTGATAGCATCGCTCGGGCAAAAATACTGACAAACCTGTTTAACGCAAAAGGCAGTCCAAATTGATGAGAAAAGTGTATGTTTTTATTAACAGGTGTGTTTACATGTTAGGGCTTATTTTATGAAACCAATTAAACTTGTCGTAGTTACAAACGTTTTGATATGCCTTCACTATATATTTTTACTACTTTTCATGTGTCTATATTTTATTGTTTTACCTTCATCCCAGACTTTCAGTCTCAGAATATAAAAATTCAACATAGGAAATATTTATTAATGACATTGTTCAATCTATCATGATCTAAACCAAGAGCGAACCAATCATAAACCACTGCAATATTCGCTGTTTTGAGTGATATACATTTTTATATGAATTAAGACTGTTCCTCAGTTATGGTGTCACTTCCTTCACAACCAAATAAAGTCGGCCAAATAAAGCCTTTTTTCATTTTTTAATTGCTTTTAACAATGAAACAACAGTAAAGAGCATTCTTGTTTAAAATCATGGTTTTAAAAAATTTGTAAACAATTTTTATTGTGTATCTTAAGCTTAAGTGTTAACAAAAAGTGTTAAATATTATTTTATTGTGTATTTTATTGTGTTAAGTCTAGTAAAAATTGAAAGTAAAGACTGAAGTCATAATTAATACATAAAGTTAATTTTGAAGTTCAACTCTGTATCTTTGTATCTCATAATTTCGACTTTTTATCTTATAATGTTTTTTTGTTTTGTTTTTTGTTTTTTTAAATCTCATATGACATTTTCATCATTACTTTTTTATTTGGATTCTAGTCCAAATAAGCTTCTATATTGTTGTGAAGTCAAATTCTTGTCGAAGTGATTAATGTCATAATTATTACATAAGAATACATTTTTGTAGTAATTATAACTTATGACTTTATCTTATGATTTAGACTTTTATAACATAATTAGATTTTTTTGCATACATTTTGATTTGGATACATCAAATTCTCATAATTTGGCTTTGTGAAATTATGCAAAAAGTGTTAAAATGTTCAAAATTATTCAGTCAAAATGTTATTCAATCAAAAGTCATAATTATTACATAAAAACGTCAATTTTTTACTTTCGTCATAACTATGAATTTGTATCTCAAAATATTGACTTTTTGTCCCATAATGACTGTTTATCTCATAATTTGTTCATGATTAGACATTTTGTATCTCATAAATTTTAACTTTTTATCATAATGTTTACATTTTGAATACATCAAATTCTAGCTATGCAATTAGAATTTTATTATTTAAAAATAAAGAAATATTTCTACAACAGTAGGCTTTCATATCAAACACATTTTAAGATAAATAATTTTCTACAAGTCCATAATAAAATAATATGAAAAATAGTAGAAAAGAAAAAGAATTTTCTTTCTATGATGAGTCATGTGACAACAACTTTTATTATATATATATATATATATATATATTTGTATAAAAAATATTATTCTATGATTTTACTATTTGCTTCTTGTTCTAGCTGTACTCTTCTGAAGGATGTTTGAAACTTTTTATTGCTAGCACTTTTCGTGTTATTGCCTTTTTATGATGAATTGCTTGTATTCCTCATTTGTAAGTCGCTTTGGATAAAAGCTTCTGATAAATGAATAAATGTAAATGTAATGCAAATGTAAATGTATATACTGCTTCATTAATAATCAGAAATCCATTCCAAGTGCAACCAAGAAATAATCAGAAATCCATTCCGAGTGCAACCAAAAAAAAAAAAAGAAAAAAGAAGCAACCGAACCATAAAACGACATGAGCCAGACTCTAACTCCTGTGGCCTGTGAGTGAAAACAAATGTATTCTATCTGTCCGGATGAGGTTTATTAAATGCCGTGTGTATTCCAGTCAGCTGTCCTTTGTATAGATCCGTGCTGGTTTAAGAGCTTTTTCCTGACCTCTATTATGAACTCCATCATAGCTCGGACGGCACTGGCTTTACTAGAGATTCATAAATTAATCATTGCATTTACATAGTGATATCCCACGAAAGTAAAGTGCTGAAGAGGTGAAGTCAGCTAGATTGCAGACCAGACTTATGATTATCTACATAAAGTCTGGTGCATTTACTAAAATATTCTATCCAAGCGCTCACAGACGTGTAATAACAGACTAGCATGTAGCAAAGTGGTAGATTATTTGAATAATGGCAAAGAAACCCACAAAAAGTGTTACAACAGACAGCAAAGAAACTGGGAGAATCCAGACTGATTTCAGTGATATTTCTAGTGATGTATAGCACCACCTGGATGGAGCCTCTAATATCGGCTGTTGGAGTGGAGATTTAGTGGGTTATAAACAGGAGATGAATATAGAGCTATTTTAAACAGACCCATATTGGACCAAGATATTGAAAGATATTGAGGTTCCCTTGTATGTGAGGGAAGCCAGGACTTCAGAAATCCTTATAATGCCAGAGATTTGAAGACCAGACTGTCAAATTATTATAGAAATGTCAAGTCTGAAAGGATTAATTTCACACAAGCAAGTCAGCAATCATTTCAGATGCTTCTATGCAAAGTAAGCTTTTGAGACTTGTCTTGCATTACTTGGCGTCAATTGATTTATTTTTTCTAATAATCCTTTGATCATATTCAGTTTGAACATATACCGTATATTTCACTAGCCCAATGTTAGATGCTTTCTTACAATTTCATCTGATTGGAGAAATCATGAAATATAATTTGATTACTTTAACTTATGTTACTGCATATTTAAGATCGTTTAAATTAGTGCTGTTTTACAATTTAAGAGTTTTATTATTACTCTAATGCCAAGTTCACACTGCACGATTTTAGCCCTGATTTTCACTCGCAACAGGTTTAACGAAATTGCCAGACAAATGTCCGAAATCGTAGGCAAATCAGTTCATGCGAGTGACAATCGCGCATTGTGAATTATCAAAGACGCGATCTGAGAGAATCGCCGATGCCCGTGAAATATTCGGCATGCTAAATATCTGGACCTATCTGTGATTCTAATTCCTGCTGTGAGAAATGAGTTTTGACTGAAAAATACATCGGCGATGACCTACAGCCAATGAGAGAGCAAGATACAGGGCAGCGGGAAGGTCGGGGAGGAGTTATAGACCACAGTATCAACAATGATCCGACGACTTTGAAAATCATGCAGTGTGAACTCGGCATTATCTATTGTCGAACTATGGAAGGCAGACAGGGCCAAAACTAATCTGAACATGTCTCTCATTGCGCACACATTCTGGCCATGTTTGAACATATAATACATTATAAAGCAGATTTACCTCTGGATTTACCCACATATTAATCCTTTTTTTTTTTAGTTTATTACGGCATTGCTTTACTGATATCTACTGTGCTAGAGTAAATTAATTAATGTCGCTAACGTAATTAATGTTCATGTAAATTGAGACTTCTCTATAGAAGCCCGTTTCCACCACTGAATAAAAAATAAAAAGGTGACTTCTGACTTTTTTTCTCACAATTGTGAGTTTACATCTCAGAATTGCGTGATACAAACTCGCAGTTGACATTTTTTTTCTCCGAATTGGGAGATATATACTCGCAGTTCTGACTTTTTTTCTCAGGATTACGTAATGTAAATTCACAGGTGCGAGTTATAAAGTCAGTATGAGTGAGATAAACTCACAACTGCGAGAAAAAAATCTTGCAATTCTGACATTTTTTCTCACAAAATTCTGAGAATAAATCAGCCTTGATATAAACACACAACTGACACACATGATATAAACACACAATTGCGAGAAAAAACTTGAAGAAATTCTCATTTTTTGTTGTTATCCTTTTTTTTCTCACAAAATTCAGAGAACATATCTCATAACATATGTATTTAACCCCCTCAGAATTGCAAGTTTATATTTCACAATTCTGAGGGAAAAAAACAGAATTGTGAGATAAAAACTCACATTTACGAGTAAAAAATCTTTATAACACAATAGCGAATTTACAGCGAATTAGCGAATATCTGACTTTATAACTCACAATTACAATTTTATATCATGCAATCCTAAGAAAAGAAAGTCAGAATTGTGAGTTTATATCTCCCTGTTCTGACTTCATTTCTCAGAATTACGAGTTTATATCTCACAATTCTCCAAAAAAAAAAAAAAGAAGTCAAATTCATGAGATAAAAACTCGCAACTAACTTTTTTACATTTTATATTCAGTGGTGGAAACGGGCTTCCATACTTTTCTACCTGAGAAAGAACGTTAAAATAAACAACTAAAAAGGACAGGAGAAATCATGACATAAGACTTGCATTACTCACAATGTACCAATGCATTTTCCCTCATGAACAAATATAACATCTGATGTTTACATACGTGCATACCAGTTTACCATTAGAAGATCTTTCATGAATAAACATGGTGTCTGATGTTTGTATACATACCAAGGTACTATTGCTTTACATATGCAAATATAGTCTCAAATACAGCAATTTCATTGGCTGCTGTGCGTGTTGTTGCGTTAACTTGGACAAACTGTGAGTGTTGATATGGTCAAATTTCAAGCATTCCATTTAAAGATTTTTGTCCTTGTCCACCTGCCATAGTGAACTGTGCAAAATAGTACTGCCATAGTAAAAACATCAAACTTAATTAAGTTTTCCTCACATCCATTCATCGCACATGCAACTCTTAGGACATAATCTTTGATCTGGATAGAATTCAGCTTTCTATACCATTTATATGATCAAAACTAACCACTTAGCAAGCTGATGTTTTTTTTCATTATCTGTACGTCAACATTTAAGATGAGTAAAAGTTATGCATCGTTTCAAGGGCGTGCGGGACGTGAGGAGGACTAAGACTGACTCCAGTTTTCAACGACGCCCTCTGGCAAACATCTGACAGAACCACACTTTTCGAAAAAAATAAAATAAAATCTAAACCCTTATTCACCAAAATGATCAGCAGGCAGCAAATTCCATTTCAAGGGTGAGTTTCAAACTGCATTTAGTCTCTCTTTCAAAAGAAAAGATTCCAACATAATAACACATTTACTGTGACAAAATAATCACTAATGAATACAAATATTACAAAGGCTTTTTTAAAAAAAGAAATAGGCCACAGCAAACCCTGTGCTACCAAACAAATTACACAAATTCTGTAGAGGCTCTTTGTAGCCGACAGAGTCTTTCAGCTTTCTAAATCTGTCAGAGATATTTGACAGACTCTCAATGGAAACAGACCCAGAAACCAGTGAAGCATTAAATGAGAGAGCACACATACAGATAATGAGAGGAATACGGCATAAAACGTGTCTCAATCGAAAACGCTACTTTTTATATGTGCACAGCGCCACCTTGTGGTCACTGACTCCTAATGCACTGGAAAATGTCGCTCAGCCTCAAATATTTACACACACACACACACACACACACACACACACACACACACACACACACACTCTGGGTTAATCAGTACAGATGACATTTCACGTCCAGCTGAGAAGAAAAGCAGATGTTACCCTGTGTAAATGCTGAAATGTGTATACAAAAACACATCTTCACATTCTGCTAAGATTATACAGTTTAAACCGCAAAGTTTTTGGAGTGACAGATGTAAATCCCCTTAATTACTGTTCCCCGTGTTTACAGAATACAGGAATCATTACCGATATTTACTATAGTAAATGTATGCCATGATCTAATTTGTTTCACCGTTTACACTGTTTAAAGGAACACTCCACTTTAAAAAAACAAATAGGCTCATTTTCCAACTCCCCAAGAGTTAAACAGTTGAGTTTTACCGTTTTCGAATCCATTCAGCCGATCTCCGGGTCTGGTGGTAGCACTTTTAGTGTAGCTTAGCATAGATCATTGAATCTGATTAGACCAGTAGCATCGCGTTCAAAAAGCGACCAAAGAGTTTCGATATTTTTCCTATTTAAAACTTGACTCTTCTGTAGTTACATCGTGTACTAAGACTGACGGAAAATGAAAAGTTGCGATTTTCTAGGCCGATATGGCTAGGAACTATACTCTCATTCCGGTGTAATAATCAAGGAACTTTGCTGCCGTACCATGGGCAACTTTTCATTTTCCGTCAGTCTTAGTACATGATGTAACTATAGAAGAGTCAAGTTTTAAATAGGAAAAATATCGATACTCTTTGGTCGCTTTTTGAGCGAGATGCTAACGATCTAATCAGATTCAATGATCTATGCTAAGCTACGCTAAAAGTGCTATCGCCAAACCTGGAGATCGGCTGAATGGATTCGAAAACGGTAAAACTCAACTGTTTAACCCTTGGGAGTTGGAAAATCAGCCTATTTTCAAAAAAGTGGAGTGTTCCTTTAAATTATGTTATAATGTTTCCCTCTATTATTTTATTGTATTGTTTATGGTCATGCCAATAAATTGCAATGGAATTTTAATCTATTTTTAATAATTATTATTATTAATTAAAATAATAAAATAAATACTTAAATAATAATATAAACAAATATGACAAAAATCATTAAAATAATAATAAAAGTGTTGTAAATCATTTAAATATAATAAAAATATTTGCAATGTATGAAATTATAAAAAGTTTTAAATAATATTCTATTAATATTAATAATATTATTTACTTATATATATATATATACACACACACACACACACAAATTTAATAATTAGAAATAAAATATAAAATCCCCATAACTCCTTTTCTGTTATTGTATTAATATAAGATTAATAACACTGTACCCCACTGAGCAACAATTGATTTTAGGAAGCCCAATACAGCACGTACAGCCGTCAAAGAGGCCCAAAAGGCCATGGAATCCATCAGCTGCTTCAATCAAAGAGCTTGTTTCTGATCGTATCAGCTGCAAGTAATGCAAATGATTGCTGGGCTTTGTAATCGAGATGAATGTATGAGTCCTGCACACAGACTTGTTCAGTGATTCATTATACTGCCAAAGACACAGTGCAAACCAATCAGGAAGAGATCTGATCTAATGTAGGCTAGAAGCTTTGTGGCACCTTATTGTGTCCTTTCTAAGAATCCAACCACAGACTATAATTTAAAAAGCACAAATGGAGATCTCAAACGCAAGCAATAAAAGTCCACTCATTTGAAGCTATAAAGTGATTAGATCATAAATAGTGAAGGAAATAATGCACTGCGGCACCAAACAAAACTGCAACCGCAGGTAAAGCAGAAACAAACAATAAAAGCAAGGAAAACAAACACGCTGAGCAGCTGGTACACTCCGCAGTGAGTGTCTGAGCAGTCAAGTGTGCAGTAATCTGTGTTTCTCGCTCTCTCTCCCGCTAAGGAAGGAACTCATCAAAGTGGAGATTAGCTGCGCGGCCGTGATTATTTTGGGTGCTGTAATGTAACGGTTCAAAGGTGCCATTAATCTTGGCGTTCAGATGCACATCTCATTCCGGAGAGTCTCCATGATTCGCTCACAAAGGGTGAATGCAGCAATTTCTGAATTGCTTTTTCACTCTAAACAGACTAATCTAACCTTCTCTGTAACCTTCGTGATAACTTATGCATATGATTTCAAATCACAACTCTTAATGTCAAGTGTAAAGTAAGAGCTCCCTCTGTTGGCCAATCGAGGTGGTGCTTCTGTTGACTGACAGGGTTTTTCGTAACACAAACGGCCTCCAGGGCTGACCTGAACTCACAATGGACCCCAGCTCATGAAAATTCATCAGCCTGTTAACATAACAAGCTGGACTTATTTTAGCATTCATATTTATATTCAATAAAATGTCTCTAAATAAAGCATGACATATTGAGCATATATAAAGCAGATATGGGAATGTGCGTATTTATAAGTGTGTGGCATTTCAAGGATAATTCATATATTCATATATATATATACAGGGTTTGTTTGTATAAAAATAATATGATAACAGCTAATCTTTTTGTAATTTGTAAAATGATTTTAAAGTAACTTATATATATTATCTATATTATAGATTTTATATCTTTTTTTACTTTTACAGAAAAAAATAGAAATAACTGAATCAGTATTCAAATATTTCTATCCATAAAAATTCAAACACTTATATAATGACATGTTTTGTCTTCACATTTGAATAGAAATATATCTCACATTAAATAAACATTTATATTTATATTAACATTTTTTGTGTGCATATGTATGTATGTATACGTGTGCGTGTGTGTGTGTGTGTGTGTGTGTGTGGTCAAAAGGACATAAAAATACACATGATCATTATTGTATCATTTCATGTAGCCAAGAATATGTGCAATGCAATGTATAGTGTTTGTACATAAACCACTGTAATCGTTTTAAAATGTTCCAAATTGCTAAAACAGTTCAAACAGGTCAACTTCAAGCTGTAATTTTTGCCCCATTAGTGGCAGCAAATAAAACTGCAAAAATGACGGCAGTAAACAGTGTTGGTGACCTGTGCAATGTGACACTGACACTCTTGCTAATAACCCTGCAAAACCCAACATGCTAAATCCACACTATAATCACTACTGAAAATATCCCACTCTCTAACACTTCCGCATCATGCTAAATGAGTCCCGCTAAAGGGGAAAAAAAACAAAAAAAAAACAGAAATTGTGCCCAAGCACCAGCCTCCTACTAGGTATTGTTGGGATATTTCCGAGTCTAATCCTGAAGGCAGAATCCATTACGCTTGGTGGGAAGCAGTGAGCGTCTGTGATAAGCGCTCGCCACCTCAAAGACATGAGGTAAAATACAGCAATAGAAGCCTGGCTGCAGGGTTAAGGGTATTAGCAACCCTACAAAAGCAACATTTCACATTAGAAATACAAGCAATTTTGGGAGCTAGGTGGATTCCTACAGGGAGAAAGAAAGTAGGCGCCATCTAAGATGTGACTGCTGTCACCTTTTAAACAGATTTATGGGCCATTCACACGCAATGCATTTTTTGTGTCGATCCACATCAGATTCGACAAAATAAATCAATCATAAGCACTTACTGCAAACACACTGCTGTCCCACACTCTCAAAAAATGTGTACATAACTTAAAATTAAACAGATGAGGACACAACGAAGATGCTAATTTTTCAAATGCTAGTACTAGCATAGCATAAACATGCTAACTTTTACTAGAGTAGCAAGCTGGACAGTGTCTGAATCTATTTTCTATTCTTATGAACACATCAGCTAACCTGTCAACATTCAAAATCACCTTTTTGTGACTTTTAGTTCATTAGCTTTGAGGCTATATGCTAGTGTTATCCTAAGCGTTGACAAAACGCTTATACTTTTAAGAAATATACGTCTTTCTCATGCTGTGATTCGTAACTGTTCATATGGATACAAATTATTAACCATTATATAGTGTTAATAGCTACTCCTTATAACACTTGAAACTGACTAGCAATAGGCAGTACCTGTCAATCAGGCTAGGACATAAGCTAAATGCTAACTAGCTGTTTTAAAAAGCTGCACTCCAGCTTTCTAAGAAATGCATCAGAAATAAAACAAACATCCCCCTTATCTTAAATCACATTTGTTGAAAAATGTTTTCATTAAAAAAAAAAAAAAGTGTCAGAGGTATGCATCCTACAGAGGTTAATGCTTATGCTAATGACACATTGCTAACTCTGGCGCCAAGTTTAGCTCATGATATCCACAATCAAATTAATTCCTATTACTATACTATTTATATCAAATAAAGTGGCAAAATATGCAAAAAAAACAAACAAAAAAAAAAACACAAAAATAAAATATTGCACTTCTAACAAAGCTAATAAGCTAATAATGCTATTAATTGTATTTTAGCTACTACATTACACTACATCATTACAGTATGTTGTATTTCTTAGCCTAGATGACAGTCACAAATGATAATTTAGCACAATATGCAAATAACAGCGACAATGAAACCAGCATCGTTATTAACTAAAACTATACAAATCTTAAGTGAATTAAAGTTGAAATATAATGACATGTAAAAATTAGGTGAAAAACTTAATGAAAAAAACTAAAATGAGAAATTTTGCATTTGCAACTAACTGAAATAAAATAAGTTCTGTTATGACAGTTTAGCATGGTCATATACATGGTAATGTTAATGTCTTTGGTCTTGGAGGAATAGATCTGCTATGCTGCTGCTAATACATATGCCAATACATCCACAGACATGCTGCTGTGAGTATGTATAGGAAATACTGCTGCTGCACATATAACATACTGTATATGAAATAACCCCCATATATAACATACATGGAATCACCCTGTAGCAGATCTATACAGGTGGAGCTGGGGAGGGAGGAGGGTTTCTGAAGTGCCCTGCAACTGCTACAGCAAGCACCATTGTGTGTGTATTATATAATACATGTTATATCTTTACTGTGTGTGTGTATATATATATATAAATATATATATATATATAAATAAAATACTAAACCAAAACTGAATGAAACAATAGCTGGAGGGTGAATCTGTCACACTGATCTATACGGCACAGAAACGCTCCAGTGGCTCTGCTGAGAAGAGTGTAAAAATCCAAGCTGATGTCTTCCTTCCTCAGCAGATCTGACACGGCTCCTGTCCAAATGCTTTCATATCTGCTGTGACGAGCTGGATCCTGACAAGCAGCAGTAAGCAAACCTCAGTAAACACTAATGTATGGAAGAAAAAACTTAAGTAGATGCGTATAAAAAGAAACAACACCTTGAACTAAGTGCGACCTTGTAGTATTTGTTCTGTATGCTTTTTTCCCAGCATTTCCTGTGATTCCTCCTGGAGGGTGAATGTTGTTTTAAGTTAAATGACAGGCCCTGCTGTACAATAACATTCAATACACGGCAGACTGAGTGTGTTTGTTCCCAGTTGAACAATTCCACATGGAGCAGCATTTAATTTCACAAACTGAAAGCATAAAGTGTGTATTTGTACGCAGGGATTACCCAGACATCCTCTCAGTGGGCAAAAATAGCAGTCTAAACCTGCAAGCAGCCAAAGATTGAGGAGAGTTCAGCAAAATGTGAGGAGCTGGTCTAAACCGGATGATGGCCAGAGACACAGTTTATATCTGAACTAGGGATTTGCAGTCTTCCAGTTAAGAACTAAATCTAAACATGTGTCCATAGTTATTTTTCTGATAGAACACTGTGTTCGCAACACCAAGGTCATGGGTTCAATTTCCAGGGGCCACATACTGATAAATATATGTGTTTAAATGAACTATACTGTTGGCTGCTGTAGATAAATGTGACTGGGTGTTAATTCATTCGAAAATACATTAAAAATGCAATTCATATGGTGACTTCAAGATATCAATTCTATGAATAAAAAATGTATTGGGTAATAAATAAAAGTAATGTGTCAGGGTGATTTTACAATGGAGAGAATCAGTAAAAGAAATCCATGAAAAGAATGAAAGGAAGAAAACATAGTTAAATAGTTTGGCTTAGTTACGTTTTTTTATTATTATTTTTCAGAAAAAAGCAGCAAAGTGAAAAAAAACCACCATGAAAAAACAAACAAACAAAAAAAAAAACAGGAAATGAGCTCATAGTCTCATACAAATAGCACCTTTTTATAACAAGCCAAGATTATTATTTCAGGTTGCAAATTATCATGTGGTCCCAAAAACCAATTATACGTATCATTTAATAATTTTTGGACTTTTTTTTTTTGTTGTTGTTGTTCTAGAGTCAGTTTAGAGTCTAGAAATTTATTTTAATGCATGCTAGCTCCTGCATTTCTCCAACAATGGTAAATGGGACGTTTCTGACCCTATTATTTCAACGCTCAACCTCATTCAGGACAAATACAGATCCAACTAACTACAGCAATATAACACAGTCCATGTGGCATTGTGTTGGGCAGCTTTATTGATTAAACCATTCATGAAACAAGAGATGGGAGAACAAGAGTGAAAAGGGGTTTGAGATTGGTTTGACAGATTTAAGGCTGATGGGAAATCCAATCTACACTCATAACATCCTCAAGGGGACAGAAAACTACTAGAGGACATCAGTGTCCGCAATCAGAGACACCCGAGCTCATGCAGTCCATGTGAAATAACTGAGTCCTTCAGTAAGATGAACGGCAAATGTCAACATCAAAACATCCGTGATTATATATGTATATATATAAAAGGTGTCGTTACACTCCATAACACATGTGAAAGTGGAAGGGAAATTTATATTGTTTTGCAGTGTCTGCTGGGAAAAAAACCCATCAGCAGTTCATTAAAGGCAAATTGAATCTTTCAATTCATCAAACACGCCTTCATTTATAATCACACATTTTAGGCCTCGCTGCTCCAGAATATTTAGCAAGCATGCAAATCAACCAATGTCTTATTTTTGTAGACAAAATCTTTCAAAACCTAGTTAGTCGCCTACTTAGATAGCATTTCTAAAGTATCATAACTGCCCTGACGCCAAGGGCAATACCTGTTTAGTTAGTTAGTAAATTAGTTAGTTAGTTAGTTTAGTATTTTACGCAACGTTTACTCAATTCACTAACAAACTAAAAAGCCATTCCATTTTTTATAAGCTAACTGTTTTACACAATGTTTATACTCAAATAAATGGCCATTCCAAATTCCCTTTTTAAATACACTGTAAAAAAAAAATCCATAAAATTTACAGTAAAAAACCGGCAGCTGTGGTTGCTGGAATTCTACCGTAAAATATACGGTAACAACATTTTAGGTTTTATGATTTTAACTTAAATTTACAGTTAAATACCGTAATTTCATTAACTGATATAATGTTAATACCAACCTATTGAAGTACTGAAATATGTTTTGTACATTTGAAATACACTGATAACCACCAAATGCAGAAGGTGATGAGAAAATCACACGATGAACCAAAGCCCATCAACAAGCAGCTTTTAAATAATAACATATATAGAAGGTGCACAGTGTCATTCACACAAACACTAAACACCATCATGGTGAGACTCATTAAACTGAAATATGCAATAAACATTAATTTAACAACATTAGATGTAACATACAACCCTAATAAACATAACTGATGAGAAAAAAACTAAGAAGAAACCTAGTTATTTCAAAGAAAAAACATACAATTCAAATAAAATTTGAAATGCAACGCAGGGAATTCTGGGAACGTCAATTTACGTTTTTTTTTTCCCTGTAAATTTTACATTCTTTTTTACTTCCAAAAGCGGTATTTCACCGTAAAATTGTCTGAAATGTCTATTACAGTTTTTCACCATATATATATTAGGGGAACTTACCGTTAACCATTCAACAGGTTTTTACCGTAGCTTTTTCACAGTTTTTTACCGTTAAAATCACGGTCATTTTTTAAAGTGTAATTGTACATACTGTTTACGCAATAAACAACCAAGCAAACAAACAAACAAATAAAGGACCATTCCAAATTCATTTTTAAAAAATTTTACACAATGTTTAACCAATAAACAACCTAGCAAGCAAGCAAACAAACAAACAATAAATAAATAAATGGGCATTGCCATATTGTTTTTGACAAGCTAAGTATTTTACACAATGTTTACTCAACAACCAACCAACCAAACAAACAAACAAACAAACAAATAAATAAATAGCTTACCAAAAACAGAGAAATTTGCAAGGACTAAGTATTTTACAAAATGTTTACTCGGGGAAACAAAAAAACGAAACAAATGAATGAATGAACGAACAAACAAACAAACAAATGGTAAAATCCTTTTTAAATAATTTTACATAATGTTTACTCAAATAACCAAGCAAACAAACAATAAATAAAGAACTTTCTTTTTTGATCAGCTTAGTATTTTGCACAGTATGTATTCAAACAAACAAATAGATTTCAAAACAAAAATGTTATTTATGTTATTTATAAATGAATTCTAATCAAGTGGACTCAATTAGCAGCTGATCTCAAAATTCATTTTGATATATTTTTATATCACCCTCTGGGTGTCACGATTGCAGACTGTGGCAAACGAAGAACACGGAGACGAGGATAAACTCAAACTAAAGTATTTAATAAATAATCCAAAACGGGGTAACACAAGACAGAAAGACTCAGAGAAACACAACATCGACGTTAATACCGGACACAGGACCATAGAAAACACAGGGATAAAGTAATAAACATAAAGATAATTAAACAAACACAGCTGGACCCAAATGAACTCATAATGAAACAATAAGGACACGAACAGGAACAGAACCAAATATGGGTATACAAGAGGTAAAACTAAGTCAAGGGAAGCACGAGACAGAAAACCACAAGACACCACAAACACAAGCCTGACAGTGGGGTCAAAGACCTGTGACTGTAAGCTCTGGTGGCAGGACAGTGAACGGACCGCAGTTCACAAGGAAAGATGAAGCTGTGCTCAGGGTTTGTTGAGCAACAGGACACTGATCCTGAGCAGCATTCATAAGGCATGAACACAGTATGACAGAAGCGAAAGCAGCCTGCCCAAAGTCATTTCATTCATTAACATGGATTTTCCACAGCCGTTTCCTTCTGTTTGATCTGAGAACACGGCTAATGTTTATGTTAATTAACTGATTTTACAACCGCAAAACCTGAGAAATGAGTCACTGCATATAAATGAGAACCAGCCAATCAGACACTATGATTAGAACACATAATAATGCATGCTAAATTTATTTTTTCATTTTTTTCTACTAGCTTTAATTTTCCTGACATTTTTATTGGCTGCACAATAAAAATGTCATTTTTTTTTTCTGAACATCTTTTTAAAAAGTGTAAAGAGGAAAAAGGAAAGAGAAAAATGTTATGGATTATTGTTTTATTTCATATATATATACACACCACACTCTTTTAAATATTCAGAGATTTCAGCTGAGGCCAAAAGCAGATAATGCTGAATCTGACTATAGTGTGTAAATCACAGCTGGAGTGGGGAAGAGAAAATTGCTTTTATTGCCTTTCCAAATTATGCAAACGATTAGTTGAATAAAATAATTGTGAGGCCCAGCAAACTGGCAAACAGATACTTGGCTGCTGCTTGGCTGAGGAAATAACATCAGGAGGGAAACGCGACGTGAAATAATAATAGAATATAAAGCTGGAACTGACTGTGAGGAAAAACAGACCGGCATTTGATACGATGATCTGATCACATGATATAAACAGATTAATATAGATAAAACAGGAAAGAATGCATACATACTTATAAAATTTATTCTTTACATTTATTTGTATAAGTGAATATGTGTTATTATTTTTAACCAAATCTAAAACCATTAAAAATATATTTTAAAATAATTTATAAATAAATAAATAGATCATTTTACATAGTTTACTCAAGAAACAAACAAATAAATAAACACATGATGATTTCTAAATTCATTTTAATAAGCTTACTAATTTATATAATGTTTGCTCAAATAAATAAATAAATGGCCAGATTCCTGATTAAATAAACATATAAATGTTTACTCAACAAATGAATGAATGAATGAATGAATGAATGAATATTCAATCAAACTTTCATTTTTGGTTAGGTAAATATGTACAATAATATATATTAAAAGATATATATATATATAAAACAACAAAACTAAAATAAAAAACCAATACAAACAGAGAGTATAAAAATTGCATATAATATAAAATAACAAATTGAAAATATATTTAAAAAAAACTAATCATATTTTATATTTATACATACAATTATGTATATAATAAAGGGGTTGTTATTATACTATTATTATAATAAAAGGTTTATTAATATTACCTAAAATTTAAACCCATAACATAGTTAAAAATGCCTAACATTTTATTTCAGCTTGTTTATATATATTTCATATGTTTATAAAATGACAAAAATATATAAAATAATGAATTTTCTATAAATGTTATATGAAACTAATATACGATAGATAGATAGATAGATAGATAGATAGATAGATAGATAGATAGATAGATAGATAGATAGATAGATAGATGATAGATAGATAGATAGATAGATAGATAGATAGATAGATAGATAGATAGATAGATAGATAGATAGATAGATAGATAGATAGATAGATAGATAACCAAAAAAATAAACATCAACTGAAATAAAATAAAATAAAAACTTTTATTTCAGCTAATAGCAACATTTTGTTTTTATTTTTTTTATTTTTTTTATTTAATAAATACTTGAGGTACTTAAATAACTAAACAAACTAAAACCTAAAACTATAAACATGATAATGGAGTCTAACAATATGAAGTGAAATGTTGCAGGGTGAGTAAAAAAATTTTTTAAAATGTAAAAAATTAAAAAATTAAAAAAACAGCACTGACTGACTGGCTGATAAAATTAGAAATATAAAGGTGGAATGTAAATTTCACACTTGGCGAATGAGCAGATTCATTTGATCTCACAACGAGCCGGTGAATAATCAGCTTGTTTTAACAACCCTAAAAAAAGATGAGAAAATCAGCCATGCAAGACAGACTCGCCTGAAGCAACCGTTTTACACATGAGCCGTAGTAAAGAGAAAGTCTGTAATTCATCTTTTAAAAGGTCAAACATGCTTTAAACACAGTTCAGCCTGGAGAAAGAATTACAGACACAACCTACTGTTAGTACAACGTGACAACTCTTTAAATATGAATGAATGAACTAATATCACTAACATGACAGAAATATCCTACACAGTCACTTAAACACCAGTCAGAAGTGTTGACAAAATAATTGAGGCACAAGATCTCAACTGTTTCTTCTAGGAAGCAACGAGAAACACCTGAAAGTTGTCGTTAGTTGAAAGAATGGCAAACACTGGAGCTTTAAATCAGTCAGATCGTGCGTAGCTGTTCATTTCTCACAGGAGAAACACAGCCTTAGTTCTCATGTCTGTTGAAGTGACACATTGGTATGGATTTGTACTGAAAGTATGAGATATAATGCAGAAGACGCTGATAAGTGTTTGGTTAGCGCTATCAGGAGCCGGCAGCTGTTCACCGCTGTCCAGAGAAAAGCAGCTTTCTTTTATTTTTCACTTGGACTTCTTGAAATTTCATTAGGAGCTGATAGTGAGAGCGCTTTATCTCTGTTGGTTGCTGGATTAAATGTGGTTTTAAAAGCAGACTTGTCTGTTTTTAATGTGTTTTTTTTGTAGAGAAATGTACTGTGTTACACTCAATGACAGAATGACACACACACACACACACACACACACACACACACACACACACACACACACAAAGCTACCTGATGTGCAGTTGAGTTATATACAGATATTTCAGTTTTTATATGAGTGTTGATTATTATATCTGAAAATGAATAAAAGTTAAATATAACAGTTTTTGTAGTATGACGAGAGTGTTTTCTGAGTCGTTTATAAAATTTGTTTGGACAGATTTTTCCTTAAGTAAACTAAACTATTGTTATTAATATCGGCAGATATTGATCATCATTCTTAATAATCGGTATCAGTATCAGCTGAGAAATTTAGTATAGTGCATGCTTAATATCCACACATATATGATTAATATGAAGTTTTCATCAACTGGATTGTGTTATATTATATGTTATAGTATATTAAGCAGGTGTGTGTGTGTGTGTGTGTGTGTGTGTGTGTGTGTGTGTGTGTGTGTGTGTGTGTGTGTGTGTGTGTGTGTGTGTGTGTGTGTGTGTGTGTGTGTGTGTGTGTGTGTATACACTGAAAAAAAGTACTCATTGAATTTACTAAAAATTTTTAAGGTAAGCGGTTGCAATCAATTTATTTTAGCTACATTTAAATAAACAAATTTAGTTGACTAACTTTCAACATATATATATATATATATATATATATATTTTTTTTTTTTTTTTTTTTTTTTTAATTAAATACAGCTAAAATAAATTGTTTGCGACCACTTATCTTATTTTTTTTTCAGTGTATGCAAATTATATTTGCATACGATGTACATTTATATATGACACTTTTTAATCATGATCATACAAAATGCATTATAATATTTTAAAATGTATTTTCTACATATAAGTGTAATACTAATCATCATCATAATAATATATGTATTATTATAAAACAATATATAGATTTATAGAAATATGCATATTATATTTGCATATATAATGTACATTTAAGTCAAACTTCCAGCCCAATGAGACATCTGTGCGGAGTGTCTGTTCAGTCAGTGACAGTGAAGCACAGGCTCTTGGAAAGCAGCACATCAAGCTGCCCATCAGAGCTGCAGGCAGGCCTTCATTTGTGCTGGAACAGACCCAATCAAGATCCAGCTCCTCCGCAAATACACCAGGAACCTTATTTATAGTTGAATTCGCCTTTAAATAAGACATGTATGCTATAATTTGTACACGCTTCAAGTATAACCACACCTAGTAACAGCATAGCATTGCTCTAGTAACCAATGTTGTCTATGACTTGCAATATCACCGAATCACATGGAGAACTCATGATCACTCTGTAAAAATAATGTGAGTGCACTTGTTAAACACACTCAAACACGTTCCATAATCAAGCTGACAGACGGTCATTATTTCTGCAGCGGTCTGATCTCCTCATGCAGCAGTGGCTGGAAGGAGGCGGATCTCTGAAGATCTGGTTTAACATGCTCGCTGTGAGCGCCAGTGGCCTGAATCTCTGGCCGGCGTCAGTCATGCATGTTTGCACAGCTGTGGGCCACATGAGCACCACTGGAGCTGAAGGTACCACAGGGACAGCTGACAATAACGCCAATCAGGTCTGATCCCAAACGCAGGACACTGGGACACCTCAGCTTACTGACTGAGCAAAATATACGAGCTGTTTGGTCTTTGGTAGGTTTACTGCATGGCAACACCTTAGAAACCAGCCATAAAAGTTGTATTTAGATCTAAATTATTAATGACATTTTTAGAATATATTTTATATATTATATATTTGTATTTAATATTTGAATTAATTATTCATTTAAATAAATATATTACTATCATATCATAATTTACATTTATGTACTTTACAATATTACATTTACATGATTTTTATATAAGTTTTTATATTTGCCAACTTTTTTGAAATTTCAAATTTGAAATGAGCTCATTTAGTGGATAAAAGTGTAAAATTTCTCCATTTAAATATTTGTTATGTTCTCTATGTTCTATTTTGAATAAAATATTGGCTCGTGTGATTTGAAAGTCTTTTAGTTTTCATTTTGTTCGAATTTAAAAAACGTCCCAACATTTCCGAAATTCGGGTTGTATAAAACATAATAATATTTTATACTAAAATAGTAAATAGCGTATAGTAAATATTTATTTACTATATAAAATATAATGTCATACTACAAACCATCTTTGTATAATATTTTATTTAAAAATAAATAAATATTTCCAACTTTCTCACACCATTTAGGGACTGTGCCAGACTACAGACATAAAGACAACTGTCTCTCTATAAGCCATTTTAAAAAATAAAAATAAATAAAATAAAAAATAAAGTAAAAATAAAAAATAAAATAAATAAAAAACAAAAACAAACAAACAAAAAAAAAAGACTGCTACCTGTACCGAGTGCAGTGACCAACTGTGAGAAATTTTCCCAGCGGGGTGTTTATTGGTTTTTTGTGTCGGGGTGAGGATATCATAAGCAAAGGGATGAAAGATAAAAGTAACAATAGGCATGAAGGCCAAGTCCCTCACAGCTAAACCCTGAGGAGATAGCCAAGCAGCTTTTGTTGGTTGAAAAAAGAAAGTGTATAAAAAGGGAAAGACATAAAAGCATATCATTTATGAAAGGCTCAAGTAAAATCCAATCCTTTCTGTCTTGCAGTTTGTCTCAATCCAGGGCAAAAACTGCTGCTGGGAAAAACTTCCACGAGTGAGGAAAACCACGGGAGCTTTAATTCAGTGTGATCGATGTAACGGTAAATAGATTCCTCAGACAAGCACTATTGATCACAAAAAGAGCTGAACGCTTCACAGCAATCATCTGTCATCTTCTGGAGGTCTAATATGGCGTGGGGAGAAATGGCCCTGTAATCATGGGAATTATGGGAAAGATACTGTGTCATTACATAAGTATTATATATTTTCATTCTGGAGGCTGAAAGTCAACATGAAACTGTCCACAAGCCTATTTACTTCTCAAATATGATGAAGAAAACAGGATATTATGAAAGAAAAAAGTCCATTTTTACTTGTCAATTACTACTAGTGTTGTTACTGTTAACTAAAACTACTAAAAATATATTTTTTAACTGAATTAATATTAAATAAATATTAGATTACAAATTTAAAAATTAGAAATAAACCGAAATAAAATTTAATACATTCTAGATTATAAATACATTTTAGATTACAAACTTTAAAAAATAAATAAAAAAATCAATTTAGGTTGAAGTAAAATTACTAAACCTGTAATGAAAATATATTAAAATTAAAATTGAAATATTAACAACGAATAAAAAAATCATAGCATGTAACAAAATTACCAAAAAGCTCATAATATTAATTAACACTATGATAGCTAAGAAATAAAATATTTTGAAATAAAATAAAATGAATATTAGATTAAAAACTTAAAAAATAGAAATGAACTGTAATACAATACATTTAGGATGAAGCACTGAAATTAATAAAAATGAAATAAAAATATATTAAAATCAAAATAGAAATAAAAATGACAAAGCAGGTAAAAAACAAAAGACTATTCAAAATTTTAATAAATGCTATAATAGTGTATAAATAATTCCAAAATAACATATTTTTGTACTGTTGTGGCAGTAAACAGCCTCAAGGGGGCAATAAACAGTGCCATTAAACAGGTTGTTTTTATTTAAGCAGATATTTAGTATTATAAATCTGTCAACAGTTTAAAATCAATCTAATAATCAATTTTAACTCTAACTTGCAACAGAAATTCATAAAAATTCATAGCTATTTTACATTTTGCTAAATTGGTGTGTGTGTGCACTTACAATCTAATAAATTTTCATAAATCCTGTGCAGGTTCGTAACTTTGTGAAAACTGGGTTGAATGTTGCTCAGCCTTTACAGTAATTGAAAGATGAAAGAAAGAAAGACACACTTTATGCTAATGCTAATGCTATAATGCCCCTTGTGGTAACGCTGAGGAAGTAGCGCATACTTGCGTTGTTTATGAACTGCGGTCTGCCATTACGGAAAGCAACAACATATGAAAATTAGCTTGTGTAGCAAGAATTTGCATTTATGTATTTGCGCAGAGTATGCTAACTGATTTGTACTTGCGAAAAGTTAATTTACTAGAATTTGCGCATTGTGAGTGTTGATTTTGGACTGTGGCAAAAAAAAAATTCTCTCCCCATCTTTCACAAAAGTATGCTAAAGCCTAGCAATGCATTTCAGCTAAGCTAAGAAAGCTACGTTGCCAGAAAGATGCTTTTGCTGCAGTTTCCGTGGCCTCCTGCCAGTTTCACAGCACAGTGAATGGGGTTAGACGCTTGCCGTCTCAACACAAGCTTTCATCTTGGATTATATTCTTCATCTCAGCAAGTGGAGAGTCTGCTACTCCTGCCCTAGAGCTCTCTTTAACGTCCGCCCACCATCGCGCAAAAAAAGAGAAAAGCTCCCCACAGACATCTCTCTTGAACATCATCACACCGATAATTCAGATTCCTCATGTTCCACTTGTGTGGCGTAGGGGCAGATCAGGAAAGCGTGAGTGCTCACATGAGACAGATCTGCCAGTTCGAGTCAAAGGTTGAGAGGGAAAAGATCCTTTCGCACTCCACTGGGCCGCATGGAAGCTTTGCACCGATCACGAACGCTTAAAATCACAAGTGCTGCGAATGTATTACTGTGGTCCTCTGGAAACACACCTGCTCGGTCTCAAAATCTCACCGGAATTCACTACGTGATCACATTTTGACTAATAATATTACTTACACATTACATGTGTGTCATAGATTAAACACAACTAAAAATGACCATGGTATTACTGTGTTTTTGGATGGTGATACCATGGTACATTTGGACGATATGCACTATGGTGCTACCACTACTGTATGGGAAATGTACCATGGTAGAATTATGGTATTCTTGGAAGAGCTATATGAAAACCATGGTGTGAATTTCAGTTGTATATTTTAAAGTACCATTGTATTACCATTGTACCATTACTATGTTACTAACACTACTATTTGGGAAATGTACCATGGTAGAATCGTGTTAACTTTGGAAGTACCATATAAACACAATGGTACATGAATTTCAGCACTATTGTACATTTTGAAGTACCATAGTATTATCATTCATGGTACAGTAAAGGATTGAGCTTTAACACATCTGCCATGGTTTTACCATAGTTTTTCATACATGTACCATAGTGATACCACATGTTTTTCAACATACCATTGTATTACAATGATTTTTTGACATGTACCATGGTAATACATTTTTTTTTCTTTCTTTGGGATGTTGTACCATAGAAACAAAGTACCATTATACGGCAATGAATTTTTGGACATTGCACCATTGTACTACTACTACCACACTATTTTGGAAATGTACCATGATATATCATGTTATTTTTGGAAGTACTTCATAAAAACCATGGTACATGAATTTCAGTCCCATTTCAATATATTTTAAAGTACTTTTTGCACATCTATCATAGTTTTACCATCGTTTTCCCTATATGTACAATGGTGATACCGTGTTTTATCATTTTTTGGACATGTACAATGGTGATACCGTGTTTTATCATTTTTTGGACATGTACAATGGTAATACTGTGTTTTATCATTTTTTGGACATGTACAATGGTAATTCTGTGGAGGTTGTTGGACGTTGTAGTGTTTTTGGATATCTAACATATTTGAAGGTATTGCTAAAAGTACCCTACCATAGTTATTTGAAGGTATTGAGTATCTTGAAATATCATATAAACACCACTGTATATTGTCACATCATAATGAATAAAACTGGTTTTAAACGTTAGATAATTTTCAGCAACATACTGTATAATAAAATATGACTTACACACAGAAGAGTCTTTGAGGGTCAGGTGTAAGACTTTGACTGTATGAAAACTGAAGGTTTGTGCTGAAGAGATGAGAATAGGTTGGATGTTCTTTTAAATGATACGCAGACCTCAAACTCAAAGCGACAGGCCCCTGCAGCCAGAATGACAGAACGCGTCGTGGTTCCCCTTCTTGATCTTGTGTCTTGGAGCCACAAAGCAAGTCATCTAGAAAGGCAGAATTACACTGAATAATGGCCATTATGCGGGAAGTAAACAGCACAAAGGCACAATAATGAGTACTAGAGACTGCTGAACGCAAACTACTGCGCTGAGAGCAGAGGATAACATCGCAGCAAGAGCTATTTTAATCTGATTCACTGAAATATGCCTCCTAAAGACACAATTAAATCAGAGTTTTGTGGTTTTTAGTCCATTTCTGTTAGAACTGAGGCTGTGTTCTTGTCAGTGTAGTCCTAAAAGTTGAAAGTTTTGGCAAAATTATTGACACAGCCTTATCTTACATTTCAAATTCGATTCACGTAAACAGAATTGCAAATCAGTTTATTAAAAAGGCTGTTTAGGCTAACAGACAACGCTGACAATAACAGACCACAAAAACACTTTGAGACCAAATGATGTCAATAAATAAGTAGAATTACCCTTAATAGTGACAAGCTTTGGCTTTAGAAAAGTAAAACAGCTATTGCTAACTGCTGAGGACACGTTCGTGCAGTTTTGTACTGCTTAATGGCCATCTGCCTCATTTATCAATTGTACTAAGCCAATACACGGTTGCCATTGCACTCAAAAAAGCGGGAACCATTTCACAGGTGGAAACAAACATGCAAGTGACAAAATTTCAACAAGCAAATTCAAATTAGTTATTGTTAAAAAAGCTGATACTCGACCAACATTTCAGTGGCTGATTTGATTGCAATTGCTAGAAAGCTGGGTGGCTAATGGCTAACAAAATGCAGCTGTGTATGTGATACAGGCGAATACAATTTGATTACAGCAAATGAGACATATATGGGTAGTTGACAAGTAAAAATTGGACTGTGTCCTATGGTGTGACATAGTAATAAAAAAACTAAAAAATTAACATACAAATAACATGAGAAAAATGTATCTTCATTCTCAATGTTAGAGGTTATTTCTTTTTACATTTTTCCGTCACACCATAGGACACATTGATATGCCATATAAGCTGAAATTAAAAATTCTTACATCAAAATATTTTTTTAAATACAATATTCACAAGAAATTCACTCAAATATATGGGCACAAGGCAGAGTTAAAACATTTTTGTCAAATGACCAAGCAGCAGTACATTAGAATCTCAAAATTCCCAAATATATGGATATATTTTCAGTCTATAAAAACTGCTTCATTATAAAAATGGTTTTAAGGGTTTATGTGCAAATCAATAAACCGGAAATATATAAGCACCGCCTCAACTCCTTGACATTAACAGAAGCACATATGTACATATTATGGATGGCAGACGAGGCCAAAAGTCATTAAATGGAAAGAGTGAAAATTGGCCTTGTAAACTCTGTTAATGCTGTCCATGTTACAGTTTTTTACAATCATTAATCAATGCACTAATAACAGAACCTTCATGTCATTTTTCAAAACTGTGTCTATTAATTTCATTACAATGATCTAACTATCAATTGATACAACTGCTCAAAATGCTTCGTAACTGTTGCGTTACTCTTGAAGCACAGTTTTATGGAAAATTATGAACAACATTACGTTTAGATTATGAAAGTGAATACTCTGAGGACTGCGTATGTTCAGGTATAATCAGTTTCACGATGCTTATTGTTGGGACAAAAAAAAATTAAAAATTTCCATTTAAAGACTTTTGGCCCCGTCCACTTTCCACAGTCAATAAACCAGTAATAGCTTATAAAAACACTGCCTCGAAACCTTGACATCAACAGATGTACATATAGTGCACAAGCCTGACACTAACAGTCAATATAATGCGATATACAACAATTTGTATAATGCATGTTTTAAATGCATGTTTTACACATTGTCGGCCCGTTAATAATATTATAATGCAATATAACAGTCTAATAGACAAGCAAATCCAAAATTTTATTTATTATGTCTTTTTATATAAGCTATGTCCTATGCATTGACAATAATAAAGGACACAAATATTCCCTGCCATTAACAATGTAATGTAGCACTGGAAACATTCAGTCCAGTCTGTCCTCTTTATATCTCCTGTAGTTAACACTAATTACACGCTTTGCTTCCTGATACAGTGTGTACATTTATAGCGTCCTCTTTATCTTCATCCTTTACTTAAACCCTCATAAATGCCATGGCAACCCTTCTGTGAACAATAGCTTTCAACTTAATTTATTAATTACTTTAACAAAATTAAAATAGCGCTGTAGAGCTTGGGTTGAGATATGAGCACAGAAATGAAAACGCACTAGTGTAAACAGGGCCATAAAATGTTTCCGTCCAGAATTTTTTTTTAACGAATCAGTTCAATTAATGATTCAATAGACAGCCATTTGTCGCCACCTACTGGCGTAACAATGTAACTTCTAATCAAATCCACTAAAATATTAAACTCTTTTCATACAACACAAGAAATAATGCTCTTTTTCAATACAAAAAGTTGCACAGCATAACTTTAAATCAGAAAGCTAAAATTGAGTGAAGTTTGTCGGTGATAACTTACCTTTGTAAGTACATACTCAGATCAATGCAGGAAAGATAAAGAGGGCAATAGTACCAGCGAAAGTTAGAGGAGATAGCCTGTCCATAAATTTAGATTTGTAGACATTTATTGTCTGAGCCCGACATTGATTTTGGTCATTGCAGACACTTGTCCATTTGGTTCATTTATCTCCAGAGATAAATGAACCAAGGCAAATGTATTGAGCTGTAGGAAGTTTCACGCTTTAGTATCTGCGTCGACTATCAGACAGTTTCTAGTAATTAAAGATTGTGAAAGTGATTTTTTTTTTTTCAGGTTCAGAGAGTGGGGTTTTTGAAGAGAGATTGTGTTGTAAACTTTGCTACTTTTACTTAACTTAGAATTGAAACTAATGTGATAAAAGTAAAAGTAATTATATTTAAGGATGTATTGTATCCATTGACATTTTAAGAAAGCATCTATAACATAAGTCCACAAAAATACAACTTCTCAAAAAAACGTGGACTAGTGTACAGTACTGTTAAAATGTACTACTATAGCTTACCTGATGGATATCACTGAAATTGGCATCTTGAAATGTTAGCAAAATGGAAGAAGGTAGCACTGGCTGAAACGGTATACAAAACCCTGCAGATTTACACTGAAAAAAACAAAAACAACTATCACTTGTTTCTCTAGGGTGTCACTTTGGTTACATACATTTATAACATCTGAGAGAGATAGCTGTTATTTGGTTAGATTGATAATACCTGAAGAGAGCTAGCTGTTAGCATTGCCATTCATCTCAAAGGCAGTTATCGTGGTGGTGTTTAAGTCAAAGAAAATTGAATAATTTAAAGGGATAGTTCAACCAAAAGTAAAAATTTGGTCATTATAACCTCATGTCCTTCCAAACCCGTAAGACCTTCATTCATCTTCAGAACACAAATTATTTTTGATGAAATCTGAGAGCTCTCTGACCCTCCATAGACAGCAACATAACTGACACGTTCAAGACCTAGAAAGGTCGTAAGGACATGGTTAAAATAGTCCATGTGACATCAGTGGTTCAACTGTCATTTTTTGAAGCTACGAGAATATTTTTTTGTGTGCAAAGAAAACAAAAGTAGCAACTTTATTCAACAATTTCTTCTCTTCCATTTCAGTCTTCGGCACGTGTTATGTAGGGTGACCTTACGTACCATTCCCCAGACATGTCCTCTTTTTGGACCTAAGAAAATGCGTCAGGCCTGGATTTCTAAATCTTCTAAATTTTGCTTTCTGCAGTCGCTCATGTGCAGTTTTATATTAAAGCCCTGCACGGGACTGTTTTCTTAATCCTGCTCCCACTGAATTTCTGACCATTACCGCCTGCTCATGCAAACATTCTAATATTGAATATAATTTTTGCACATCAGGGAGCCACTATCAACATGCAGAGTATTTAAATCTCTTATGAATGAGCGCTCGCTGTTCACTTTCATTTTCGATTTGGTGATCACGCACACTGTGTTAAGGGAGCACATCTTATAAGATCAGATATCTGTGAATCTTTCAGCATGGTCTGTCAGTCATCTCTCCTTACTCTCAACCCGACAGTGACTGTAAAATATGTATTTTAGGTATGGAAATGACATATTTTGAGTTTGGATTTTATATAATCCCCCTCAAACCCAGCCACCAATCCATATAAATGTATTAACTCAGTATTACAAGTTTATACAATGGTAACTTTTTAATGTTAAGTTAGCTTACAACATGTATTGTGTTAGTTTAGCAACGTCTTTTGCAGATATAGATTTGACTGTCTTTGATCATTCCAGTATGATGAACAACATACATATAGCCACCATAGAAACAGCTGCTAATGAAGCATCTATATATGTATATCTATGTCTGCATATACCAACAGGTGCTAATGTGGCTATGCTAATCTCAACTCTCTGCTTAGGAAATTGTGTTTTCCTGCATGGCTTCGACAACATACAGCAATAAATGTCCCGTGGAGTTAAGAACGATACTATTCTTGTTTATATAAAGACACTTAACTGTAAATCACAGAACAATTTGGTTCTGAAGAGAATACAGGCAACAAATTGTCAGTGAGAAGGTTTTAAAGGTTAAATGCTGCAACTCATCATAAATGGCTGCAGATGTCACCGCAAAAGAGCACCGCTGTATGTTTGTGAACTAGCTGAACCCCCACATCTCTGACTAAGTGATGAACGGCAGACTGTCTTTCGCGGGAGCTGCCCTCCCTGTGGTTGTCTGCGTTTACAGGCCACTGACTCTCAGAGCAATCAGGCCCCAGCAGGCTTTACTGCGCAGAACCAAGCAAACCCGATTGTATGTGTATGAAGCCATCGGTGTCGCTCATCACAATGTCAAGTGCGAGCAGGGTGAGTCACGGTGAGACACGTTCACTGTCAGAAAACACTGACAGTACCACACCAAACCACTCATGGGAAACAGGACAGGAAATAAACATTCCAGACATTGTGTATTATAATGGTTTGAAATGAAGCTGTATTTATCTGCTTGGGTGAGTCATCAAATCACATTACACACAATTCCAATGAGTGACCTAGATGAAGATTAGCTAATGCTGCTGGCACGCATGTCACTTAACACGGCAAAAACCGTATTCAACACAGTCTGTTTGGGGGTTGGAGTCATATATATCCCTCCCTTCCCATGATGCTCTGAAAGTAAGTACGAACATATGACAAAAGGAAATGACATTAATGGTTGTGAATCATATTTGTTTGATGATCGGGGCTGTTATACGCTTCATAAGCACACAAGCCTGTGGGACAATCTGGCAAAATGTCGCGCTCAGGAAAGAACAGCCAAGCAAATTAATTAAACACTTCACCACATGCTGAAACAAACCTATGATTAGGAAGAATCTGGCCAACATCAATGTGAATATGGTAATTAAGACAACCAAATTGGAGAAAAAAGGTCAGGTTATTCCATTTTCATGAATAAATGACTAACATGATATAATTATCATTTAGGATCTAAAATTAAAAGCTTAGTTCATCCAAAAATGAAAATTTATGAAGATTATTTACTAACCCTCATGCCATGCCAAAACCTATGTCTTTCTTCCGTGGAAGGCAAAATGTGATTTAAATTAGAATTGATCTGAATTTAATTCAGTCGGCTATTAACTACTGGGACTGGATGACTGATTCAGTGAGTTGAATCTGCAAGAAGCAGATTCGTTAATGAATCATTCAGGTTTGTGAACTGCATAAAATGATTTATTGACAAATGCAGATTCCAAAAATGATTCGGGCAAATTTTTCTGTGAGTAATGGCATTAAATTTTTTCAGTCTGTTCTTTCACGCAAGCTTTAAAAGACTTGTAATATACTCAAAAATAATACTCATTGATTCATTCAATTTTGTTAAAGCCATAAACTGATTCACTGAAAAAAAAAACTGATTAAAAAAATGATTGGGTCAAGATTTTCTGTGAATAATGACCTTCATTTTGGCCTTTACTTTCGCACAAAGTTTTTGTATAGCTTCAAAAACTTGGAATAAATTCTGATTCATTAATGAATCATTCAGTTTTGTGAACTGCATAAACTGATTCACAGAAAAATGAAGATTCAAAAAAAATGATTTGGTCAAGATTTTCTTACAATAATGACATAAATTTTGGTCTGTTCTTGCACACAAAGTTTTCGTTTAGTTTCAAAGGTCTCAAGAAACAGGTTCATTAATGAATCATTCCGTTTTGTGAACAGCATAAACCGCTTCATTGAAAAATACAGATTCAAAAAAAAAATGATTCAGTCAACATTTTGCATTAATGTTGGTCCATTCTTATCCACACAAGTTTTTTTGTATACCTTCAAAAACCTTAGAATACAAAGTTCTCTTTGATGTTTCTCTTTTGAATATATACTTAATATCTGCATTTCTTAATGAATCATTCAGTTTTGTGAAATGCAACTGAAAAATACAGATTCAAAAAACGATTCAGTCAATAATAATGTTAAAACTTTTCGGTCTGTTTTTTTTTTTTTTTGTATAACTTCAAAACACTTCGAATCTAGCACATTTATAGCGCAAATCATGTGGACTACTTTATATTGCTTTTTATTTTTCATTTCGGGGCCTTAGTCCTTATTCCCTTTCATTATGCTAAAAAAGATTTTGAATATTCTTCCAAAATTCAATTTTTGACATGAAAGTAAGCAAGTCATTGTCACCTGTCAAAAAAAGGTGAAGACACATCGTTCTAAATAAATAAATATATGATTTTTAGTGGCTTAATGCATACTGCACATAATATGTAACACCACATGGAGCTCTAGACAAATTAGGAATCCTAGTAAAAGTCATAAAAAGATGTTTTGTATCTTGCTTACATGCATGAAATGATTTCATTTCATCCAAATGAATACATTTCACCCATGGAAGGCAAATGAACCATAAACATTTTCATTACAGTTTATCAGTTCAACCAAACTGATTGTGTGAACTGCATAAAATATTTGAGGCCCTGAGAGCTTCATGGATGAGCATGTCTAATGAGAATAGCAGCATCCTAAGATTTAATACAAGACAAACAAGAGCAAAAATGAGGGTCAAGGTAGGGTTACAGTTTTCTTAACCACTTCAGTAATATATATATATATTGTAGAAGATTTGTCAAAAACTATTTTGAACGTGATATAAACATCTTTGGGAATGTCTTACCAACAGCTTTCAGTAATAGGTGTACTGAGCAGAGTCACGTTATCGCTCATTGCATTTAGTCATTTTCATTCACAAGATAGCGAACCACACATCTCTTCATTACCGCATCTGCTCGTTCCTGCGAGACCCCAGAGTCTTCAACGTTCCCGAAGCTCTTAATATGTTTATAATGAAATATCAAGCGCTTCTGAGGATGAGGGCTGAAGAGACGTTGTGGATTTGTCGTGGAGAGTCGTGAGGGCATATTTATGCCTCTAAAGACCATGCGCACGTTTGCAGTTCGAGCGTGGACAGTAATGTGACGAAGGCCTGCTGCTGCTAGTGTCGTTTGTTAAACCGGTGAATTGATAGGAGTGGGATGTTAGCCCGAGGGATTGTGTGGAAAGTGTGGCACCAAAGTAGATTATGCAAATTGGATGCGTTATCTTGATCGGTTCTGAAAATAGATGGGAAACTGAAAAAAATTAAGAACTTAAAATTAACTTGAGTGGAGTTTGGGGTGTGTTATTGGATCTTTTTGATCATTTAATTAATTTAATGTGTATTTAACCCAAAATTACTTTGTTGACAATGAGGTCTGATTCACCTGGAGCCAGATTTACACAAGACTCAACAGTTTTGCAGATACACTGTAGGGGTTTGACGATTCAGTTTTTTTTTAAATTAAATTCGCACATAGGTCACTGTAAAATGACCTGAATACACTTCTGCTATAATGAGAAAGTTTTCATTTCTGAACTAAAATGAATTTTGATATTTTGGGTGGTAAAAATCACCTATACTGATATAATGCTGAATAAAAACAAAACACAACAAAACTTATTAAAATTGTTGTTAACATTAACATAAAATTAACATTGTTGTTGTTGTTGTTGTTATGTATAATTAAACCGTTATGGTAAAATATTTGTAATATTTGAAAAAAATAACTTGTTTGCCAAAATAAATAAATAAATAAATAACAACAATATTTATTATTATTATTATTTAAAAAAAAACTTTTGTTCACCATTTGATGCACACAATGCACATGATATATTAATATATTAACACAATATATTAATACTTATTGTATTAATTATTTATTAAAACATCATATTTTAATAATAATAATAATGAACACATTTTACATTAAATTTCAACATGAATAAGAGTACATTTCTAAGAACTTGACGTGTTGTAGACTAGATTTTTTAAAGG
Source organism: Acrossocheilus fasciatus (assembly GCA_036784905.1). Taxonomy (NCBI): domain Eukaryota; kingdom Metazoa; phylum Chordata; class Actinopteri; order Cypriniformes; family Cyprinidae; genus Acrossocheilus; species Acrossocheilus fasciatus. The sequence continues at coordinate 24,787,241 of CM071959.1, read as the reverse complement.
ATTTTCCTTTTTTTCAACATGGATACTCTTATTTGTTAAAATAATTAAGATTTGTTCATTTGTCTAATGTAGATTGTCTTGCATGCATTGAATTTCATGCAAAAATTCCTTAAAATGTTTTTTTTTTTTTTTTTTTAAGATTTATGAGTATATTTTCAAGAACTCATGGCGAGATTTGTAAAGTGTGGAATCAAAGTGAATTAATCTACCATTATGTAAACTGTTGCATTTTTCTATAATGCAGTTTAATGCTCTGGATTCCCAAATGTTTCATATGGCTTGTGTTCAAAAAAATAATATGACTCCATTCACTGACAAACATATACAACCTCACAATCTTTTTTCTTTTTTTTTTTTCTTTTTTACAACCAGCCAGTACAAAAAACTATTGTCGAGACAATCTTTCTGTGATTTGACAAACAATGTTTGCTATGACTGGATTTCAGCAACAGGGCACAACCCTTTGATATTTAACATACATGCAATTCCAGAGCCTTCTAAAAATAGGAGGAAGATGACGGCTCTATAGCGGAGGGCAAATGAGCATTCTGCTCTCTGACCTCATCCTGCTCTGAGACACGAGGCAGAGGGAATATTTCTGAAATGCCATTTCAAATGGCAACAGCCACATTCATTACATTTTTTTTTTTTTTAATAACAAAACATAACATATCAAAATAAAATGAAATACCTTAAAATAAAATAATATGACATTATAATTGATCAGAAAAATTGATAAACAGTATTTAAAAAAAAAAAAAAAAGCAATAGGACCAAAACCTGGTGCAGAACTCAGTTCAAAGTCTTGAGCATTCATGCAGCTACGATCAATTCTGCTGGAGTTAAATGTGGGAATCTGTCCAGATATACTGCTGCAGCCACAACAAGATATGATCAGGCAATGCTCTATCAGTGCTACAACTTCCTCCAAATGCACACACACTGTCTGCAAACTGCAAATTCATTCTCGCTATTCTAATTTAACTCGGTTCTTATGATTAATGGGATCTTGCGTCTTGGAATTCAAATTCTGATAAGGAAAGAGGATTAGCTCCTGAATGAGAGAGAGAAAAACAGAATAAAAATGCAATTTTTCTCCTTGTTCTTCTGAGTGTTTCCACAACATTTTTGGTCAGCACTGAATAACGGAGTTCATTGCTAATTAACTATATATGTCATTTACTGATTGTGAGTAACTTCTGTTTTAAAAGTATCTTCACACAATGTCTCTTTTTAGAATGCGACATTCTCACCTCTCTGCATGCACAATTTACGAGATCTTCTATGCACAGTAGATGAAAAAGTTAAACAACTCAGAATTTCTCCTCTGGGTAATGCACATTCAGTGGTTCAACTTCAACTCAAAACACATCAGCAACTGTATTTCAATATCTTAAGCATCACTGTAGAACAAGATGCAGAGGATTGCCTCAGGGTTACGTACTGGTGCACAACTCAATTTTTGTTTGACATCATTTTACCCAAGTGTTGAGTTGAGTTGAGTACCTCAAGGCTATGTACTGGGGCGCATCTCATTTCGCCTTGGACTTCATTATACAGTAGATAGGATCTCAGGAATACCTCAAGGCTATTTAAGGGGGCCATTCCTGTTGTGCAATACCTTGTAAATTCTATAATTTATAAATGAATAAATAAATAAATAATTTTGTGTTGTAATTTAAGCCAGACTATGTTTTAAAAGAGTATACAAGACTTTCAGAAAAAGGTTGAAACAAAAACTTTATTATTAATTATAACTTCATAATTTATAAATTAATTAACAATTAAAATAATGATCTGAACTAATAATAGTTCTATATTCTGTAAATATAGTATGTTTTCTTTTAAATAATTTTGAGAAAATAAATATTTCTTAATAAATTGCCAGTTTTTTTACATTAGAAGTTGCATAGCTTTGTTAAAAATGGCATTATAAATAAAATTTAAAAATTATTTAAAATTCACACCATGTTCATTTTAGTGTGATACTGTGATTCATCAAGGCATTACCATAATAAGAATGAGAAAGTTTCTGGCATTACAGAAGTGCAAATTGGATAAAAAGTAGTTAATTTTTAATAAAATAATATGACAATGCAATACAATTTTTTAGAAGTTACATAGCTTTGTCAAAAATGGCAATATCCATATAAATCAAAATAATTAAATTACTTAAAATTCACACAATGTTAATTTTATTGTGATACTGTTATAGAAGACAAAACAATATTTAAAAATGATCATTTTAACATTTATCCAATATATTAAGACATCAAAATATTGCATAGAATCACCCAGCATTTATTGAGGAGAACCTCAAGGCAATATCCTGGGGCACAAGTCATTTTGCTTGAGACATAATTTTAGACATAATTACAGACACAAAGCAAAGAAAAACACATGGCACTTGATTAACACGTGGGTTCAGAGCACCAAACGCAGTAGCTCGTGGTGAATTCACAGAGCTGATGTCTATTACGCACACCCTAGAGCTTCTTTTGCGCATTTACCATTATAACCGATAAGCGGATTCGCACTAAACTCGATTTATAAGTCTGAAATCCATTCACTTACCTTCGTCGTGCATTCTCTGCAGGCAAAAAGTCAGGTTTCTCCTCCAGCTTGGCATGGCAATTAACTAAGAGTATTGCGTTAAATGCAGAGAGAGGCGGAAACAGACGCTCGTTTGTGGTGATGATGGATAGGGAGCACGCGACCGGAGATGTGTCGGTGGTCAGGTGTATCGTGGACAGATCCTGTGGTGTTCATGCAGTGGTCCATGAGCGGGCATCAGCTGTCACTCCTGAGAGCGGAGCGCAAATGACTCACGAGTGTCACCGCCTCACCAAAGTGTGTGAACGCGTGGACCGCCGGAACGCTCTCAGATCCGCGCAATATGCCACAGCAAACTCATTAACCCTTACCTTCTGATGGGCTCGGAGAAGTACAGATCATACCATTCAAGACGCTACTGAATGATTAGCATATTCATACACCACGGGCTAGTTTACATATTTTACTCCAAGGTACTGTATGGTGTGTAGATGGTACTTTGTTAGTAGAAAGATCCTTTGACGTTTTGATTGCCTAAACATTACTTTTCTCTATTTTAGGAGAACATTTTCAACTTTTTAAAATGATAAAACTATATTTTGCGTGAAGAAAATTTTATTTGTTATATATTGTGATATAATGAATGAAGCACACTTCCTACTATACTACATTTAAAAAGATAACTGTCTTCAACATGTTTTTACTAATTTCAGCTTAAACGCAGTTCAACAAATATGCTACAATTAAATTATACATAATTTAAAAATAAATTATTTTTATTAATTTATTTTTATTTTTAAACTATTTATATAAAATATTTATTTATGTTATAATATTTATTTTAAAAATATTTATTTGAAAGAGTATGTTTTTGTTTTTCTCATTTTAATGACCATGAGGCACATTCCTAGTAAAAGTGAGAATGGACTTAAGTTAAAAATATAATTTTTTTATTAATATCACCTTAAAGGTAGCCCAACAAATGCTACAAATAAATTATGACTAAATAATTAAATTATGTAATTAATATTAATGATTATATTTTTTAAATATTTATTTTAATTATTATTATTATTATAATAAAAAATATTTGTTATTTGTTATATATTGTGATAAAACTTTTAATGATAATGAAGCCCTAATGAAATAAAGTAAAAGTGAAAATCATCTTGCCCAAACTTTTTTTTTTTAATTAATGTCACTTAAAGGCAATACAACAAATGCTAAAATTAAGTTTATAAATGTAATTATATAATTAATTATTTTTTAAATATACTATTTAATTAACTTGTATATCTAAAATATTTGTAATTATTTCTATTATTAAAATAGCTAATTAAGTTAATATTTTTGTCATTATACATTAGAAAATGTGTAATATTAAAGGAATGAGAATACATACATGCACATAGTCACAATGCAAAAAAAAAAAAAAAGTCTGCAAATCTTGATTTGGTAAATGGAACAACAGAATCTAAAAGAAAAATGGGAACTTTATACTGAAAAATGGTGAAATGTACTGAAGATGAGTGATTTAGCTCCTGTAATATGAGTTAGAAACTTGTCAGAACTGCAAACTCAAAGTGCAAAGCTGATGTGTAACCCAGTGTGTGAAAATACACATTTCTCAAAACAATAAATCAACCTGTTATTCTAAGTGACACTTCACTTGTGCTTGTGAGAGGCTGGAACACATTTGGGTTTTTTTTCTCCCCGTTCCAGATGCAAACTCATAACTAGAGGCCAAGGGAGGGTTGGCAGGCCATGTGCTGATCTCCTGAACCCTTGGGCAACTCTGCCAAATCTGTAACCGAGGTATAATTTAATATGACAGTAATGGAAACAAATGCCATAGCACGTTCACGCTGGATGTTTAGATGGCATGTTTATTTGACAGATCTTGCAGGTGATGCCAACCGTTTCACTCGTGGTTTGGTTGTTTTATGGAGCTTCAGGTATTGCAATTTGAAATATGGTGCAAAGTCAACATGAAACGCTGTTTGCAACCATTTATTCCTATGCTCTCATGGCAATTTGTAGGTATTTCATGTTTTGGCAAACTCGTGGATAATTCGTATGGATTTGTACAATTTTTATTCATACATTTTCATACGACCTTTGAAGGTTAGGTTTAGGAGTGGATTGTCATGCATTTTTCTGAACAATAAAAAAAAAAAAACAACAACAACACGCAAGTACAGATCATACATTTTCGTAATTAGCGTACACTTCACTCCCATATGTTTGCAATTCATATAGAAGCTTATTTCCACCACAGAATAAAAATACTTAAAAAATTTATTGCGACTTTTTATTTCAATTGCGTGATCTCACTATTTGAACTTTTTCTCAATTGCGAATTTATATCGCCCAATTGTGAGTTCACATATAGCAATTCTGACTTGTAAAATCAGAATTTTGTGAAATTACGTCTCGCAATTGTTATGAACTCACATTTCTAACTGTTTTCTACGAATTCTGGGTTTACATCTTGCTGTTAATAACTCGCAATTCTTAATCGAGACTTAATTGAAAGTTTATGACTTGCAATTGTGAAAAAAACAGTCTCAATTGTGCGATAAAATGTTGCTTTCTGGTAAAAACATACGAATAACGCAAAATAAGATATTTTGAAAAATGTTGGTAAACTAAATGTTGCTAATTGCCTTAACTCCGCCCCTAAACCTACCCCTCACAAAAAAACGGACAAGCGTAGTCATACGAATTAGCCACCTCGTAAAATACATACGAATTGGTAGTGGGATAGTGTTGTATATACTCACAATACATTCTTTATAACCATAATATTGTACGCAATTAAATTTTAGACAATATAAATTAATTAAATTATTAAGAAGAAGAAAACAAGTTGGTTATATTTTCATATAGAAAACTTTATTCTTCAATGGTCGTGTTGGTCTTGAAACACACTAAAGTCCATTGTGACCAATATATTTGGACCAGCTTTCATTTATCAACTTTTTTACTTCTCCATGAATCATTTCTCAACATAATTGACATGTTAAGAATTTTTAAACATCCTATTTGGAAATGAACCATTGGAAACGATCTAAAAAAAAAAATAAAAAAAAAAATCAGGGACAGGTTGAAAACCAAAACAAAATTTCATATCCTCTCCGCTGTCTGGGAGTGAAATGCACTTTTAATGTTCAAGAAAAGTCTTTGAGGGCAGAACGATGTCTGATTGGAGGTGTGAGAGAGGAGATAGACTTCACTGCTCGTTCTGCTGGCTGTCTGTGATGGAGGTCACGGCCCCCTGGCCTTTGTTGACGTCACTGATACAAGCCCACTGTCCGTCCACTGACTCCTTCCACAGGGTCACCTATGAGCAAAAGTCAATCAGAAGCATATTAAATGACGGGCTTTTCAATTTTGGTTGAACAATCCCTATAAAAACACCACCAGGTTAGACGTCTAATTTACAGTTAATATCACGATGATTTAAGTGAGCGTTTTATCTATTCTTGAAATAGTTCACTCAAAAAAGAACATTTGCTTAAATGTATTCCCCCTCAGGCCATCCAAGATGTAGACGAGTTTGTTTCTTCATCAGAACAGATTTGGAGAAATGTAACATTACATCACTTGCTCCCTAATGGATCCTCTGCAGTGAATGGGTGCCGTCAGAATGAGAGTCCCATCACAATAATCCACACCACTCCAGTCCATCTTCTAAAGTGAAAAGATGCATGTTTGTAAGAAATTAATTGATGGACTGGAGTGGTGTGGATTACTTGTGATGTTTTTATCAGCTGTCTGGACTCATTCTGACGGCACCCATTCACTGCAGAGGATCCATTGGTGAAAAAGTAATGTAATGCTACATTTCTCCAAATCTGTTCTGATGAAAACCAAACTCATCTGCATCTTGAATGGCCTGAGGGTGAATACATTTAAGCAAATCTTCTTTTTTAGTTTAACCATTTCTTTAAAACGGTCTATTAGTGCTTTAAAGTTCAATAGCAAAAAATAACAGTTCAAACAGTCAGTTCGAATCAATTAATTCAAAACTTCATATATGCAAAAGCAAAAATAATACGCAATTAAAATAACTGTGGGTAAGCTACTCGTTATTACAATATATTGGGTGATATGAACATTTTTTTTATAACTGTACTGTATTTAGTTCGTTAAGCATTTATAGTTGATTTGAAAAGCCATTTTAAGCAGTTTCAGAGTAAATGCATACATTATCATTCAAATGTTCTGGATTTTTATTCAGAGAGGATGCGTTAAATTGACTGGTTAGTCAGGTTAGAGGCCATAAGGAAAAAGCATGTCTTCCTGTTCCAGGGACAGCGACGCAATCTTGCTCATCTTGGTGGGGTAAGATCATTTTAGCAAGCAAACGAGGTAATGAAAACACCTTCAAGAATGACTGCGTACACACCATTAGTTAAAAAAAAAAAAAAGCGCTGCCTAAAATTGCCTAGTCAGGGTTGTATTTAACCTGCACTAATTTTCAAAGCCCTTCTGCATTATTTAGCTGTCTGTTTTATAAATGCATCAGATAATGGCACCTTCGTCTGAGAGTAAATGGCTCAACCCGTCGCTCGCCATTGTGAATAATTACAAGGCAGAGCATCTCACCGAAAGCACGACAACCCAGAGTCTTGATTTAAATAACGGCGACGTCAAGGACCGATTCCCTCACGCTGGGTGATATAACCTCAGTCATTAATTCCTGAACCTGAGAGTGCTTTAATAGTCAGGCACTGTAAAATGAGTAATGATGCTGGGTAAATGCAGTGCTGTAAGCTGCCCACATGCTCCAGCGGAGCATCTTCACTCCATAATCCCACAGGACGAGAGCCAAAGACTGTCAACATAAGTTTCATGGTGAAAAGAATGAAAGAATCACAATGAATTTGTCAGAGAACATTCACAGCCTGTCCTTTAGTTGGTGACGGCATGAATCATGTTTGGCGCACAGCATCCTGGAGGACATCCAGCCTTTAGTATGAGAGTGTTTGATAGCGTTTATAAGAAGTCTTATTTTAGTACCATTGAGAAACTATCATAGGTTTTATTATTATTTTATATTAGTTTTAGTAAATTAGCTACAGTTTTAGTAGTTAGTTGTAGTAAATTTAGCAAATTAATTTAGTAATTATATGTTTGTCTTTTTTTCATTTATGTAGTTTTTATGAATTTTTATGAAGGTAAAATGTAAAAAGTTAAAATGTGTTTTAATTTCAAGAAAGGTTTTAGCAGTTTTAGTTCTGTTTATTAGTATAACTGATTATTAGCGCTCGTTATTTAAACATCAATAGTAAAAATGGTGTTACGTTTCAAACTGCCCAATTTCATGAACTGATTTAAAACTTTACATTAAAAAGATGTATGAAACATGTATTAAAAAGTACAAAATACTAAGCAAGTAAAATCTAGTCGGGTAAATATTGCTCATTATTACTATATTGGTGGATATAAATAAAATGATAAAATATTAAAATCGATTCACCTAACTATCACGATTCTTTTTAAAATGATTTACCTCAGAATTGGTTTTTATTTCATTATTTTATTTTTCCTAAGAGGTGGTGGGGAAAAGTTAGCGCTTTGTAATTCCAACAGAGGAACAAATATACACCGTGTATGTGTACGCTCCTGAAATAAAAGTTTAGAAAGATGTGATGCATTGTTTTTATTAATATGACTCATCATATACAGTCTCTTTTAAGGGTATAATCAACTATTCTCCATTGTCTAGTCTTTAATAAGGAAACAAAAAAACAAAACAAAACAAAACAAAAAAAAATTTGCAATAGTAACTGCTAAAATGTGTGGGGGTTTTAAATTGTGACAGTCTGTATATTAAGTGTATCATTCAACTTTTTCCCCATGGTCTAGAGTTTAAAAATAAATAAAAAAAAAAAAAAAAAAAAAAAATAAAAAAAAAAAAAAAAAAAAAAAAAAATCGCAATACATATCGTTCCATCCTTATACACCGGTAGAATTTTTTTCATGTTTTTGAAAAGTCTTTAGCTCACCAAGGCTGCTTTTATTTGATCAAAAATACAGTAAAAACATATATTATTACAATTTAAAATAACTGTTTTCTATGTGAATATATTATAAAATATAATTTATTCCTGTGATCAAAGCTGTCATTACACCAGTCTTCATTGTCACATGATCCTTCAGAAATCATTCTAATATGCTGACTTGCTGCTCCAAAAAAGATTTCTTATTATTATCAATATTGAAAACAGTTGTGCAGCTTCATATTTTTGTGAAATGATTTTGATTTCAGGATTCTCTGACCAAAAGAAGGTTCAAAAGAACAATTTATTTGAAACAGAATCTTTGGTAATATTGCAAAAAAAAAAAAATTAACGCTCACTTTTAATCAATTTAATATGTCACTGCTGAATAAAAGTATTCATTTCTTAAAATGGTTTTGAACAGTAGTGTATATTATAGATTTGTTTTCAGTATATTATTTTTACTTCTTATTTTAAACATTTTTAATCTGATTTGCTACAATGGCCATTTTTAGGCAGTTTAATGATAAATAAATGTATTTAATTTCTGATAAACTATTCCTTTAAATCCTGCCTCTAGGGTCGTATTGGAAAGGTATAACAGAGCACATACTTTGTTGTCTCCTCCTGACACAGCCAGGATGTTTCCTGTGATGGACCAGCTCACGTGCCACACCACGTCATTGAATTTGTGGAGAAGTTTGGCCGTCCAGGTGTTACCGGCAGGGTCGTCACACGTCCAGATAAACACACGACCATCCTACGGTGGAATATAACAATATAATATCAATCTTTTATGCATATTCCAGATACTATTATCCAGCTTACATAGCATTAAAGGGATACATTTTAATGGTTAAAGCATTCCTAAGGAATCAAACACATCATTTTTAGTTTAGAATAAAAATCAACGTATTCAATTTTATTTACAATTATTGCTCACGATGATATACAGTACAATATTTAGAGTAAAGCATCTGGCTGTGATCACCTGTGAGCAGCTGGCGATTGTGCTGGTAGGCAGACCAATGGAAGGAGCCCAGCCAACATCTCTCACCCAATCACTGTGCGCCTCCAGCTTCTGGTCCTCTTTCCACTGACCATCCTCCTCTCTGGGAAGAAAAATAGGATTGTCAGCACATTGTTTTAATTCAAAGATATTTGTAGACTCAGTCTTATTTTAACAATGACAAAAACAAAAAATGCATTTTTGGGTGATTTATTACTTCAAATATCAAAGGCTCAATAAGAATGTAGCATTTTATCATATTTGGAAATGGAGAACACACACACACACACACACACACACACACAGGCAACCCAAAGTATGGTATGACTAGGATTTATAATGTTTTTGAAAGAACGCTCACCAATATTGCTTTTATTTTTAAACGTTTATTGCAATTATAGTTTGTGTGAAATGTTAAAATAACTATTTTCTATTGACTCATTGACATTAAAAATGTTACAAAAAATGCAACTGTTCAAAGACATGCTGCACTTTTTAACTTTCCATTTGTAAAAGAATCCTGAAAAACAAACAAAATCATCCAAATTTTAGTTTTTATACATCTTATTTTTAGCACCTAATATGAAACAGTGTGACTGTTTTCAACGCTGATAAGAAGAAATGTTTCTTCAGCGTCAAATCAGCATATTAGAATGATTTCTGAAGGATCATGTGACACTGAAGACTGCAGTAATGATGCTGGAAATTCAGCTTTGTTCAATAAATTACATTGTAGAATATACTCAAACAGAAAAGAGTTCTTTTAAATTGTAATAACTTTTCAGAATATATTACCGTATTTTGGATCAACTAAATGCAGCCTTAAAGAGCATCAGAGAATTCTTTCAAAATATATAAAGAAATATATATTAATTATTAACTTCTGTCCTCCAGAGTACATATAACATTATATTATTTTCATTTATTTATTTTTTCTATTTAACTCTGTGTGTCTACTGGTGCCCAAGTGTGACAGTAAAAGTACACTGTACTCTCTAAAACAAGGGCTGCACTCACTTCCACAGCTTGACCAGATTGTCACAGCCTCCAGACACAAATCTCTTGATGTAGTTGGGCTTCTGTCCTGTTGGCTGCTCAATAAGACTCCCTGGGACAACAGCTGGGGCCCAACTCACAGCGTTACAGCCGATCTGCCAGAGAGAAGAGAGAAACCATTAATAAACTCAAATAACAGGATGCAGTACAATAAACTGGGCCAGTCTTGTATGACATCTACTACACTCGACTGAAGCCTCTATATTGCATGTCTATAGAGCTGTATTGTCCAATCAGCACTGATAAATATTGAAAAAAAAAGTTTCAATTAAAAAGGGGTTAAATATAGTAATAATAATATAGTAAATTAGTACATAGTAATAACACCAAAACTGCCATTTCTGAATATTTACTTATTATTGAGAACTTTTTAATCAGATACAATATGGTTTTAGTAGAAAATTATTAAGCTCCTGAGACCCTGCATCCTCATTATACTTTAGTGAATTTCTCTGAGACTATACATGTCTCAGTTTTAAGTCTGGATGTCCTGTACAGAGCACATTCAGGGCTTTTCAGAGATACTAAATGATTGGATGTTTCAACATGACCACTCCCTCTCCTTGGTCTTCAAATATGTCTGATATTAATTTAGTGGCACTCTTATGGAAATATGATAATATTTTATAATTATCATTTAAATCTGTCTAATTTTGAAATTGTGAGTCATAAATCAACATCTCAGGAACTTGTTTTGGGGTTTCAAATCAAAATATGACTTAATGTTATGAAACAGAGCGTTGATTTCATAAATATCCTCATTATGAGGACACCGGGACTAAAAGCACGTTTATTACGCATTTTGGGAGACATAACAAATGAACAGGGAAAGAAATTATATTTCCATATTCTATGAAATATTATATATTATTATGAAAATCTTCTCAATTATTACTCCTATTATTACACTTCTTTTTTCATTACATGTTGCCCCAAAAACACATTAATATGCAAATTACATTTAGTTTATAGATGCATTGTATATAATGAGAAACCTGTTTTCCACACATTTTGCAGAAAGAAAAATGGTATATGGAATCATTCTGTTATAACATAGTTGAGAATCATCTTTATACAATGTTTGGTTAAAAAAAAAAAAAAAAAAAAAAAAAGGAAAAAAGAAGTCTTGAAAACTAAAAATGTATTGGTGATTTAAAAAAAATCATTTTTTTTTTTGCCTATGCATGTTCATTCATGTTATTCATGACATAGCATAACTTATGAACGAAATATATATATATATATATATTTTAATGCTCTAAACAATGTAAATACAAGAAAAAAAAGTGTCTTTTTTTTCTAAAACTTTTTTCTCGGGTCTCAGGAGGTTAAGCTATGACTGTTTTACAAGCTCACATTCCAGCGGGTCAAAACGGACCCGGGAATGCAAAAGGTATCAGCAGTATTTTAATGCATTAGGATGGTTAATCAACATTTAAAAAAAAATAAAATAATAATAATAATATATATATATATATATATATATATATATATATATATATATATATATATATATATATATATATATATATATATATATATATATATATGCAAACAAATATTAAATTTAATTTCGCACAATTTATATTTATTTGTTTATTTATTCATTTATTTTTAAGTTATTGTGTTAAATATAGTAATAACATAGTAAAAACTAGTGCTGTCAAACGCTTAATTGCATCCAAAATAAAAGTTTTGTTTACATAATATATGTGTGTGCTGTGTATATTTATTATGTACATATAAAGCCACACACATGCATGTATATATTTAAGAAAAATATGTTACATTTATATATTAAACATATTTATGCATGATATAATTTATATGAATATAAATATATACACATAAATACATGTAAATATTTTCAAAATATATGCTGTATGTGTGTCATATATATATATATATATACACGCAGTACGCACACATTTATTGTGTAAATAATAAGTTTTATTTTGGATACGATTAATCGCGATTAATCTTTTGACAGCACTAGTAAAAACATACAAAAACTTTAAATCTTCGTACTTTTACTCATTAATGACAAGTTTTTGATCAGATACAATCTGGTTTTAGTTAAAAAATAATCTATTACTGTTATATAAGCTATTAGAATGCATTTGAGAGGTTATTCAAAATAATAATAATAATAATAATAATAATAAGTTAAATTAAATTACACACATTTATATAAGATCTAAATCTACTATATGTAAATAGTAGTAATAGTAATAGTCAAATAATTATTAGAGCCCTGTAGAGGTATATTTTAATATTTTACAGTCGCGTATAATGGCTAAACTCACTGTATGTGCATTGTTGATCTTCTTAATATCCCAATGTCCATCTCCAGAGCAGGTCAACACTGAAATGGCACCGTCTGAGCTGCCACAGGCCAGAATCAAGCCGAAGTCATACGGTCCCCAGCAAACAGAGTTCACTGCGGGAGAACAAACGTGTGATTGTCCACAGCGGGATGCACTTCTGTGTCACAGTGTCTGATATGAGAGTCAAAAGCGTGAAGTTACCAGAGGAGTCGTGGCCTGTGTATTCATACATCTTGTCCCAGGTGCCGTTCTCCTCCTTCCAGATGATCACCTTCCTGTCGTAGGAGCAGGATGCCAGGATGTTGCCGTACATGGGGTGAGCCCAGGCCACCTGCCACACCGGACCCTCATGACTGCCCAAAGAGATTGAAAGAACTCAAATTAAAGAACTAAGACCAACTAATAAGATATTAGCCCCGTTACCAATCATATGTCACCCTTAAACTAGAGTTTCAGTTTATGATAAAACAATACATTTTCAATTTTTTTTTAATTTTAATGATACCTGTAAAACATTTTCTTTAATGCCCATTTGATGCTTTTGTCAGCCATATCTTTGAATTATTTTGTTTTTTTCAGCCAATACAAATATATGTACTTTTAAATTTCTGTTAAAAGCTCATTTATTTACGGGCAATTAATTATTAGATGTGTATTTGTTCTTCGTGTCGTCTTGTTTTATGTTTATGCCCATTCTCATTCCTTTATTTTCTTTCATGTACAACCTTGGTTGTAAATGTACTTTATTGCAAATACAAAATATATGTGATTAATCAACTACTTTGTTATTTTATTTTTCTTATATTAATTTATTTTATATACTTTTTCTGACAACACTGAAATATGCAAATATAAAAATTATTTATAATTTAATTTACTGGGTTCAATATTTTAATCAATTGACAACACTAAATATAATAACATAAATGTAAGCAGTTTTATCGATTGATTGATTGATTGATTGTTTTAAATGTATTGAAATTTTACTTATATTTAAAATTGCTGATAAAAACCTGGAAAAACTTTAAACTGTTTACATAATTATTCTAATTGTTTTTTTTTTTTTTTTTTTATAATAATTGGTTTCCTTCTCATCGTTTTAAACTTGAATAACTACTTAAATAATTAAAAAATAATAATATATTTTTAACTGTTGTAATGCATATTTGTTTACAGTTACATTTTTGGAGGATATTAAAGAATTGTGTTCATTATTAGTTTTTGCTGTATCAAAATTGTATCAGTTTATTTTACAATTATTTATCACATAATAAACTCCATTAAATATTTTAATCAACTGATAGCCCAAAATTAGTGCTGTCAAACGATTAACTGTGATTAATCTTTTCCAAAATAAAGGTTTTTGTTTACATAATATATGTGTGTGTACTGTGTTTATTTATTATGTATATATAAACACACACATGCAGTATATATTTTAAAAATATTAACATGTATTTATATATAATATAAAATATAGTAATATAAATGTATATACTTTTAATACATAAACATAAAATTTTTCATAAATATATACATACGTGTTTGTATTTATATATACATAATAAATATACACAGCACACACACACATATATATATATAATGTAAACAAAAACTTTTAGTTTGGATGTGATGCGATTAATCATTTGACAGCACTAAAAAGAAGACATTTCATTGTTTTAATGTATCTCTGTATTTACATTTAAATATTTAATTTAAAAATGTGTTCATCTGCATAGAGAAGAGTTACATTTTCCAGTTATTGTCTCCTGAAGTTTTACTTTCATTATGGCATCTTTGAAACCCTAGTTTTATTTGCTTCACTCACCCCCTCAGATCAGCCACGAGGATCTGCCCTCCGTTTTTGACGTCAAAGATCTTCACAGAGCGATCCGAGGAGCAGGTGGCCAGTCTGGTGCCGTAATAATCCATCTGAGCATCATGCTGAAAACACAACGACAAAACAGAGTTAAAATGCAAGGAAAGATGCAGAAGAGGTGAAGGAGGAGACAGAACGGATGGAGACACTCACGATCATATCCTCATGTGAGGTGTCCACTGTGTTCATGACTGAAACCTGAAAGACAAGACCACAGGCAAACAGTTATTTGTCAAAAACATAACTGATTTTAGTATTTTTTATGATTTTAGTGATCAGATTTAACTGACGTCAGTAGAATTTTTGATATTATCATGCATTTTATCTGAATACCCAAACATTTCAATAAGCATAGTCATGTATAAGGTATATGCAACTAATCAATTATTATTTAATACTTATTCATCATGCAATTAACTAAATTAAAGTTTACTCAATTGACAAATACTAATATATGCCATTACTCATTCATGTAAAATATTTTAGAAATATATATATATATATATATATAAATAATGCAAAAATACATCATTTATTTTACTTATTTTTCTGCATATATTACTGACATATGCAATCATGTTTGTTTGTTTTATAAAGTAATTAACTAAATTAAATATTTTAATCAACTGACAACACAAAATACTATAAAGAAATGTATAGCCTTTAGTGTTGTCAGTTGATTAAAATATTTAATTTAGTTAATTACTTTATACTTTACTATATATATATATATATATATATATATATATATATATTAATAATAATATTGGGGGGGGGGGTTGTAACATAGATATTTGACAATAATTAAATAGTTTACTCAATTGACAGATACTAAACATATGCCATTACTCATTCATGTAAAATATTTTACAATATATATTTAAATAACGCAAAAATACGTCATTTATTTTACTTTTTTTTCCTGCATATATGCAATCATATTTGTTTGTTTTATAAAGTAATTAACTCAATTAAATATTTTAATCAACTGACAACACTAAATACTACTACACAGAAATGTATAGCCTTGTAAAGTGATTTAATATTTTTTCTGCAAATACTGATGTGCGATTATTTACTGGTTTCATTTTTTTGATAATTTATCACGTAATTAACTGATTTAAATGTTTTAATCAACTGACAACACTAAATATGACACAAAAACTTCATATAAAAAAAAAAAAAGAACTTAAATATATAAAATGGTACTATGTCCAATTTTAAGTTGATAGGTCATTAAACTCGGATCGTAACTACAACTAATTAATATTAATAATAATATTGGGGGGGGGGGGACAACAACTGAAAATACTGTAACGTAGATATTTGACGGAATAAAATCAGATCCATTACAAGAGTTAGATACATTAAAAGAGCGGTGTTATAAAGACGTTTATAATCTAATCACAACTAAACAACAAAAAGTTGCGTTTAATCTCAGAAGCAGTTTTAAAATCTAAAAATGCGTTTTCTTGTCCATCAGGTCACTTACTGTAAACGGGTTTTGTTTAGATTTTTCCATTCATCCGCTCAAGAACTACCGGGTTTAAACAAATATCTGAGGATAATCAAAACCCAGTCAATTATGTAACACTCACCATATTTGAATATATCGCTCCAACAACCTCCTTCACCACTGAAATCTTCAGAAAGTGTCCAGGTAGCTCTTCGGAGCCTCAGAAGTGAATTTACTGATAATATTTCCGACGTGGCAGACAGCGCTCAGTGCGGACTGTGTCTCCGCCGCTAAACGCTCCGAGTGGAACGAAAGAAAGGTTCCGCTTCATGTTTCCGTCCGCGCCCTGCATTTCACATTGACTCCAGCAGATGACAGCAAAGCGAGTGAAATTATTAATATATCGCTCATCTCTATTTATAAACTGTTCAAAAGTGTCATATGTCCCAGTCTGTCCAGTGTCCAGCCAGGCGCTATGATCCTCATCAAGCTCAACTTTCTGTATTAATCGCCATAAAGTGCAGTACTTTAAGAAGTCAAGATGTCGAATGCCACCTTTTACATTTCCAATCTTTTGGAAAAAATGACATCCACTGACAAAGACTTTCGGTAAGACAAGTGTGTGTTGTATACGCATGTTTTCTGACTCATGACTATAGTGTTTACAAAAATAGGCCAATGACAACGCAAAGGCCTAAAAACATTTGATATCCGAATAACTGTCAGATTCATGCTATACTTTAAAATAATGCTTAACTGGAAACCACTGATAAGCTAACCTTTAAAATAGAAACTTGAATTTTCTGTAAAGCTGATTTTAAGCGCTATACAAATAAACTTGAATTGATTTAACATTGACTTTTATAACTAAAAACTATAGCTCTTGTGGACAATTATCGAAAACTATCATTTGTTTGCATGAAATTTTAATTTACAAGTATACTATTCTGTTCAAGTATACTATTCTGTTTACTATTCTATTTTAGCCTAACTAAATGGGAACCTAAACCCAATCATATTAAATAAATCAGCATTAATGATAACTAGCAAGATTCCTACAGAATCCAGTTTCTAATTTGTTGTTCTCAAACTGTTTTGTTATGTACGATTTTAATTGCAGGGGCTTGTTTATTATTTACCATAGTAAAACCATGTTTTGGCATATACTTTACTGTCAGTTCTGGGTAGATACAAGTTGTAGTATTACTGGTTACAGATAGCATGATGAAAACTGTAGTTAGTAACGTAATCTAGGTTACTCATTTTAGGTAATGTATTTTGAGTACTTTTAGGTTACTTTTAGATTACCAAATTTATTTTAAACTTGCCATTAAATGTACCATATTAATATAAAAAAGCAAAGAGAAAGAAAATATATTTCTTGAAATATATATTTCAATCAAAGCTGACACAAAGTAGCATTTTTGAAAGGAAAATTGTGTGGATGGGGGGGGATTAGGGATAATCAATACATTTTGAATAATTTGCTGCCACTGTGTGAACAAATTGTGTAATCCATAAAAAAGTAACTAATTTGATTATGAGCATTTTAAAATGTAATATACTCTAATCACAAATTTGGAATCTGATTACGTAATCCACTGTGTACTATACGATGAGGATTGTGAAGTACATCAACACTAATAAAAGACTATGACTTCTTTCAGGTTTATGGCGGCCAATGACCTGATGATGGAGCTCCAGAAGGATTCGATCAAACTGGACGAGGAAAGCGAGAGGAAAGTTGTGGCGATGCTACTCAAACTTCTGGAGGACAAAAACGGAGAAGTGCAGAATCTGGCCGTCAAATGGTATTTTTTCACTCTTCACACTTCACAGCGATACAGTGATCATGATTACACTCTAAAAAATGCTGGGATAAATACAACCCAGCGCTGGGTAAAATATGGACAAACCCAGCGATCGGGTTGTTTTGACCCAATTGTCAAAATTGTAGGTTGAAAACAACCCAATCGCTGGGTTTGTCCATATTTTTTAGAGTGTATTTCTGGTTTGTGTAGTCTTGGTCCTCTGGTGGGAAAAGTGAAGGAGTGTCAGGTGGAGACGATGGTGGACACTCTCTGCTCCAACATGGTGTCCAATAAAGAGCAGCTGAGGGACATTTCAAGCATGGGCCTGAAGACCGTCATCGCCGAACTGCCACCTTCATCTACAGGTATCAAGGTGATATTAGAAAAATGTCCATCTTTTTTGGGATCTTTAGTCATAGCTGTTGTATTGCGTTGAAGGTTTGAGCCTCACAGTCAACGTCTGTAGGAAGATCACGTCCCAGTTGATTGGCGCATTGGAAATGCAGGAAGACGTGTCCATTCAGCTGGAGGCTCTGGATATTCTCTCCGACATGTTGGGCAGGTTGGTCCGAATGTCTTGTACTTGCATGCACAGTTGAGGTCAAAAGTTTACATCCCCCTTTCAGAATCTGCAAAATGTTAATTATTTTACCAAAATAAGAGGGATCATTTTTTGTAGTATTGACTCGAATAAGATATTTCACATAAAAGATGTTCACATGTAGTCCACAAGGAGAAAACAATTGTTGAATTTATAAAAATGACCTGGTTCAAAAGTTTACACCCCCTTGAATCTTAATACTGTGTTGTTACCTGAATGATCCACAGCTGTGTGTTTTGTTTTTTGTTTAGTGATAGTTGTTCATGAGTCCCTTGTTTGTCCTGAACAGTTAAACTGCCTGCTGTTCTTCAGAAAAACCCTTCAGGTCCCACAAATTCTTTGGTTTTCCAGCATTTTTGTGTATTTTTGAACCCTTTCCAACAATGACTGTATGATTTTTCAGATCCATCTTTCCACACTGAGGACAACCGAGGGACTCATATGTAGCTATAACAGAAGGTTGATGCTCCAGAAGGAAAATCCATGCATAAAACTTTTTAAATTTGAAGATCAGGGTAAATTTAACTTATTTTGTCTTCTGCACCCTTCTGAAGGGCACTACTAAATGAAAAAATATGCTATTTAGGCAAAATAAGAAAAATCTTCTGCAATAGTTGCATTTGTTGTCCTTGGTGTGAAAAGTTGGATCTCAAAATCATACAGTCATTGCAAAATGCTGCAAAACCAAAGAATTTGTGGGACCTGAAGGGTTTTTCTGAAGAACAGCAGGCAGTTTAACTGTTCAGGACAAACAAGGGACTCATGAACAACTATCACTAAACAAAAAAAAACACAGCTGTGGATCATTTAGGTAACAACACAGTATTAAGAATCAAGGGGGTGTAAACTTTTGAACCGGGTCATAGTACAGGTCAGTACTAAATAAACAATAGCATGCATTTTGTATGATCCCTCTTATTTTGGTAAAATAATTAACATTTGGCAGATTCTGAAAGGGGTGTGTAAACTTTGACCTCAACTGTAAGTGTTTATGAGCATCCACCCGCCAGACTTATACCTTGTTTGCCAGGTTGAGCACTGCTCTGGTCAGCTTCCATCAGTCGATTCTGACCAGCCTCCTCGCTCAGCTCATGAGTCCTCGCATGGCTGTGAGGAAACGCTCTATTATCGCTCTGGGTCACCTGGTGCCCAGCTGTAGCCTTGCACTGTTCACGCAGCTCACCGAACACCTCATGGGTGAACTGTCCCATGGGCCGCCCACTGCCAACGTCCGCACTTACATCCAGTGCCTGGCCACGGTCAGCAGACGAGGAGGACACAGGATTGGTGAGAGCTGATTTAACATTTCTACTAGAATTCTGTCAGTTTTAAGGGAATGTAGTGTTATTGTGTGACCAGCAGAAAGAGACCAGCTAGGATAAATTCAATAAAGTACTAAAGTGTATTCTGGAGATTTTTAATATAACATTTTGAATATTCATTGAATATATTATTATTGAATAAGTAATATGGAGTCTTATGATCTGAAGGGGAACACCTGCAGAAGATTGTGCCAATGGTGGTGAAGTTTTGTAACGTGGAGGATGATGAGCTACGCGAGTTCTGCTTTCAAGCTTTTGAAGCTTTTGTTAGCAGGTAGAACTATTATTTCTATATTATTTGGTCTAAAACTAAAAATTCAGTTTTTTTAAACATGAGAGAACTTTTAGCATTTTTGTATGTTATTATTTTCGATTAAATCGTTGCACTTTATTTTATGATGTTTGTTTAAATTATAACTTGTTTTGACATTTTGTGACATTTTATGATTTTGGGTTAATTTATAATGTGTCTTTTCATTTTGTAAAATTTATTTTATTTTATTATTTTGGTTTACATTATATCATGTTTTGACATTTTTGACTCATTTTATTTTATTATATTCTTTTAAACAATATCATTTTTGTAACATTTTGGTATATTATTTTGGTATAAATTACATAATATTTGACATTTTTCTTTCATTGTGTTATGTTGGTTTATACTTTGCCATTTTTGTAACATTTTATTATATATATAATTAATATATAAATTATATTATGTTTCATTTTAATTAGTTATGTTGGTTTATATTATAGCTTAGTATATATATATATATATATATATATATATATATATATATATATTATTTTTATTTTTATTTTTTTACTTTTTTTTTTTATAACTGTATGTTTATACTTGTAAGTTGTTTTTTTTAACAGATGTCCAAAGGAAATGTCCCCTCACATCCAAGCAATCATCAAGTTGTGTTTGAAGTATATCATCTACGACCCCAATTACAACTACGATGCTGATGATGATGAGGATGACAGTATGGATATTGAGGACAGAGAAGATGAAGATCAGGGTGATTTTTTTATGACCATCCTTATGCAACTTTAAATAAAAAGTATGCCTTTGAAAAGAATTACAAAATATGACTAATGTTAGATTAAAAGAAAATCAAGTTTATCTAGCTGTGAGATGAGGCAGATGGCGGATGAGCATGCACATGCACATGTTTTTCACAGTCAGCACACTTGTTATCTATAGAGTCTGATGATGAATACAGTGACGACGATGACATAAGCTGGAAGGTGCGGCGTTCCTCTGTGAAATGTCTGGAGGCCATAATCAGCAGCCGCAGGGATCTGCTGGTGGAGCTCTATGGATCCGTAAGCCCAACGTTGGTGTCCCGTTTCAAAGAGCGTGAGGAAAATGTTAAAACTGACATTTTCTCAGCCTACGTGGCTTTGCTCAGACAGACCAGACACCCTCATGGTCCCACTTTGGACACGGGTGCTAAAGAGGAGCCTGCAATTTCTCTCTTGAAGAAACAGGTACTAATGTTTGCAGGTTATCGACCCAACTTACATATAGCATCTGGTGCATATCTCCTAAAAACAGCTCTCACCTGCATTCACAGGTACCGACAATTGTAAAAGCCTTACACCGACAGCTAAAGGAGAAAAGCATGAGATGTAGGCAAGGCTGCTTCAGTCTTTTGACAGAGATGGCCAATGTACTGCCTGGTCAACTAGGAGAACACATACCAGCCCTCATTCCAGGTCAGATTAAAAGATATTTAGCATAAAACGCTATGCTAACACCCCGTCCACATTGTATAAGACTGTCTACAATGGATGCAAAACAATGAGTTACCAATAGTAAACTGAAGCCCCGTTTGAATTCTGACATTAAGGACAAACTGATTTGGAAAGTTTGTTTTGATGTGTCCAGTGTAGACAGCTTCAAGTAGTTGAAAGTCACTATTCTGAGTAAGAACAGCTAACATGCTTACTTCAGGTTGTCTACTGCTAATGGACACTAAGTTCTGGTCAGTGATGTTCTTTTCTTGCTCTAGTTTCAACAAATACATAAGAGTCTATCAAGTTGCCTTTGGACCTTTGCATCCAGTTGTGCTTTTTAGAGGGTTAGATAATCAAATAATTAAAATTCTGTCATTAATTACTCACATTCACATTGACACAGAGGAGAAGAAATTGTTGAATAAAGTTGTTTTGTTGTTGTTTTCTTTGTGCACAAAAATGATCCTCATACAGATGTCACGTGGACTACTTTAACAACGTCCTTACTATGTTTCTAGGCCTTGAACGTGGTAGTTGCGTTGCCATCTATGCAGGGTCAGAAAGCTCTCAGATTTCATCAAAAAATATCTTAATCTGTTTTCTGAAGATGAACGAAGGTCTCACGGGTTTGGAACGACATGAGAGTGTGTAATTAATGACAGAATTTTCATTTTTGGGAGAACTAACACTTTGTGGCATATTATTTTGTATTCATTTAAGCCTCTGTCTCTCTTTAGGTATTATTTACTCCTTGATAGACAAGTCGACCTCTTCAAACATGAAGATTGACGCCCTTGCTTTCCTCAATGTTCTCATAAGTAGCCACAACCCAGAGATCTTCCACCCACACATTAGCGTTATCTTACCACCAGTGATCCAATGCGTCGAAGACCCATTTTATAAAATCACATCGGAGGCCCTCCAAGTCACCCAGCAGATTGTCAAACTCATGCGGCCGCTGGACAAGCCTGCCTCTTTTGATGCCAAACCTTACATCAAGAACGTGTTCGCTTGCACCTCAAAGAGGTTGAAGGCAGCTGACATAGACCAAGAGGTGAAAGAGCGGGCCATTTTCTGCATGGGCCACATTTTGAGTCATTTTGGCGACCAGCTTGGTGGTGACCTGCAGCCCACCTTGCAGATATTTCTGGAGAGGCTTAAAAATGAAATCACCAGACTTATCGCAGTGAAGACTTTGACTCTCGTCGCTTCCTCGCCACTTAAAATTGACTTAAGGCCCATTTTAACAGAGGGGATTCCGATGCTTGGATCCTTCTTGCGGAAAAACCAGCGGGCCCTTAAATTGAACACGATAACAGCCCTGAATGTGATGGTCACAAACTACAGTGACAGCTTCAAGCCGCCTTTGATCGAGTCCATACTGAGTGAGGTGCCTGCTTTGATTCAGGAGAGCGATATGCATATCTCACAAGTAGCCATAACGCTGATTACCTGTATGGCTAAAGTTTGCCCATCCTCTTTGAGCAAGATTGGGGGGACGATCTTACCTGAAGTGCTTAACTTAGTCTATTCTCCACTGCTACAAGGTGGTGCTCTTAATTCAATACTTGAGTTCTTCCAGGTTCTTGTAGCAACGAAGGCCAACAACATGGGTTACAGTGACCTTCTGAAAGCCTTGAGGGGGCCTTTCTATGATTTCAAGTCTACTGACTCAATGTCCGTGCATAAACAGTCCTACTACTCAGTGGCCAAGTGTGTAGCTGCCTTGTCGATGGCCTGTCCCAAAGAGGCTTCTGGAGTGGTCACCAATCTTATCCAGGAGGTTAAGAACCCCAAATCATCCGAGTCGGTGAGAATTCTCTCATTGCTGTGCCTTGGAGAAATTGGACGTTTTATGAACTTTGAAGGGCAGAAGGAACTGAAGGGAGTCATAATGGAAGCCTTCGGTTCTCCTAATGAGGAAGCAAAGTCCGCTGCATCTTTTGCTTTGGGAAACATTTGTGTCGGAAACTTGGGGGAGTATCTGCCATTCATGCTCAAGGAGATCGGCAGCCAGCCGAAGAGACAGTACCTGCTTCTGCACTCCCTCAAAGAAATGATCAGCGCTCTGTCAGCCGACAGTCTCAAGCCTCACGTGGAGAACATCTGGGCTTTGCTGTTCAAGCACTGTGAGTGCGCAGAAGAGGGCACTCGCAACATTGTAGCCGAATGTTTGGGGAAACTCACATTGGTCAGTCCGTCTGAACTCCTACCAAGGCTTAAGAAGCAACTGTCCTCGGGTAATAAGAGATGAAGTGTTACCTTGAATTTACTCAGTAGATAATGGGCTAGTTTCAAACATATAGTTTTAAAATGTAGCAAAGTGTCTGATATACATAATTGGGCTGCACAAATCTAAACAAAAAATAATATTTATTATTCTTCCAGGGTCTCCTCTTTCTCGCAGTACGGTTGTAACTGCAGTGAAGTTCACCATCGTAGACCACCCCATGCCCATAGACTCACTTCTCAAAGGATGCATTGGTATCTTGCATGTTTTTACTTGTATATAGGTAAATGCATGATAGATACTATCTTAAATCCTTGAACTAATGGTCTAGTTTGTAATTCTGCTATTAGGTGACTTCCTGAAAACACTCCAGGATCCAGACCTCAATGTTCGGCGGGTGGCTTTAGTCATGTTTAATTCAGCTGCCCACAACAAACCCTCCCTTATCCGTGGACTTCTAACATCACTTCTCCCACATCTATACAAGGAGACACAAATCAGAAAAGACCTTGTCAGAGAGGTACAAATTATGAACGTTAAAAGCACTAGAAAAATGCCATATAAAACAATGTTGTGTGTAAAATATTGGAAATACTGTTATACACAAAAACAGTATAAGAACTCAAGAAAACTCAACAGATTTAAATTACGGCATGTTTAATCACATCTCAGGTTGAGATGGGCCCCTTCAAGCACACAGTAGATGATGGTTTGGACGTCCGCAAAGCGGCTTTTGAATGTATGTACACCCTGCTGGACAGCTGTCTGGACTGTTTGGACATCTTTGAATTTCTGAACCATGTTGAAGAAGGCCTGAAAGATCACTATGACATTAAAGTAAGTGCATTTTCAATGAGGTTGTGGTACATTTTTCACTGTTCATTCCCTTTAAGATGTTCATGTTTCTGGTATTTCAGATGCTGACCTTCATTATGCTTGCCAGACTTTCCAAACTCTGTCCAGCCGCTGTGGTACAAAGGCTGGACAGGTTAGTGGAACCACTAAAAGCTACTTGCACTACAAAGGTAAGGTTTAACATGACAGCAGTTTGTTACAAATATGGGTTGCCTTGAGACTTCAGTAAACAATTATCTACTTTTATAACATAAAGGTAAAAGCTGGTTCAGTGAAGCAAGAGTTTGAGAAACAGGAAGAGCTGAGGCGCTCTGCCATGCGTGCAGTCGCCGCCCTGCTGTCCATCAGCGAGGTGGAAAAGAGTCCCGCTATGGCAGACTTTGCCAATCAGATCAGAAGCAACGCAGAGATGGCCACCATCTTCGAGAGCCTTCAAGGAGACCCCTTAACAGGGGCCGTAGAATCGATGGACACCAGTTAGGACTCGCAACTGCAATTTGTTATGGTTTGTGGCTGCAGAACTTGCAATGGACTACAGATTTGTTGTGAAAATAAACAAATACTTTTAAAGCTTGAAGCATATTATTACCAGTGTTGGGGAGTAACTAGTTACGTGTAACGGAATTATGTTATTTAATTACAAAATAAAAGTAATTGTAATCAGTTACAGTTACTGAGAAAAAATGAGTAATTAAATTACAGTTAGTTATGAAAATGTTAAGGATTACAAAGGGGGTTACATCTGATCATTTTTCACACACACTCCCACATACAGATTCAATTGAGTTCTTTCATAAATTGCAGTGACTGCTCTAAAATATGAAACACCAATGTTTCAGAAGTTTATAACATGCTTATCCAATAACTCTTATATTTCCTATATGGGTTTATGTATATGCTTTTTTTTTTTTTTTTTAAGATTAAGTCTTTTTTTCTAAGTCATTGTTAGATCCAGTGTTTCTTGTCATAGCTATGCAAAGATTTGATTTCAAAAACAGTATCATAGCTATTAAATTATTTCTTGTTATGCTTTTAAATCTGTATTTAACTTCAGCATGATTTTAAAGCAAGTCTGATTTTGTGGTGGCTGTGCTTCAAAGGGGACACCGGATGCTCATTTTCCACAAGGTGGTGTAATTCTTTAGGGTCTTCTTGAAATGGTCTCAGTGGTCGTGTAAAACAACATCCTTTTTACCTTGTCAAAAACAGCTCTGTTCACAGTGACTCGTTTCGGTGCATATCTCTTTACACGCTAATGAGCTCTGCTCACCCCGCCCCTCTCTTCTGTGGAAGTGATCCATCCTTGAGTTGTAACTTTTTAACAAAACCTGCCTTGAATTGTCCCTCATTCAGAAAACAGTCTGGAGTAAAATGATTTGCAGAGCCAGACAAAAAAATTTAGTGAAATTGAAGTGACATGTGGCCAAGTATGGTGACCCATACTTAGAATTTGTGCTTTGCATTTAACCCATCCAAGTGCACACACACACGCACCGTTAACACACAACCGGAGCAGTGGGCAGCCATATTGCTGAGGCACCCGGGGAGCAGTTGGGGTTTCAGTGCCTTGCTCAAGGGTCTCACCTCAGTCATGGTACTGAAGGTGGAAGAGAGCGCTGGTTATTCACCCCAAAATCTTTTTGGGAGATTAAAAAAAGGAGTGAATTTCTATCATTGTAGGGTGGTTGTGTCCACACACTGCTAAGACGCATTTATATGCAAATTAAGATATTTTTCATCCAATGTCTCCTTTAAAATTAAAATATTATAATCTTAATTCAAGCGATGAAATATTTCAAAAGTCTGACAGTAATCAGTGTTAGGTTAACCCTGTCTGGTTAACATGTTTGAAAATGATTAACAGTTGAAAACATTAGAAATTTAGAAAAGTAATCAAATGTAATCAGTTATATTACTTTCATAAAGTAATTGAAAAAGTTATACTACTTGTAACTTGTAATCTGTAACCCATTACATTTCCAAAGTAACCTTCCCAACACTGATTATTACATAGCCAGCATCTTCTAGACTTGGGGTTCAACCCCGTTCCTGGAACCCATCTTGAATGTCTTCATAAACACATCTGACTTGGGTCATCAGCTCATTAGTAGTCTCCCAAGACCTGGGCTGCATCCAAAATTGCATACTTCCCTACTATACAGCAGGCAAAAAACAGCATGTGACAAAAGTATGTCCCATAGCCACAAAAGACTCGTCAAAAATTACCCGAATGACCAACTTCTAGCGTGATTCTGTAGCGTGTATATGATGGACACTTTAATATCCCATGAGGCCACAGGAGAGGATTTATGAATGGCTGTGAACAGTTTAACGATCTACAACAAAACAGAATGCTTTGGTGATAACCAAGAGAATATTCAATTACTGCAATACTAATTTCTCACTGGAAGTGACATTAAAAGTTAAAAATACACATTTCAAACGATACTGTCCACAGACTGCAACTTCCAGATGCTGTTTTTATTTTTTCACTCAATTGTCACACAATCAAACATATAGGATTGTGAGATGATATAAGCAAAAACCACTGATGCTGCCTTTAAAATCAATCAGATATCGCAGCATGCATATCCCTGCATGCAGAGACATCTTCAGCTTTTGGATGCAGGTGTGAGATCAAATGGAGACATTCAAAGCGAGCCGTGAACAGGGTTGCAAATATCGTATCTAGACTTTAAAAATGAGACAAAAAACACATGTAGTTAACACTTTTTTCCACTTTATTGAAAAGACAACAAGATAGACAGATAGCCAGATTATTCGTTCTCCTCGCTGCGGAGTCTGGCGTTGGGGTTTGTGACCTTAATGGCCAACTGAGCAGCCCTCTCTACAATGAGCTTCCTGTTCTTTGAAGACACATTGTGGGCGATCTCTGCACAATGGGACCTAGAGAGAAAGAATAACCTTAAGATTACCACATTCTTATTTTAAAAAAAATTATTAAAGAAGCCAATGCAGCATTCATCATTGAAACTCAAGTTATCCGTTCACACAAACTTCACAACCTAGTTCTATTCAAAGCAGGAGACCCAAATACAAGCACTAGTGACTTGTGGCAGATTATCTTCCACCTGCTGGCTATGGCAAGAGCTAGAGATGGAATGGGTATTTCCTCCGCCATGCTATTTCTCTGAATTCAACACCTGAGATGAATACGGGCAATTCAGCAGGTATGATCAGAGAGATATAGACAGTCCAGACCTCTTCAAACTAATAAAATCTACTAGTTACATATTACTAAGAACCACCACATTAAAACATACAAAGGATTTATATGTAATAGTAATCTTAGCACACTTACATTTGGTATAAATGTGTCAATATATAAATCTTACTTGTTGCTCATCATGAGGACTTCAAGTTCCTTGACATTGTGGACCAAGAACTTCCTGAATCCAGAGGGCAGCATGTGTTTGGTCTTCTTGTTACTCCCATAACCGATGTTGGGCATCAACATCTGACCCTTGAAGCGTCTGCGCACTCTGTTGTCAATACCTCTGGGCTTCCTCCAGTTTTTCTGCAGAGAGATCATTCATATTAGATCATGGATGTAACCGAAGGCTAAATTAACTTTGAGCTCTCTGTTAAAAAGCAGAACTACTTCAGCTGAACTCTTAAAATGAATAAATGTCTTGTGTTGTTGGATTTGACAAAAAGTGCTTCCCACTCCAAGATCATCTGAGAACTTCCTACAAGTGTGCTTTCTAATCTTCTGATCGATGTCTAGCAATTATGGAAAATAACTTTGATAATGCACCGCACTCAAAGGCAACTTGTGGCTGAAATCACAAAATATTGTATTACTTGGAAGTCACAATGAAACCAAACTAAAATCAGATCTTCCTAATCACTACACATTTGAGTAAAATTATTGAGAAATAAAACTAATGCTTTTAGACATTAGGTTAAAATGAAACGTACGCATGGATAAATTATTCACAAGATCTATAGAATGCACTTTATAAACATACCAGCTGCTATTTTAAATATTTAAATGCATTTTTGCTAAAAGCAATAAAAGTTACACTTGGTTTAACTGCTAAAAAAGCTTTTAAACCCAGCACAAACTAATAAAACAGGTATCGGAGATACATGATTTTTATAAAACGCTTGTGATCCTAACATCTCCTGCTATTAGAAAATAAAGCGAGTTTTAAATTTAGCTCCAACATTGACTAATAAAATATCTTCTCTGTGCAAACCTACATTTCTTCTGCAGCTTTTCAAAGCCTGGAAACCACAGCTTCAGAAAATTCCTTGACATTCCTACCTTGATCTTGACATAGCGGTCGGACTGATGTCTGATGAACTTCTTGGTCCTTTTCTTGAGGATTTTAGGTTTGGTGAGGGGTCTGAGTTGAACCATGATGCCTACAGAAACGAAAGAGACACTGAGTTTAAAAAAACACAAGAATAATATACATTTACACATCTAATAAGTAGTCATTCTATATAAACAGTCGAGATGACTCGCATCCTACACCAAAGCTATCTACTTTGACATGTAGCATGTGCATTAGCAATGCTAGCCAGCGACAAACTCTTATCCAAAGACATTTTATGTCAACAAAAACGAGTAAATTACAGCATAACGTAAACTTTCATCGTTTAAACTGCAGTAGAAATCTGTAAAGCAGCTTATACACTAAACGACGCATCATGCAAAACACATGCAACTAGCACTAAACACAACATGCTACATTAAGCGTCTAAACGTCTAAATCATCAAGTTTTAGTATAAAAGGTCTGTTTTGTAACGTTAAAGCGAGCGGAGTGCCATGTAATATATTTTGTGACTAGTGTTTCACACACATCACACCAATGGCCGCCTTGTACAGACCCTGTGCGATTGTTTATATAAATATCGCTTATTTTATCGCTCCACGAGCCACAATATCAGCGCATATAAATAGAGTGAACACTAATGCAGCGCCACGGACTGAGAAAAGTTTATTTTAATCACGATATTAAAGGATGAATTGAGATTTTATTCCGCTCACCGTTGGGCCTGCCTCTACCGAAGACAGTCCTGGAGAAGAGGAGGAAGTGACGCAGAGGCGCCCTGGAAGTAATATCAGGCAGCGGAAGTCGCTCCTGCTCAGAAATGTTGTCGTCCACAACATGTGTAAAACTGATTTTGTTAGTTTGTTGCATATTTTATTTATATTATATATAGGCTTGACTAATACAGCAAGAAAAATAAAATAAAATTGACCAAGCAGAACATATATTTCAAATATGTTTTTTAAAGATGTAAAGACAAATAACACGTTTCATTGCTATCTATCTATCTATCTATCTATCTATCTATCTATCTATCCATGTATATATATATATATATATATATATATATATATATATATCTATCTATCCATGTATATATATATATATATATATATATATATATATATATATATATATATATATATATATATGAGAATGTTCAGCTTTCTCAGTAGAGCTCAAGCTCATTAAAGTCTGGTGGATTTTATTTTTATTTATTTTGTTATGGTATACCATTCTTGGCGGCCCTTATGTATTGCACACTTTACAACACTATATCCCATGATGCAATGCACTCAAACTTTAACACTGTATACAGAAACTGTAATAAAAGGGCAAACTACATCTGAGATTGTTAAAACTCACTAGATTAAAAAAAGTAATGGGGTCATGTGAGTTCTGCTGTTTTAAATGTCCATCATTGCACAATGTACTGTTGTCACATGCTATAGAAAGTTAGCATGCAGTAGTTTGTTATTGAGACACATGTGGGTCATTGAGTGCAACAATAACATTTAGGACACTGTTGATTACATTTGTCAAAAAACCTGACTGAAGCTAATTAATAGAGGCCTAAAAGTTAACAGTTGCCGTCTGTTCATCATGAACCTGAAATATGATCATATTATTGTCTCTAGGCGACTCAATTTAAATAACCCAAAGTTATCTGTTAAACTATGTAAAGCTATGCAAAACACCTTCTCGTTCTCCAAATGAAAGGTTTAGTAAATTCTTATTAAACGAAGAAAAGTAATATACAGCTTAGAGAATTGGGCGTGAATATGTATTTAGTGATGTGAAATCTCAGGTTACACTGCGGTTTTTTTTTTTTTTTTCTTTTTCTTTTTTTTTCTTCCGTGACTATCACTTCTCACAAAACGAAAGTTCACAACTCGCTAGCAAGGATGGACAGGACGCATTTGCTGAGGTAGGTTGGACAAAACAAACAAAATTATGAAGCGAAACCCCTTAGAAACGACATAAATGCTGCTTTTTATATCAGAATCGCCAGTAATTTCTATAAAAATGCCATAAACGCTGCAGCGTGTAATATTTTCTAAACTTAGGAACTCGCGATTAAAGATGAAGAACTAAGCTTTCAGCCGCTAAATAAGGACTTATTAAGGACAATAAGGCATTGAAGTGTCTTTCTTTCTCATGGCAGAGGCTGTGGTGTCGACTTTATTAATAAGTTAATAACAATATTAATTGTTTTGTTTTCGTAATAGTGACCAGGATGAAGCTCACCCTGGTCCATCGTGTCCTGCTGGATCTTATGCAGGTAATCATAAAATTATTTCCAAGAATTGCACTCAAATATCACTTTAACCTTCAGCAGTTCACTTTAAAGCCTATATAATTTGCATATTCAGACAGAAGAGTTTCAGTCAGCAATTTTAGAGAAATAGTTCCTGTGCCTTTCCTCATAGCATGCTGAAAAAAAGAGAAGATAGTTGAAATTATTTTGTGATATATATATTCAGATCCAAACACAGTGCCGAACGATGGGGCGACGGCTCCTCCTGCAGATTTGATGCCTGTCGTTCCTGGATATGAGAGTTTGGGACCTAATGGTGAGAAGAGTTTCAGTAGCTTC
This sequence comes from Acrossocheilus fasciatus, assembly GCA_036784905.1. Lineage (NCBI taxonomy): Eukaryota > Metazoa > Chordata > Actinopteri > Cypriniformes > Cyprinidae > Acrossocheilus > Acrossocheilus fasciatus. Next base: position 24,755,487 of record CM071959.1, on the reverse strand, counting down.
AGCTGAAACGAAGAGTAAAATGTTGGTAAAGAACGTGACTGTGATTTTTTGTTATTGCATCCACAGTTATTCCACCGTCAGATTTTGGATCGGTGCAACCACAAGCCCCATCCAGAGCTCCAGAGAGACGCTTTGAGTAAGAACTCCAGCACTTAAGCAATAAAACAATCCATGCATTCACTTTAAACCATTGCAGTGGTAAAATACATAGCATTAGTTATAAACCTAGTGCATGCTCCTTGCTTTCTTTCCTGGTGCACAAGGACTAAAATACTTCATTATGTGGAAAATAGAAAGAAATTTTACAATTTTCCCTGATGAATAACCTATAATCATCCCTATCCTTTGTCTAGCGTTGTCTTATTTATTTGGTCACATATGGTGACCCCCCCCCCACCCCACCCCCCTTGTCTAACTTGTTTTCTTGTCATGTTTTGAATTCATGAATGAGGCAATTCTGGCTTTATTTATTCAACTCCACCCTGTTTCTAAGTCACTGAACACTGTAGCATAGACTCAATTGATAGTGGAAGCATATCTAAATGCAGCTTAACCAGATAAAAAAAAAAAAAAGAGAAACTTTAAGCGATCAGCCAGTGGAGAAACTAACCAAGCCCTCTCATTATCATACTGGAGTAGGAAATAAACATGGAAATGATAATAATAAAAAAATAATAATTACAAAGGAATAAATAAATAAGTAGGTTACAGAAATAAATGTAAGGATAAATAAATTTAATACATCTTTAGATGTAAATGTAAACAAATCTTTATTTTTTGTGTTATCATTTAGTTTGTGCAGCATAGACATCAGTGTTATTTTAGTGTCATTGATATATTATTTTAGTTTACGCTTTATTCAGTTTGTTATATTTTATGTCATTTTAATAGTTTTTAAATCTGTCTGTCGTTTTTATTAGGTTTTAGTTTCAGTTTTTCAAGTTTAGTACTTCAGCTAAATGATAAATGTTTCTCTGGCAACTCGTTGAAATAAAATAAGTTTGTTTTATTTAATTTTAGATTTACTACAACGGTTCGTTCATTCATTCTTGCATGCATGCATGCAGTTTCATTCACGAGTATTTTGAAAACGTAGCGTTGTGAATGAAAAGGTCATTGACCTCACATTCATGTGAGGTCAAAAGGTGCAAACCCAGCTTAAGTTCACACGTCATGTCTTCAGCATTCCTGCGATCACTGAAGAATTCGCTCAGGAGGCCTTCATAAAATATGCCAGCAGCAAATGCTGTTACAGCTCTAAACCAGCCAAAGAGATGGTGTTCACAGACCTGCAGTCCCTCAACACATACCGGGTGAGCAGCAACATTCACATACATCACATCCAACTAGATACAGCAGCCATGCTTACATTTATCTTGGATACCTGTTTCTACTAATAGTACCGGTTGGAGACTTTCACCGAGTCCAGAACAACAGAATGGGACAGTGAACCATACAATGGTGAGAAAAATAATTCTAAAGCATATATTTATCTATAATTCTAAAATGAAAGTAAATAGTATGTTTAAATATGTATGTCCCGTCATTTATCAGGTCAGGTGGTGGATGGTTTCGGAGTGGCTCCTGCTCCGTGGAGCATCCCGGTGCCCATTCCTTCCCTCTTCCAAGACTGCAAGAAAGCCGTCCGCGTTCCTCACACGTCCACTGTCAAAGTAAAACTTTCTTCAGTCTTACATTCATCAAGTTCATTGAAAACTCATCTTGATTCATTTTGTTGTTGTTGAATTCAAAATACAGGGTTGTCATTCATGCCTGAATCTCGGGAGATCTGCGTGCAGTAGATGTGTAAATTCAGGCAGGGTAAGTACCATATGACGATCAGACGTCATTCTTAATACTTCCTTCTGTATTTTCTGTCTGTTGTTTCATTATAATGCTTGTATTGTTACAGACTCGATGTGGATCCTGCAGTGGCATGGGTCGAACTGCATCCAATCAACGCTGTATTATGTGTCGGGGCTCTGGCATGATTAAGTATGAAGTCAACCTTTTTAATCAATTAATTAATTAATTAATATATATATATATATATATATATATATATATATATATATATATATATATATATATATATATATATATATATATACATTTTTTTTTTCCTATTAAAGATTTCGAAAAATATAGAAAAGCCAGTACAGCTTAATTTAATTTAATTTAATTTAATTTAATTCAATTGCTTTAGTTATTTATGTACATTTTGTTTGGCTCTTTTGCTAGTTTATTTTATTTATTTATTTATTTTGTGGAAAATTTACTTTTCAATAAAATACAACATTAGATGAAATTTCTCAAAAATTGGTGTGTACGTTTAGGCTAGTATCAAAAATACACAGCTTCAGTTCTGATGCTAATTGGTCAATATAGAATTCTAGTGCTAAAACACAATATATATTCAATACACAAATCTCACTTTTACTGACTTTTTTCCCTCTCAGAATTATCTTTATAATTTTTACTTCAAGGTTGCCATGCTGTTCCATAAGTATGTAAATCCATAAGTAAATCCAACTACTAGTGTATAATATACATCAGAACCCTAGTAACCACATTAATAACCACTCAGAGCACCTTGCCAACTACATAGCAACCACCCAGAACACCCCAGTGTCATTGTTGTGGGATTTGCAGGGTTTTATGGGTCATTTTCTTTGTAAAATGTACGAATATTGTACTCATTAAATGATCTGTATTCTAGGTGTCATTCCTGTGGAGGAGTCGGTTCAATCACGTGCAAAACATGCAATGGGCAAGGAAAGCTCCTCTGCTTCATCAAACTTAAAATTACATGGTGAGACAACTCATATTTTCACAAGTTCACTCTGTACAAACAAGCTAATGAACTTTTTTTATTAGTGCTGTCAAACGATTAATCGCGATTAATCGCATCCAAAATAAAAGTTTTTGTTTACATAATATATGTATGTTTACTGTGTATATTTATTATGTATATATATATATATATATATATATATAAATACAAACACATGCATTTATATATTTAAGAAAAACATTATGTTTATTTATTAAATGTATTTATATATAATATAAAAAAGAAAAATATAAATGCATATACATGTAAATATTTTCAAAATATATACTGTATGTGTGTGTATTTATATTTATATACATAATAAATATACACAGTAAACATACATATATTATGTAAACAAAAACTTTTATTTTGGAATGCGATTAATCGCGATTAATCTTTTGATAGCACTATATTTTATACACTCATTTATTTTCCCCCAAACGTTTTATCTTCTCAGGAAAAACAACATGCATGTGGCTGTGATCGACAAGGGCTCGGGATTCCCGGTTGAGCTTCTTGATCAAATTAATGGAGAGATACTTCTTACTGATATGGCTCCAATGGTGAGCAAAAACACAAATGCTTTGTTATTCAAAGGAGTGATAACATGATGCATTCTCTGTCGTTTGAGAACTATGAAAACATATCGCAACTTCAGAAGTCAAAAGCAGTCTAAAAAGGCCATTTATTGAAACTAAAAATAGTTGAAACAGAATCTTGACCTGCCATGTAGCACCTACTGCTCTGCATGTCTATCCACAAGATGTCAGTGATGGTCAGCGAAGTCAGTTTTTAACTAATTATTTCAGTCCATATCCATATATGTTAAATATGCAGGCAAATGTTTGAGAATGTATAAGAGTTCGAAACTGTTGATCATTTCATGTGCAAAAGGGTTGCTTTTGTACAACATATTTTAAAATACATTTTTTGAAAAATACATGATATACAAATTACATTTAACCCTTGTGCTGAAAATCCTTTACCTAATCTAAAAATTGAATTGTAAATTGCTAAATATTATTTTTTTGTCAACTTACTTTTTGTATTTTTGCACAATTTTGTACAATTGTATTTTTGGAACTGGTTGATCATAGGACTTATTGATCTGAGCTTATGCACCTTAGTTTTTGAGTGAAAAAAAGCATCATTTGTGGATAATTTTGGCAATATTCACTCAAAAATGGGGTGAATACGCTCAGATAAATGAGGCTTCCAATCATTCATCACCAAAAATAAACAAAACCTTTTTATTGAAAGAAACCATTGCAAAATTGAATCCAATATTTGGTGATAATATAACATTAGCGATTTTTTGTAGGCCGATTATTTCTGACCAACAATTATTTTACAACATAACCTTGTTTGTTTGGCTGTGACACTGCAGGTTTGTCCAGTTGTCAGTTTTCCGGACAGCTCCGTGAACGCTGCGTCTGAAAGTGGCGTGAGGCAGCATCAGGCTCAGTTCATCACCACTTGTCGTATTCTGCAACAGGTAATTCATCTGTTAAAACAAACCAAACACTTCTGATGAAACACCAAAAACATGCGCTTGTCTCTTTAAGGGCACATCTCAGCCTCCCACTCTTCTGGGAATTAATTAAACGACTGCTTCCCGTTGGCTCAGTCCCATGGATTCCTAAAAGAAAGCAGATTAGAGCTTGTGTTTGACCAAAAGCAGTCTGAATATTCCCATATATTCATACAGACAAGACAAACGATGACAAGAAACAGAGAAAACCACTCAATGCTCTTTTCTAAACAACAACAACTGAATAAAACAACAAAAAATCTCAAGTTATTATTATTTCTCTAAAAGTATTAATAGTAAAACTGTAATAAATGCTATGTGCAAAGAGTAACTGATGTAGACCATTTTATATCATATGGAGACAAAGCATGTTTTAACTCTGTTTTTTATTTTTCCAGAGGCAGACCATTGAGCTGCTTCCCATCACACGAGTGCATTACACCTGGAATGAGAAAACTCACATTTATTTTGTATATGGAACCGAACACAAAGTCTACAACAAAGATTATCCTGTCAAATGCTGCTGTTGCTCCATCCTTTAAACATGCTGTATAATATGCATAAACACCTTTCAAATTATTAAAAAGAAACTGGAAGACAATTAGAAAAAAATGAAACATAGAATGTCTAGAATGTACTTGATAGAACATATAGAGCATCTGTATTTCACCCCACAATCAAAGGGAAAAACAAACCAACAATTACGGTAAACTTTCAGAATGTTTTATTTCGAGTGTTTTTTATTTGTTTATTTATTTATTTTTTTTAAGTACAGAAGCTTGTTTCCACCACGGGATAAAATATTGTTATTTTTGGGAATTTGGGTTTATTTTTATAGTTTGTGTCTCAGTTTTTTTTTTTTTTTTTCTAGCAATTATGAAAAAAAAGTCAGAATTGTGAGAAAGTGAGAATTGCAAGATAAAAACCTCGCAATTCTGACTTCTCAGTTTTCCCGTGTAAACTTACAATTGCGAGATATGAACTTGTAATTCTGATAAGAAATGTCAAAATTGTGAGATATAAACTCACGATTGCGAGAACAAAAGTAAAAATTGTTAGATAAAAAGTCACTTTTTGTGAAAAAGACTTTCTGTGGTGGAGGGAAAAAAAACTTATTTCTTTATCCTTTGATTTTGGGTAAAATATTATGTTAAAGTATATTGTTTATTTTCTTTTTTCTGTCTTTCTTTCTTTCCTTTTTTATTATTATTATGTATGCGTATATATATATATATATGTTTTTGTTTTCTTGTTTTTTACAAATTTCACAATGTATGCTCATAAAGAACACTTATTATGATAGTTGTTATGCAGAGACAATTATGACAGGCTATCATGTTACAAAAAAAAATAAGAAATTGTAATACATTACACACATTTTTCGCTTAGTTTTATGTTACAATAATTTGTATATGCATTCTACTCACTCTCATATCGTTCCAAAGCTGTACAAGTTTCTTTCTTTCACAAAACACAAATTGAGATGTTATTCAAAATGGCAGCATGAGTCTCCATCCACTTTCACTGGATGTTTTTCTTCCTCTTTCTTTCTTTCTTTCTTTTTTTCTGTATGAGCAAATTAAGACTGACGTGGTCGGTCATTGCATTTTGTGTCATCTTGTGTTTGCAACGACTCGAAGGCGAGCAGCTGTGTTGTTTTAGAACTTTATTTAGAGTGTACTGTACCTTTAAGGATTCTGTAATTTGTGAGTTGTATCATGCGCGCTTCATTAAACCAGGCTGCCAGAACAGTATTGTGGGCGTTTCTTCATTACTGTCCAGTTTTTAGAGTTCAAAACTGAGGAAAAGCTCTCAGTAAACATAAATGGGAAGCGCTGCTGCAACCAAGATCATTGTGAAACAGACCTCACCAGCATTTTGTGCGTTATGGATGACAAAGACGAAGATGCAGGTGGGTAAATGACTGTTGAAATACGTGCATAACGGTCTTTTGTTGTTTTATTTCCTTAAAAGTTTTACTTTAAGATAAACTACGTTCATTATCTAGTCAGAATAGCTTGCAAGAAACGAAATGGTTCGTATCTGTAGCATGTAACTTTAGTAAAAACGTAGGCTATTAGTTTATCCTACAGTCATTACAACATAACACTAAGACATTTCAAGTGATTATATTAAAATTTTAAAGTAATAATAACACGTTTTTAGAGATTAGTTTAGTTTAAATTATTTGTTTTGCGTTAAAGTTTACTTCACTTCTTACACCAAATTTGCTCAATAAACTGTAAAGACCATCCCTTTTGCACAACGTTTCGCAACAAAAACGTTCATTCTGTTCGAACAAAGCTGCTAAAGTGCTAAACTCATTTTCATCAAATGTACTTTGTAAAACACTTAATAAATAACAGTTTTGTTGAGGATCTTGGACGGCTGTCAGTTGCGTCTTCAACCACGTGGACGTCTCTTGGACGTCTGTTTTGAGAAAATAAATAAATAAATAAAAGAAAAAACACTTAACTGAACATTTTCAGTGCTGTAGCCCAACATTAAATATTAAATCGACGAGCATGAGTGTAAGTTTAACTGAGTAAGAAGTTACTCAGCGCTTTAATTGTGCAAAACGCGAAGATCCAAGTTATCTAGTGGCCTCATGGACTTCAATGGAAGGAAGGAAAGCTGACCTTTTGCACCAAATGAGTTCACATGATGAATGCCACTTTGCTTTTTTTTGTGACAATATGAACAAATAGTGCAGAATCCTAATTAGTATTTAACATTGTTTAAAAAAGAACCAACAAAAATCTTTTTATTCCCAGTTTTAATGACAAGAAAGAGATTTTTAATGTGATTCAACAAAACGTCGTTTTCTACTTGGAAATAATTAACTAAAAGTGTTTAAAAATGATGGTGTTTTGAGAACTAAGCTTAAAGGGTTACTCCACCCCAAAATGAATTTTTTGTAATTAAAGGGTTAGTTCACCCAAAAATGAAAATTTGATGTTTATCTGACTTTGTTTCTTCAGTAGAACACAAACGAAGATTTTTAACTTTTAACCGTTGCAGTCTGTCAGTCCTATAATGCAAGTCAATGGGCACACAATCTTTGAGTAAAAAAAACATGCACAGACAAATCCAAATTAAGCCCTGCGGCTCGTGACGATACATTGATGTCCTAAGACACAAAACGATTGGTTTGTGCGAGAAATTGAACAGTATTTTTTATCATTTTTTACCTCTAATACACATGTCCAACTGTCCTGAGCACGTGCACGGCATCCGGTGCGTGACGTCTGTATGTGCTCTGTTGTAGTTTACGCAAGTGCTGGAAGCGATCTGTCGCGCGCATACGTCACTCATTGTTTACACAGTGCACAGAGATTGTGGGTATGACGGCTAATCAAAATGGTAATTACTTGCGCTTATCCTGATTGTTCAAACCGACTTAAACCTAAAAGATTACGTTTGCTCGTGCGAACTCATCCGGGAGTGTTGACTTGTGTAAACTACGCCAGAGCACATACAGACGTCATGCACCAGATGCCGTGCACATGCTCAGGGCAGTTGGACATAGTGGTGTATTAGAGGTAAAAAATGATAAAAAATACTGTTCTGTTTCTCGTACAAACCGATCATTTCGTATCTTAGGACATCAATGTATCGTCACGAGCCGCAGGGTTTCATTTGGTTTTGTCTGTTCATGTTTTTTTACTCTCAAAGATTGTGTGCCCATTGACTGGCATTATAAGACTGACAGACTGCAACGGATTGAGTTAAAAATCTTCGTTTGTGTTCTACTGAAGAAACAAAGTCACGTGCATCATGGATGCCCTTGGGGTAAGCAGATAAACATCACATTTTCATTTTTGGGTGAACTATCCCTTTAATCTCTTACCCCCATGTCATTCCAAACCCGTAAAAGCTTCGTTCGTCCTGGGAACACAATTTAAGATATTTTGGATGAAAACCGGGAGGTTTGTGACTGTCCCATTGACTGCCAAGTAAATTGCACGGTCAAGGCACAGAAAAGTATAAAAAAAAACATTGCCAAAATAGTCCATCAGTGGTTCAATCAAAATTTTATGAAGTGACGAGAATAATTTTTGTACGCAAAGAAAATAAAAATAACGACATTTATTCAACAATTCGTCTCCTCTCTGTCTCTCGGTGTTACCGTAGCACCATTTTGGAGAGCATCCGATGGATGCAAAGTGCATACACTATATTCTCTGTCATCAGTAACGTATGGATACGTAGTGTACGTTTATATAAGCGTTAAACATGAATGTTTCTCTTTAAGTGGCCTTTTATTCAAACTGCAAGTGTTTTTTTTTTGCTTTTTTTGAAGTACACTAAGGTCTGCATTCAATACAGTTAAAGGGACAGTTCACCCATACTTACCTTTCACTTGTTTCAAACCTGTATGAGTTTCTATCATCGGTTGAACACAAAAGAAAATGCTTTTAAGAATGTTGGCAACCAAATAGTTGACGGTAGCCACTGACTTCCATAATATGGAAATAATAATAATAATAATAATAATACTATGGAAGCCAATAGCTCTCAATCATTTTGATTTCAACATTCTTCAAAATATCTTCTTTTGTGAAGCTCAGGTTTGGAACAAGATTTTGGATCAAACTTTGTCTTATATTTAAAGCCCTAAAGATAAGATTAAAGCTTTTTAAAACAGTATTTTTCAGCAATAACATTACAACAGTCTTAGGTAAGACGTGTTTATTATTGTATAACTTAATACCGCTGTTATCTACTTGAACTTTTTTGAACTTCACTGATAACACTTTCATGTATCGCAAGAGCGAAAATGCATTCCGAGGAAATATTTACTGTCTGAAACTGTTAACTCTAAATGTTATCTTAAACTTGAACGTATCCTGTTTGCTAAAGAGATCTCTGCTTCACAAAGCATCAGCGCATGTCTGTCAGTAGGAGCACAATTAATCATGTACCAGCTTCTTAAAGGCACAACGGCCAATTGAATTCATTTAGACCAAAGCAATTGTTTTATTTCGGTTATTGGTGCATTTTATTTGTGCGATGCTATTATTAGACATCAGAATATGTTAGAAATACTAGTTCACAGGGTTTTTTCCCTTTCGCAAGTCTGCAAGTACACATCAAGTGTGCCAATTGGGACAGAGCCATTGAGTGCTGCAGTAATGACGTGTATTTGTAGGCTGACCTGAAGTTTGTGTCACTCTATATTCCCCTCAACAAACACCCAATACGATTTTTCCATTGGCTTGTGGGTTATTCCAGAAAATAACCTTTGTGACCAACAAAAGTTTATGATTCTTACATGTTAATCTTCACAAATCCTCACACCTTTAATGGATTTTGAAGCTTAAATACAATCACCAGAAGTAAAAAGCTAAATGTAGGCAACCATGGTCATTCACCACAAAGGACTTCTCATATTTTCATAGCTATAAAATTTTGATGAATGTGCATTGCTAAATTAGCGTTTGAATTGTATCAGAGACGGCCTGCTCCTCCCATCATTCATCGCTGCTGTATATTTTGAGGGCATTGTTTTTCTGGCATACAAGCCTGATTTTGCCCATTCTTCATGCTAAATCTGAAGCACAATCTCTGTTGAAGGAAACCCAGTCTAGCTGATATTTATATCCACTTGTTAGCGGCATTGTTCGCGAATGTAACAAGATGTTTGTGTGAAGTATATATAACTCACTGATGCATTCAGACAAGCACTGCTGAGGGAAAGAACCCTAATGACTTAATGAACAGCTGCCAACTCTTGATTGCTAAGAAATGTGTTTGTATTCTGTTGCCTAGCAATGCAACTTGTCTTAGAGTAGTTCACCCCAAAATGAAAATTTCCTGAACATTTACCCAACCTTGGGTGCATTTGTTTCTTTATTGGAACAGATTTGGAGAAATGTAGCTTTTTATCAATTGCTCACCAACGTATCCTCTGCAGTGAATGGGTGCCGTCAGGATGAGAGTCCAAACAGCTGATAAAAACATCACAATAATCCACAAGTAATCCACACCACTCGACTCCAGTCCATCAATTAACATCTTACGAAATTAAAAACTTTGTGTTTGAAAGAAACAAATCCATCGTTTAGATATTTTAACTTCCATAATAATCCGTAATAAAACTTCCTCCAGTGAAAAAAGTCCATCCGCTGTTGTTTTCTCACATCTAAATTCTCACACATATTTGTTTAGATCTGTTTTAGTTTTAAACGGTGCTTGATCTGTGCATATTTCTCTCCTGATTCAGACGAGATGGCTTTTTCACTGGAGAAAGCAATATTATGGAAAAAAAACGGAAGCAAAGGTTTGTTTCTTTTAAACAGGCAGCTTTTCACTTCACAAGACATTAACTGTGATGGAGTGTACTGGAGTGGTGTGGATTACTTGTGGATTATTGTGATGTTTTTATCAGCTGTTTGGAGTCTCATCCTGATGGCACCCATTCACTACAGAGGTGACAAAAGTGGGAAAGAAAAAAAAACAGTACTGTGAATGTCAACAGAGTATCGTAGTCGTTTTTAGTAGTCATTTAATAGGTGTTTTTTTTTCTTGTTCAAGGCACTAAAATCTAACAGGCTGATAAATATTCCAGATCCCTGATGATGTTCCAGAAAAACAAGGATGATGATCAAGGGACTACTTGGGGGGAAAAAATCGGTCTCTAGTTTAAGGCAGCGACTGTTTGATAGGAATGTTGTTTCAGGACCAACAAAGGATGTTGATTCAGGAACATGTTGCTCTTGAATAAATCAGAAAAGTCATAATCTCTCTCTCTCTTGCTGCAGACACTTTTGACCCCAACCTTCCTGAGGAGGGTCCATCTGCTCCGCCTCCAGGCTGGCTGGACAGTGTAACAGGCTATGAGGAACACACGGGCGGAGGTGAAAATATTTCATGTGAACCACTCATATACAAAGATAGAATGAAAATAATTACAGCCTGAAACAAAGACGAAAATCAGTTTGATCATGATTTGTATAATGACACTATTATTATAATACTACTCAACCGCCTAGCAAAACCCTAGCAACCACCCCGAGTGCCATAGCAACCACATAGCAACACCCTAGCAACCACCCTGGTTACCCTAGCAACCGCCTAGCAACACCTTAGCAACCACCTAGCAACACCTTAGCAACCACCCCAGATACCTTAGCAACAACCTAGCAACACCTTAGCAACCACCCCAAGTACCCTAGCAACACCTTAGCAACCACCTCGGGTACCTTAGCAACCGCAAAGCAACACCTTAGCAACCACCCCAAGTACCCTGAGCAGCCGCATACCAACTCCTTGGCAACCACCCCAAGGAGCCTAGCAACCGCATAGCAACACCCTAGCAACTACCCCAGGTAATCTAGAAACACCTTGGCAACCATGCTAGAAGCCACCCCAGGTAACATAGAAACACCCTAGCAACCACCCTAGAAGTCACCCCAGGTACCTCTGTTTTTCTGTGTCTGTTCTTCTGATAGACTATATTGCCTATAAAACATTCAAACTTTAATCTTTTAAAACTTTTACAAACTTTCTGTCTAGGCTTTTTCAAGCCAACTTAAAGTTTGTATCCAATCTTTACTATCTAGTTATAATACTGCTAGTGCTACTACTACTAATAATTAATTATTGTTATTATTATTTTGATACTTTATTATAATACACTATTATATGCACTAAGACATAATAATAACAATATTTTATTATTATAATAATTATTATTAAGGCAATAATAATAATAATATCATTATTATATAACTATGCCGTCACACCCCATTGGACTTTTCTTCTGTTTTTATCCCTCATTTGCTATGTGTGAACTAGTTTCTGTCTTGTTTGATTGTGTGATTTGGTTCAGGTGTGTTTGGTTAATTATCCTTATTTGCTCCACTATATTAGTTGTGTTCTGTTCTCTGTTTGCTGTCCGGTCTACTATGTCCATGTTGTGTTCTATGTGTGCATCCTGCCTGTCCGTCCTGTGTTTGCCCTATTGTGGATTTATTAAAAGACTATCTTCGTGCGTGTATCTCACTGTAGCGTGACGTGTCTTATTATTATTATTATTATTATTATTATTTTTATTGCTAAGACACTAATATTATAGACATTATTATGCACTGTTCTATACATTAAGGGACTATAATAATAAATATAACTAAATATCATTATTTTTTTAAATCATGTTTTATTTTTTTTATTTTTTTATTGTTGTATTATAATGACCATTTAATTATTGTGTGAAAATGCTGAAATATTAAATTGCTTTGCATATCAGTTAGACAATGCTTAAAATATCAGTATTGGTCAAATATGTGGCATCTTGTAAAATCATGTATATATATAGTATGCCATATATGACCTAATATCCCAGTTATGTCTCAAATGCTTACGTTATTGTTTTGTTTGTAGACTGTACAGATCAAATCTGTCCTCCTCCGCCAGACTTTGTCCCTAAACCTGAAGATGACAAGAATGCCTCAGTTCCAAATGTCATGTAGGTACAATATTGCTTTTTACTGTTCAGTATATTTTTTTGTAAGAAGTTACAAATACAAAAACATATTCATACAATATTTGCAAAGGAGAGGACACACACACACACACACACACACACACACATATATATATATATATATATATATATATATATATATATATATATATATATATATATATATACGGCACAATGCATAAAGATTTACTTATTTGCTTACTGACAGGGTGCCCACTGTCTCAGAGGATGTAGCGAGAGACGCTCTACTCCAGTTTGTGGGTAAAAAATGGACGTACAGCAGCAAACCTGCCAAAAATCTGATCTTCAAAGAGCTGAAGCCTTTTACAATTTACCGTGTAAATCTTATTATCCATTTGTGATCTGGAATGATTTCTGTATTATTATTGCCTATTATAATAAGTACATGACCATATGTTCTGTGTCGTTTCAGTACCGCTTGGAAACTTTCACAGAGTCCAGATCAAGTGCCTGGGAATCAGAGCCGCACACAGGTGCCTGATGACATAAATACTATAATAAAAAAGGTATCAAAATAGCATATTAATATATTTTTACTCAGGTCAGTGTGTGGATGGGCCTCAGAATGGAGTGAGTCCTCCCCCATGGCACGTCCAGGTGTCTTACCCACCCAAATTCACAGACGCTGTTCAGAAAGTCAGGGTCCCGCACTCTTCATTCATAAAGGTATGCCTTAAACAACATATATTCATATAAATATTATAACTTACCACCAAAACCAATTCAAAATAAAGAGTATCGTACCTAATGTGCCTCCTGCTCTTAATTTATCACCGTAAGTCAGATTTTGCTCATGTTTTGATGCCTGTCGGATTGCATCAGTGCATTATCATTGCAGCCCTGCCACCGTTGTCATGGTAACGGCAAAGTGAGGTGTACCCACTGCCGAGGACGAGGTCTGGTACGTGAATTTTGATTATTAATTAGTGCAGACTTTAATAAATAACCATTTTTAGTTTTAACTTAAAATAATCTTCACATAAACCCATTATAATAAATGTCATATTTAGCTATGTGTGCTCTTCAGCAAGTAGGAAATATACTCGTTTGAATCGCGCCTGCCGCTGAGGTGAAGTGGAGCACATACCTGAAATGTTTCCCGTTTGATGTGGTCGTAAAGACATTCTGCACGTCTAAGTAAACGCAAATTTTGTCAATAATAAAAAAAAGACAGAAGCAGCAGTTGTGAGTGGGGTGGCCAACCCTAGCTCCACCCCTGCGTTAAATATTTTTAACGTCATTAAACTGGAAAAATGAATCACATGCGTTAACGCGCTAATTTTGACAGCACTGTTAATAATATCTGCCGATGTTTTATCCTACTGACTGTTTTCTCTAAAACAAATTCAGACTCGCTGTATGTTCTGTCACGGCTCTGGTCACAGTCGCAACCGACGGTGTACAACCTGCCACGGAAGAGGAAGAAAAAGGTCATTTGAGGATTAAACTGACTACTGACCTGAGTTTTATATGCTCATGTGATAATAAAAAAAATATCTCACTTCCTTCTTTCAGATGTGTTTCTTGTCATGGAAAGGGTTACAAAGGCTGCCTCACGTGTAACGGTTACAGAAACCTTGTGCATTTCATACAGCTTACAGTTACATGGTAAATGCACCATTACAATTGTGCTTTATGTGTTTTTTTATGCTTATTGAAAGTATAAGTCAAGCTACTGTACTGAAACACTGTCTGTGGTAGATGCATCAGTCCATTACTAGACCTTATGGTCTCAGTTCCAGTTTTAGTTGCTATTTCGGTTTACACAATAATCTGGCCCGTTCATCTCTGTTTTTATGTGGTTGTCTGTGCATAACATAACACTGTTTCGCAGGAAGAACCAGGTGTTTGTGTTTATACCTGACCGGGTGCCTGAATTCCCTCTGAAGAAGTTTGAGAAGGTGTCTGGAGAAGCGTTCTTTGTAGATGAAAATCTCCTGGTATACATTGATTCATTAATTAACTGATAAATTCATTATAACTCAGATATTTAAATAGGCCTATATATTTTTTTATTTCAACTTTATCTGATAAAGTAGCGCGCAGCTACTATAATAATAATAATTTATACTTCTGACCCATCTCTTTTCTTTTTAAAAAAAATGGTTTAAAGACTAATGTGAGGTTTATCATTTTAGATATGTTTTGTTTGTTTGTTTTTGTGAAAACCTGTATCTCAACTGTAATTAAATCATGTTTTACAGTCATTTTACAGTTTAATATGTTACCGTAGATATTGCCCTACTCTGCTCATATGGCATTCATTTTTATTTTTAAATTAATTTTTGCAGGTCTTAAAAAGTCTTAAATTTGATTTTAAACATCCTGCAGACAGATGTAGCTTTGCACACTGCCAGCATCTAGAATGATATATATATATATATATGTACAGCACACAGATGCGTATAGCCTATACACTGAAGCACATTGCTTGTTTGCAGGTTTATCCGATAGAGGGCTTTCCTGACCAGGAAATCTGCGATGCCTCAAAAGGAGCGATTCAGAATCATCTGCTAAAATATTCAGCTGTGAGCCGCATCCTGCAGCAGGTGAGCAGAAACTGTGCCAGCAGTGAGTGCTAAACGCACAGCAGAATTATGGGTAAAATCAACAAATAAATGGCTTTCCAAATTTGAATAGAGAGGATTGTGAAAATGCAGCTCCACATTTAACCACCAGGTGGAAGCACTGTCTTAAAATGTTGTGTGCATAGGTCTGTTTGATTGAGAATGATGTTTAAAACTTATTTTTCCACTTTTATAGGTTAAAATATTAGCAATTTAATGTAAATTAATCTGACAAATGATATATTCTGTGGCTAATATTCTCTGTTACATTGACATTTTCTTGTTCTCTTACAGCGTCAAACAATCGAGCTGGTTCCTCTCACTCATGTATATTACGCTTACAGCGGGAAAGACTACGATTACTTTGTTTTTGGGCGAGAAAACAAAGTTCACACCACCAAATACCCTTCTTCTTGCAGCATTTTGTAATAACTGAATTTGTTTTGCGTCTTTACCAATCTTGCAATAATTCATCATTTCCATAAGATGTAAATACAGTATATACAGTGTATATTTATCATTTAATATATTAATTAACTGTAAATGTCTATGAAAACAAAGCTCCTTTCTCCTCATTCTCTCATATAAGCATATAACAGCATGTTTTAAACAACTGTTTTATTATAATTACTTTGTTCTGTGTATTAAATATACATATATTAGTATTAAGTATTAAAATTAATTTGAGTACAGTTTATTTTTGGTTCATTTTTGCCATAAAAGTGCAGTTGATTTGCTACACGTTTACAGATTTTCTTGATGAATTTCTATATACAGGTATTTTGATCATTTGAAAGGGCTTATGTGAATGTCTTTATATTTCTCAATTTATACCTTAATGTTTTGGCAACTGAAAAAAAATATTTTCTAGGAAAAATATACAGTTCCTTTTTACACGCTAATCCTAACTCATACTGTATGGGGTAAGTTGTCACAT
Source organism: Acrossocheilus fasciatus (assembly GCA_036784905.1). Taxonomy (NCBI): domain Eukaryota; kingdom Metazoa; phylum Chordata; class Actinopteri; order Cypriniformes; family Cyprinidae; genus Acrossocheilus; species Acrossocheilus fasciatus. Next base: position 24,739,107 of record CM071959.1, on the reverse strand, counting down.
CGGGAAACTGCTGTTTACCAACCCTGATTTGAGAAGGATACTTTTGAAATTTAAAGTTAACAAAGCTGCAACACTCCTAAAATTGCAACAATTAAAACTATTATATATATATATTATTATTATTATTATTATTTTTTTTTTTTTTTTAATAAATTGTGAAAAAGGTGACAAAATGTGACAGCTTGCCCAATCATGGCATGAAAAAATTAAGACTTTCTGCTCTGATTTAAGACCTTTTTAAAACACTTGTGTAATTAAAAAGGTCTTAAATCAGAGCAGAAAGTCTTAAATTCATAAAGTCATTAAATGCTGCATGCACTGCAAATAATTAATATCTTCTGTAGTGTTATTTTGTTTTCCAATACAATTATCTAAACATCCTTGTTTTCTGAGAAATTGATCAAAATTAAGTGAGTTCAGTTCATACTTAAAACGTTTTAAGTATGAAATACTTCTCACAGTGGCATGAAAGCTATTTTCCCTTTAAATGAAGTAGATTTTTCTGAGCTTAACAGATATTTTCTCAGAAAATTCTTGTCTTAAGTAAATGTATTTATCCAAAAAATAAATACTGAGGCCGAACATCACTTTTTTACAGTGTGATCAGAATATAAACGTTATTTCCATAGTGGTTGGAAGCAGAGATATTAAGGCCTTTTTTTTGTAACATGAATTAAAACATAGTAAAGATGTTAAAACTCTGAAGTGTTGCTAATAGGACAACTGTGTTCTCTCTACATTTACACTGAGATTAAATACTGACAGGGCTTCTGAACCATGGTTTCATTACAGTAAACGTGTAATAACATTTGTGGTAATAGTAACCATAATTTTTGTTTTGTTTTGTTTTGTTTTGTTTTTTTTTGGGGGGGGGGGGGGGGGGGGCTTGTTTGCTTGATCTAAAAAAAAAAAAGTCTTGAATTTACCTTCATAAAACCTCAGAAATCCTGTATATACACTGCACATGCGACCACTAGTCCCTGTATAGTACAATAATGGCAGTGCATCGCTTAACTTTCGGCTCCGAAGAGGACAGCCTAATGTTCCCATCAAACCTCGGATGTTGACCTGTTGCCGTCGTGTGAACAACACACCTGCCCGAGTATCACTCGCAGAGCGGGTCGTGGTAACAGTGCTCGGATGTGACAGGAGTGAAGCGGGTTTGGGGAGCGGAGGAGTGGCTCTGTGAGTTTGTTTATAGTGAAGGAGGCGCGGAAAACACACGCGACTCGCCGCGCATCTTCACTCGACTCACCTCACTGACTTTACAACAGAAACCGGAATAAAACCAGCAGCAGCGACGGGGAAATAACACTCGGTAGGTTTACAATTGTTGTTTGTGGTTGTTCTGTCAACTTTAAATAACATTAGTAACGTTACAGTGATGTAAGATGACAACACCATGGTATTTTGATACAGCCTTTATCAGAAACCGTATACATATGCCATAATATTTATGTGATATGACCGATAGGCTGTATACATGTTAATAGGAAACTTTTTTCTACATTTTAAGTGAAAGGTGATTGTTTGATTTATGTTTGTTTATGCTACATTATATGAGAAAGAGCCTAAAGTTGATTTTTTTACAGGTGTAATCGTTTTAAAAGTTTGTTTTATAGGAAAATGCATTGCATTTATGCTTTACCTGGGTGTTTCTGAGACCCCAAATTGAAGAAGCCTGTGTGTTAAACTGAAGATGTAAAAACAGGAGACGTTTGAAACTTTATTTTAACATTTAACATTTGTTTACAGTTAGTTATAAGCTCATAAAATTGAGAATCAAACTCAACCTTGTATTTAAGCGTTAGGCATGAGGGTCTCCAAGACCCCAAACAGAGCTTGAGGGTTACTCATTTAATAGGCTACTTTACTTTGAGTTGTTTTTACAGTATGTAGTATAGCCTTACACAACCTCACTCTAAGGACAGGACGTACATTGCATTTATTTAAATGTTTGGAGGTCAGTGATGTTCATTGTCCTCCTGATTCTTTCCTTTTCCTGTTTGCTGCTGTACATATTGTGTTACTCTGATTTGTTTGTTTCCGTTCACATGCTATAAATTTACTCCCGTGTATAGAAATATTCAAAAATTATTTCAAAGCATTGCGGTTAAATATTTATTGACATGAGTAGAATTTTAGAGACAAATATTTTGGTGTGTTTGGAATCTTCAGTATTTTTCAAATAAATAAATAATATGTATGGGATATACCATGATGTCTTATATTAAAATTATTCATTTTATTAAAATATATATTTATTTATTTATTTATTTTTTATTATTAAGTGCAGCGTATTATATTAAACAATAATGTTTTTAGAATTTAGCAATATATTTTGTTTTTACAAACCGAGTCCAAATTGTATTAAAATACATTTATTATAAAGATAATTGTTTTTAATTTTAACAATTATTTTTTTAAGCTGTTTAACAATTATTTTTGTAAAAGTATCTAACTGACTTTAATTGAAATCAATTACATTTTTTTTTAAATGTAATTTAATTATTTTTATTTAATGAGAAAGAAAAAAATCAGACAGCAAAAATATTTGACCAAAACATTGGTGACCAATCAGAATCAAGTATTCCAGAAAGCCATGACTTCTTAGCAAATGTATAAAACATATGCAAGTTTTGTAAAGTTGACAGACGCTTTGTGAGATTGGCTTTGATTTGAAGACGGATGGATTGCATTATCAGGATGTGTTGTGATATGGCTGTAAGTTCTTGTCAGGGAGGGTTTAGGTTTCACACCCACTCTGAGCACTTGAAAGCGAGAGGAGAAGCTGACAGATTAACTGTGATCTGGTTTTGGGAGGAGTCCTCACGTAGAAGCCACATGAGAAAAGCCAGGCGGCGTCTGCGAGGGCCTTATCTGTGCTGGCCAGCACTGCAGCCCCACAGCTATTGTTGTTTTATCTGGACAGAGCTTTGTTCTGCTGGTAACAATAGCTCTGTAGCTCTGCAGGCATACAGTATGATTGTTCAGTGCAGGACACTTGAAGTTCTACAGTATTAAACAAAGTCACTTAAAAGAAGTTACTTTGCCTTGAGATGTGCTTTGATTTCCCAGTCAAAAGTGTATATTCAGCCGCTCATTCTTCATTAATGTAGGCAAAGGTTAGGATGATTCCAGGTGCCTTGATCAGTCCAAAGGGGCCTTTCACTATATGCTCCAAGTAATCCACTTGCTCCATACATGTGCATTAAAAATGCATAACATTTTTGCAAACTGTTTGTTTATTTTATTCAATTATTTTAATGATGTTTTTGAATGATTTTTTAAAATAAATTATCTATGTATAATTTTTACAAATTGAATGGAAATATTTGTTTTATTAAAATAATAAATAAATAAATAAATAAATAAAAATACTGACAAAAAACAAATGCCGTCAATATTTTAATATTTCAATATCCAATTTATTTATTTTATTTACAAATTGTGTGCAGTCATTTTATTCAAATATTTTCTTAATTATTTTTAGATTTTGTTAATGAGTTGTTTTTACAAATCGAGTGCAATTATTTATCTTATAAAATGTTTATTATTATTTTTTTGAAAGAAATATTTTTATTTCAGCTAACAAGCTATCTTTAGCTTTTATAAATTGAGTGCAGTTATTTATTTCATTGAAGTATCTCTTTATACTATTTATATTAAAATATATATATATATTTTTTTTTGAAAATTATTTTTAGTTCAGCTAACAAATTGTTTTATAAATTGATCACCATTATTAAACTATTTTATTAATAATAATTGTATAATTTAACAATACATGTTTTTCTTTTGTTTATACAGAATGAGAGTACATATTTTTACTTTAATTATTTTTAATTTAACAACAAATATTTTTTCACAAATTGAGTGATTTTAATGTAATTGTAATAAAATATATTATTATTGTTATTATTACTACTACTACTACTAAATCAAAGAGATATGTTTAGCTTCTGTTCAACCTGAAATTTTCCTTTAATGTCCTATTTATATGTGACCTTGGACCACAAAACCAGTCATAAGTGTCAATTTGTTTTTAGATTTATACTTCATCTGAAAGCTGAATAAATGATCTTTCCATTGATGTATGGTTTGTTAGGATCAGACAATATTTGGCCGAGATACAAGTATTTGAAAATCTTGAATCTGAGGGTGCAAAAAAAAAAAAATCTAAATATTGAGAAAAATCGCCTTTAAAGTTGTCCAAATGAATTCTTAGCAATGCATATTACTAATCAAAAATGACGTTTTGATATATTTACAGTAGGAAATTTACAAAATATCTTCATGGAATATGATCTTTACTTAATATACTAATGATTTTTGGCATAAAAGAAAAATCTGTAATTTTGACCCATACAGTGGCTATTGCGACAAATATACCCCAGCGACTTAAGACTGGTTTTGTGGTCCAGGGTCACATATATGTAATTTTCAGAGGAAGTTTGCATTGATGCATTGATTATTGAGGTTTTGGGGTTGGTTTTCTGATCTTGTGCCCAGAGGAGTTCTGTGGGTTTTTGATTACTCTGTGGTTTCACTCGGCAAAAAATGCAAAGGAATCAAAGCGTCTGAGGATTCTGGTTTGGTGTGATATCCATCTGACCTGCTGAAGTTTGTGTCAAGGATATCAGATGACATTTTATGGAGTTTAGGGAGAAGTTGTTCACATTTTTATCCCTTGTGAACACATGAATCTTTTCACTTTTTGGCTCTGGAAAATCTGATATATCAATGTCCTTTGTACTTGCTATGCATATCTACAGTTTCTTGGGAACATCCCAATCTTGCACAGGACTGATTTGTATTTTCAGATCTGTTTCAGATTATCAGAGCATCTGCATCTGGTTAATGTCTATTATTCTCTTATCTATACTCTTCTGGTTCTTATATATTAAGTCGAGATCTTTCATCCAGACTTGCAACTGTTTTACTGCAATGTTGCTGATAGTTCTTTATAATAAATACACAAAGTAGATGTTTTTAGTATGCATTTTATTGATTCTAATAATTATAGAGTTCACCAAAGAGACAATAAATCACATAAAAATGTAACCTTATTTAACTCTTTGGAGTTACACTAGTAAAAAGAATATATATATATATATATATATATATATATGTGTGTGTGTGTGTGTGTGTGTGTGTGTGTGTGTGTGTGTGTGTGTAGTGAATAACAATGAACAAAGAGTGGCTAGACTGTTTCATTATTTGTCCTTTTACATCTAAATTTAGTATTTAGTATGCAATGTAATATTAGAAAGAAAGAAAAAAGTCATGGAAATAATAAAGGACATAGACCACCCAACAAGCAAGTCACAAATGCCACTATTATTCACTTATGGCTTTAATACAGACTAAAGTAGAACCACTGTATCCAATTCTGTGGAAAAAAATGACTTGGTAATCTAAAATAAACCCTTTTCCCATAGAAAAAGGCTCATTTGCTCTCATCCATATTGAAAAGAAGCTTTGATTAAGATTTTGCTCGTGTTATTTTGTTGCAGTTCAAATTTCAGGTTAATATGTGAACACACTTCAAAAGCCTTTCTGAAAACTGAAAATTTAAAGATATTTTCTGACAAAAAGCTTAAAATACAACAAATATGAGCATGATTTCCAGTGCAAAACTCATCATGAAAATGTTGGTGTCTAAGCAGAAGACTTCTGAAAAATAAACAAGTAAATAAATATTTTCTAAATTAAAGTGAAAATGCTAATAAATATGTATGTATAATAAAGTAAAAACATGAATAAGCTCACCTACAGTATATTTGAACTGCCTTTTAAAGGTGTTTACTGTACGTCATTGAACTTGTTAACCTGGGCAGGTGCATCTTGGGAAGTCAGCCAGAGATGCCGATCAGCCGTCATTGTATTCGTGTGTCTGTAGAAGAATTGCTCTGAATGTGCGTGTGTTGGCGAGACAGCAAACAACATCCTCCGTAAATGACTCAATAACCCATTGTGGTGCCACTCTATTATCTTAATTAATTAGCCCTTCTCTCTATCAGCCCAGCAATAACAATGCACTGGCAAACATAGTACTTCCTTCCCACAATGCATCTGTTCGAACCTGCTGTCTGGCGCCAACCCCAGGAAGGTCAGAATGAGGCTGGAAGTGGCTCTGTGTGGGCCACGGTGAAGGGAAGCTCTGTCTAAACACCCAACCAGATGTTACGACAAATAATAGTAACTTCGTCATCATTCAGCCAAACTCAATTTTCAGCCAAGCTAAATTCTGATGTTATTACTGCTTACACAGAGCCCAAAACAAGCACAGTTGAGATTGTACTACCAACTGAGATTCACAATGTGCCGGTCTTGAATCATGTATATATTTGTCTTCCATTGTTTCTGAGTGATTTCATTGTAATCTGCAGCTGCAGTGTGTGGAGCTTTGTGGATTAGGGAACAAATCTAACATTTGTTTACATGTTCTGTTTTATAGTTGTAGTCACACACAAAAAGACTCAAGATAGCTCTTGCGACATCCATGATAAGCAGCACAGAATCTAGTCTGGCAATATAATGTTATAAAAAGTAAGTAAATCAACCTAGAATCACACAGAATGCTTTAGCAACCATTTATCAACGCTCTGGCAACATGTCACTTGTAGCATTATTGTGGTCACTTTTGCACAAGGGCATTTTCTTTGAAAAATGTAAAAATCTAGTGCAATCTTACCTTAAATGGTCTTGTATTGCATATTTCATTTTGGACCCTATCGGCCTTTATTAAAAACAATTGAAACTATTCAAAATTGAGGCTTTTGTGTTGTGATAAAAGAAAGAAAGTGCTTATTTTTATTTTTATTATTTTATTAGTGCTACTAGTGGCACTAAACAGATTTTTTAAAAAAAATAATAATAAGTTTAAATACTCCCCCGCCACCAAACACAACCCAGGCTTATTAGAAAATCGCACCTTTGCCATAACTTCTGCAATTATTAAAGGCCACCTATTATGCCCTTTTTTACAAGATGTAATATTGGTCTTGGGTGTCCCCAGAATGTGTCTGTGAAGTTTGAGCCCAAAACACCCAGGTCATTTATTATAACAGCTAGAAAATGTCATTTTTGGGGTGTGTGTAAAAGAGCTGTTTTGGAGTGTATGGCTTTAAATGCAAATGAGCTGCATATTCCCTGCATATTCTCCAGAAGAGGGCGTCGCGTATACGTCTCTCTGCATTACATATCTACAACAATAAAGAGCCAGTAGACGCAACATAACCGAGAGCGAGAGAACCGGTGTTTAGCCATACATTTGGGAAGTCAAATGCACTTAAAATGGGACGAAATAGCACGACGTTACAAAGCACAGCGACCGCGCTACCAAACAAACAGCGCGGCATGAACTAATCTCACAAGTGCTGCACTGATAAATTAAAATACTTTGATAATGTACGCACACAAATACGGTTAAAACGCTAAGCACTATAACAACATGACATTCACAAAGGAGTCTGGAGTGGTCACGTATTTAGGTAGATTTTGAGGCGCAATACCTTGAAAAATGAAAGTAATCCACTGCGTCCTCAGCAGCTCAGATGTTTGGAGAAAATGAAGACTTTTAAGTTCAGTCTTATATTCAAACACAGAGCAGCGGGATTGCTTACGAGACATTGTTGACGTTACAGCTGCTCGAGCGCGGAGAAAATGAAGGACAGCGTAACCTCTGAGGGCGGAAACTATAGCAATGCAGAGCTGTCAATCAAACCCCCGTGGCCCCGCCCTCTGAAATGTGACGTCACACTGCGGTGAGAGTCAAAACGGCAGGCCTAGTGAGACTGACTTGGTTTAGAGGAGATTAAAAAATGAGGAGTGGTTGAATTTTTATCATTGTAGGATGGTTGTGTTCACACACTGCCAACACACATTTATGTCCAAACACCATGTAAAAGTGGATTTTGCATAATAGGTGCCCTTTAAGTTGCTTCTTGCAAATTTCGCAACACTTTCAAAGTGAGATGTCTTGTGAGTGACACTACAGGTGTGTTCAGTTTTATCCAAAATAGATGAACGTGAATCTGGCAGTGCTTTGTTACAATGGTTGTTGTTTTTAATCACAACAGCTCGGAAATGAAATATCCAGAGACTTGGGCTAAAAAATGTAATGCTTTATCGCGCTAAAATAATGTGACAATACACTAAACCTGAACCTAAACCTAACCAATAGTGTTAACAAGAGCAAACTTGAGATAAAATCATAAATAGTCTTTAATCATAACTGCTATTTAATGAATTTTATGTAATCAAAAAAAAAAAAAATAAATAATTGATTATGATTGATGAATGGTCATGAGCATTTTAAAATGTAATATAATCCAATTATGCGCACTTAACTTTTGGAATCTGATTACGTAATTACGAATACAAGTAATCAGTTACTACCCAGCACTGTTTCTTTCGTCAGAAAAGCCATACATATTGAGCTGATTACACGATGAAAGCAGCAACATGTATTAGTTTCAGAATCATGTACACTGGTAAAAATGTTTAAGGTCACAACAAAATATTGTGCAATGAACCGCACGGAAATTAGTTATTAATCTCAGTTGGCAGCTGTATTTAATTTTATTTGTATTTCTACTATTACTTTTCCTGTAGCACTATGAGATTTTCTTTAAAATGTAATGTGCTTTATAAATAAAATGTATTATTATTATTATTAAAAGTTGGTGTTTTACTGCTACTAGTGGTCATTACAGGTGGCAACTGCAGTGAGTTGAACATATAGGTATTTGTTTTTTTGGATTTCTGCCCAAATTTCTTTCCAGTGAGCTCAAGTTGTTATGCCACACTGCTCAGATTACAGTTCTGTTTGGTGCTACTAGCGGTGCAGAAATCCTATACTTAACCTCCACACCCCAATATCACAATACAAATTTTTACTAGACCTCAGAGATGGAGGTGTTTTGGACACATATATCTCATTAGCCGTATCCCGACACGCCTGTCTAAACCTCCGAACCCTGCGTTCCTCACCGTCACATATCGCTCCACCTGGAGCAGAGATACTCGCACCCCCTCTGGCAGGACGACCCTTAAGGTCCCGGGATGTCAGAGAGCTCGGCGGGGATCCTTACCTCCCGGTATGGGGCTCTTGCTCTGTTTTCTCATCCTTTCAAACGAACGGTACTGGAATTCTTCAAGGCCAAAGAGCCAAAGATAAATCAAGTGAAGATTATAGAGGAACTGTGTATCAGCTGAGATAAAAAATCGTCATGGGGGTTGCTATCATATGTGATTTAGCCTCTTTTTTTATAGCGTCCTACAGGCCTCGATGCTTTTGCAACCGTGTGATGTATAAGATGAATTCATAGGTATGAAACCTAAGAGGTCTAGATAAAGGATAAAAGCTGTCCTTGTTATTTAGTATCACTAGTTCACAATCTGTTTTGGATTAGGCGTTTTAGCGTAAATCGTTTGCTAACTCCCATCAAGCGCACGTTATAGAGATGCTCTCTTCTATTATGGCGGTTGACCCGCGCTGTTTCATCTCCTACAAATTGCTTTCAAAGGCTTAGCAGAGGGATTTATAAACTATCTGTAATTGGCTTTAATTAATGTCCTCCTAGGTTCTGTCATGTGAGGCAAAACAGAAACCTCTAGCTTTCCTAATGAACAGCATTCGCAGACAACAACAAGAGTAGGACCTCTAATTTTGGTCTATCGCTGCTGTAAATATAAGTCCCCTCAAGTGCCCTGGGAGCACGCTAATGTACAAAAGAGTCTCTCTGGAAATACTTTGCTTAATTCCACTGGAGTACCTTATAATCATGCCCAGACGGAATCTGTAGACTCTTTTTTGGGGATTTTATCCATTGATTTTGGGGGGAATTTGTGGAATGGACTTAAAGGGATAGTTCACCCAGAAATTAAAATTATGTCATTAATTACTCATCCTCATGTTGTTCCAAACCTGTGAGACCTTCGCTCATCTTCAGAACACAAATTAAGATGTTTTTGATGAAATTCAAAAACTTTCTGACCCCGCATAGACAGCAATGCAACTGACATGTTCAAGGCCCAGAAAGGTAGGAAAGACATCATTAAAATAGTCCACGTGAAATCAGTGGTTCAACCTTCATTTTAGAAATGACAAAAATAACAACTTTGAAGTTGTTACAGTCTGACACGGAAGAGAAGAAATTGGTGAATAAAGGCGTTATTTTTGTTTTTCCATTCCGTTGCTGTCTATGCAGGGTAAGAAAACTCTCGAATTTAATCAAAAATAGCCTATCTTAAGGGATAGTCCATCCAAAAATGAAAATCATTTTTGAAATCGACATGAGGGTGAGTAATTAATGAAAGTATTTTCATTTATAGGTGAACAATCCCTTTAAATGTGGTAGAATTTGACTATTTTATTTTATTTATTATTATTATTTTATTATTTAAGTGCTGCTTAAAGTTCCAAGACCTTTTAAATCGGATTATTTCCCTGATTCAGTTGAACTAGTTCACTAAACCAATCATTAGCTTCGGCTCTTTCAGACATGACAACAAAATAATTAACAATTAAACTCAATATTAATTAATAACTATTAATTGTAATTATTCTATAATCTTAATTATTAATTAAATAAATTTAATAAAAACCTGGAATCTAGTCTCTTTCAGACTTGTCAACAAAATAATTAACATTAAACTAAATATTAGTTTTAATCGCAATTATTCTATGAGCTTAATTCTGAAATAATACATTGATATTAATTAATTAATTTAAAAAAAACTGAACTAAAAAGAACTGAGCCTCTTTCATGCATGTCAACAAAGCAACTAATGTTAATTAAACTAAATAATAATTAATTATATATATATATATTTTTTTTTTAACTTATTTATTATTCAATATTAATTAATCAATAATTAATAAATAATCCATTGTTTGAAAACAGTCTTTATTTTTGCTATTCCGTTTAATGATGCTAGTGCAAGTAGTAGTAAAACTGGCAGATGTTTTCCACTGGAGTATAAAAATTGCACACATTGTGAATCCCCTTTGATTGAAAGCTATGTTTCATATTGGGACTGGACTGGTCTGCAAACACAAACCCATCACAGAACAAATGCTCAAGCTAAAAAAGGTCCTCTCTCCTCTCAGCATAACAATACCTCGTTCCAAATTCAGCATACAAAAGGAAGAGGCGAAAGACAAAATAAGCATGTGATTTTAAACAATCTGTCTCCACTGGCAGTCTGAGCCTGACTCCAATCTGCAGTCCGAACGTCAGTACTTGAGGTTGCTCTGCGGGGAACCATGACAGCCTGTTTTATGGGTGGTGTGACATCCAATGCCTGGAATGAGGTCACTCGGACCACCGGGGAGGAAAACACACGATAAGTCTGTATCATCTGCTGAGCAGGAGTTTGTTGACATTGTCAGTGAGGTCAGATGCATGAGGAGCGTCGCCCATGAATCAAGATAATTGCTATTAATGACAAAATTATGAGATAATTAAAGGAGACCACGAATGATTGAAGACATTAATGACAAAATCATGTCTACTCGCATTAGAGAAAACAAAGTCACATTACTCTCCCTCATGTTGATCTAAACTTGCATGGCTTTCTTCTGTCAAACATAAAAAGAGAGATTTTAAAGGAATAGGCCTAGTTCACCCAAAAATGAAAAAATTACGAATATTTACTCACCCTCAGGCCATATAAGATGTAGATGAGTTTGTTTCTTCATCAGATTTCTTCATCACTTGCTCACTAATGGATCCTCTGCAGTGAATGGGTGCCGTCAGAAAGAGAGTCCAAACAGCTGATAAAAACATCACAATAATCCACACCACTCCAGTCCATCAATTAATGTCTTGTGAAGAGAAAAGCTGTGTGTTTGCTTCCAACATACCCATCCATAATCCATAATAAGGATGTTTTTTCAACTGTTTATTGCACTAGTCGCTTTTTTCCCATGCAATTATAATGAATAAGGTCAAAAATAATAGTACATGTACCTCAAATGTATCTTAAAAAAAGTCAAAAGAAAACAGAAACAGACCAAAATGTCACTGTTTTCACTGATATTGACTTCAAATGAAATGATTTTACCAGGAGTTTACATGTTTTATTTACAGAGACCTTGTTTAGTAAGAACTTTATATAAGCAAAACACTTTGATTTCTCTCTTGTATTTGTGTTTTTGTTGAAAGCAGGTTGTTTACATGCATTTCCACTATTACACAACAGCCTTTGCTGTGAAACCTTTGTTGTGGATCCAAATCAGGGATGAGTGCATTTTGTTTGTGTCTTTACAATGAAACAAAGCGGATTTAAGTCCGGCAGGTGTTGTCTGGCATTCTCTCATCTCAGACTAAACAAAAAACAAAGTGTGTCTAGACAGTAATGTTAACAAGCTGCCTTTAACCACTCCTTAGTTGTAAAACTCCCAATATAGAGAAGAGATGAGCTTTAATAGAGAGAAACATTAAGTGTCCATGCTTTCCTGGGTGTCAGAGTTATTTTCCAGTTCATTTCTCAATAGAGTGAATCACAGGGATGGATCACAACATTAAAAATACAAATCTATATCCTCAATGTCTTTTATAGACGCTATATAGATATGAAATGCTCATCCTATGAAGCACTGCAGATGATCTAATTGAAACGGCAACACCTAAATGTTAAACTACTGACTTTAATGAGTAGATTTTACTTAAAAATAATTAAATATATGCATATAAGTTGATTAAAAGTAAAGAGACTGTCAGTTTCGTTATTCACAATTCTTAATGTAAGTGAAATTGCAGCAATTCTTTGACTTTGAGCACACTGGAAAAAATATCCTGTTAAATTTTTGATTTAAAAAAAAAAAAAAAAACAGCTGCCGTGGTTGCCAGATATTCTCCATACGATAACAATGTCTCAGGTTGATGGCATGGCATATTCCTGTATGTATTTAACAAAAAAATAAGAAGAAAGGGATTTTTTAATATGTGCAGGGAATGTTTTTTTTTACATTTTTTTCACTGTAAATCATATGGTAATTCAGAGGTTTTACATTTAAAAAAAAAAAAAAAAAACATACATTTGACAAAAAGTACAGTAAAATTACATATAATGCAAGGTATGTTTTTTAACATATATGATGAGACAACTTACTGTTAACTAGGATTTTACTGTAGAATTTTACAGTATTTTTCTTTAAAAATTACAATCTTTTTTCAGTTTATATAATATTTCATCAGGGATTCTTATTTATTTAATTATGATGCTAAAATCACAGCATATCTATATAATAGTGTAGGGTAACCAGTGCTATTTAAGTATTATTGACTTACTATTATAATTTTTATAAATAATATTAATGATTTTAATTATTATTATTATATATATATTTTTTTTAAATTTAGGTTTTGTTGTTGTTGTCTCATTTTTAGTAGCTATAGTTTTTATTTTTTCAGTTTAAGTTTTAGTTATTTTATAATTTCTAGTACCGTAATTTCATTTAACGTTTATTTTACAGGAACAAAAATGTTTTTTCAATGTTTTTAATTTTAGTTTTAGTTTTACAGTTATTACAATTAATTGTAAGAACCCTGATTATAACTACATTTATAGTCAGTGTACATTTATCTGCAATACAAATATATAGATTTATCTTCCATATTGTACTTTTTAGCATATATAAAGTACAAATACCTACAGTACAAATTTAATTGCGATTAGGCTGCACCTATAGGTTGGGCTATATGTAAGTGCAAATCATGACTTTATTACCGGAGGGTTTTCTACAGTAAAATCTTGAGAGGAAATCTCCTACATGGATCTTTACCAAACGACTAATAGGAAAATCATCACCATCCTATGCCCGGCAGGTTCATGCTGTGTTTTAAAGAGGGGGTTAGCGTGCTTGAGGCAGTTTCCAATCCCAGGGTCATGCAACTGTGAAGTAAACGGCTGTTTAGTTGTCCTCACAATTACTAGCAGGAATGGCTCACGGAATCCTTGGAAAGGAGGAAATGAGGTGGAATTCTGCACATTGTGTTTCAATTTTCCTATGGTGCATTGGTTAGGAGTAGTGGTTTGTCATCCAGATTCTCTAGGGAACATTACAGAACCATCTAGACGGTTGTTTTCCCAGTTATGAGGGATGTGCAACATGTATTGTTTGACTCCCTCTCAAAATCAGCTGTCTGGAATGAATACCACAACATTCCATCAGGATTCCTGAACTGGGACGATTCTTCCCATTCCCTCCCCAAAGCCAAGTTATTTGTCTAACCGTATTTTCAAAAAAATTTCACATCTCACATGCTGGATATTCCCCCGCTTTTTAAAATACACAGACGAACGGCTGTTTATTTTAATGTGGTGAGATGTAATGGGCCTGACAGTCAATCACTTTACAGTACTACACCTCCAGTAGTAGGACGTAAGTTGACAGATTACTAATCGTAGACTTTTCCCCAGCTTTTCCCTCTCAGACTGACTCCCAGATGAGCATGGAGCATTTCCGTCAGACAATAACAGAGTTCAGACTCTTTTTCGGATGCTTTGTGGTGATTTTGGATGTTATTTAGGGTGCGGAAAAGGGAATCTGGCGCCTACCAAATTGAATTGCTCTGAATGGCCCCCACCAGACAGTCATAGATTAAGTGTGCTGAAATTGTTCCATGTTGTGTGCAATTTAGAGCCAATAGGCTTCCTGGATGCTGATAGGAAACAGAAACTTCCAGCGGATAATTAGACAGCAAATTTTCCTTGACACTACTTTCCAAGACATATAGTTTTGATGTATGACATATTACTCAGCTCTAGTATCAAGAAATGAAGAAAGAAAAGAAAGAAAGAGAAAGATTAGTTCAAATGGTTTTCTGGAATTAAATTGCGCAATGGCTAAAAAAGTTGTTGGTTGTAAATCAGTATGTTGGTTTTATGGAGTTTTTATATAACATTCAGATTTACCGTATGAGGGTACAAGATTAAAATGAATTACAATCACGTAAGGAATTTGCATTTTTATTTAATTTTATTTTTGGTTTAATGAAAGACTGACAAATCATTTTTAATCCTAATATTGATACTCATGTTTTGTTTCGCCATTTTGTTTTGTTTAGTTTTATTTCACTTTAATTTCTTGTTTTGTTTTAGTTTGCTTTGTTGTTGTTGTTTTTGCTTTGTTTCTGTTTTATTTAGCTTTTTTTGTTTTCCTGTTTTGTTTTGTTTTGATTTGCTTTCCAGTTTTGTTTAGTTTAGTTTTGCTTTGATTACGTTTTGTTTTGTTTTCCTGGTTTATTTTCCTTTTTTTGTTTTAGACGTTACACCCGCCAAGAAATTTAAAATCTCTTATTGCCTTAAAACATGCATATAGTTAACCATTTATTCTATTCTTTCCTTTTTGATTTCTTTAGGAAATGCAAATCTAGTCATTTATGCAATACTACTACTAATGTAGAAATGGTAATAATAGTAGAAGTATATTGTTCACTAACTCTCACACATACAGACTCCAATAATACACTTCCTGAGAGGGAACCTTTTTTTTTTAATCTCATTGTTTATTGCTGGTAAATGGTTAAAAGAAACACACGCAAGAAGAATGGCTGGAATTTGCTCAACTAAACATGAAACAATGATGCCTAGTAAATATAACATTACTCATCAACGCTGCATATTTGAAAATCCAGAACCCTGGACAAGATGAGGCAGATATTTTACCATTTTAAATATTATTATAACTTCTGGCCTTTCAAGGCACCCCGTCACATCACTCCTTAAGGCAGAAGTGGCCGATAGCCCTGGATCCTGTCAGACTGAAAACAGCTGAAGTGGACAGATCATCTGTCTCTCTTCATTTTATTGCCAGACGCAGGTATCTGCGGGTGAGAAGTGCAGAGATGGGCTGGTATGTGAAGGAGAGGGGCTTTCTCTGGTCTGTTGATTACTGACTTCAGTGCAGAACTGGACTCAAGGAGCAGATCGTGATGTTCAAGATCGCTGGGGTGTTGCTGTGGGAGTTGTAGGGGTGTATGGTTGAAAGATTGAACCATATGACACGGCACCATGCTTGGTTATTTGGTTATGAAGCAAACCAGAGTTTCCAAAACTGCCCAGGGGGTCCATCTGTGAAGGAGTGGGGAGTTATTGTCCGGCTGAATGTTAACATGAACCAGAATTTGCCTGCTACCACACTCAAATTTAAATAAAATAAAAAAAAATAATAATAAAAAACGTTTGATTTTGATAAATGTGTTTCTTCAACTTTCAGCACTTTTGTATCCCAGTTGTTAATATTTTATTCATTGATTCAATTGTATTATTTTTGTATTGTTTTATATTATACATTATTTTATTTATTATATATTTATTATTTATTTAGCTATTTTAAATGGTAATTGATTTTAGTTGACTTTTTATGAAAATAATGTAAATAAAAAATGTAAATATATAAAAATGTAAATATACACAAATATTAAATATATAAAAATATAAAATATACAAATATTAAATATAAAATAAAATAAATATATATATATATATATAATAAAATGAAGTGTGAACATATTATTCAATTGTGTGTATTTATTTAGTATACATAAAATGCCATTAGCTTTAACAAAGACAAAGTATTATTTTCCATCATCATTTAAATCCCATAACAAATAATACAATAAATCAACTGAGATGTGCTAGAAATTAATTTTTCAATACTCTCAGAAGAAATTCTAATAAAAGTATTTTGAACTTTCTACATTCTGATTCTTTCTGATTTCAACATTGATCATAATATGATTTTTTTTTCTTGAGCAGCAAATCAGCATATTAGAGTGATTTCTGAAAGATCATGTGACACTGAAGACTGGAACAGACCTAATGATGCTGAAAATTCAGCTTTGACCACAGGAATCAATTACATTTCATTATATATTAAAGCAATTTATTTTAAATTGCAATAATATTTCATAATATTGCTGTTTTTAAGGTATATGGGATCAAATAAATACAGCCCTGTTGAGCATGAGAGACTATATTAGAAGGCCAAAAGTGGTCATAGTTAAAAATACCCAATAATATCCCAATATAATTGATAATATCACAAAAACACATTAAACACACCAATAAATAAAACACCAATTTATATTTTCTGGATTTCTTCCATGCTTTGACATATTGAGAATGGTTTCATTAGCAATCAACAGCTTTACAATGATCTCAACGAGCTTTATGAATGTCATTCTGCTTAACTTTACATTCTACATTAAACACATAAATAAGAAATGACTTTTAATAAAAGCAGAAGGAACGTTTTTGCCTTCGCAATGCCATTTGTAAGCAGGGTGGAGGTCCACACACTCATTCAAACATGACACCTTCCTAACATCCTCAGATAACCTTCCCACCCTCTAGCACTCGACACATTTGTCCATATTATGTTGCAGAGAAACTGTAATCCTTCCTGAAAACCTAAAGTCTTCCTAATGAGCTCAACAAAGTCGTCCTCAAAAAGCGAGGCGGATGTGTTCATGTAAACCATCCTTTCTTTACCACAAAATCCGCTGGCATGGCTTGTGTTTGTGTCCCAGAAGCTCACTAGTGCAACTTTACCCACGGGAATGATGGACACCTGATGAATCTGCGTCTGCTCGCTCGCTGAATGATTCCCAAGGAACGTGAAACCTTTTGACTGTTGTTTCTCTAAATTGTGGATTTTTGCATTATAAAAAGCCTAATGAATTGTGAAAAATTCAGTGTTTTTGCACTCAATGGCAGCGCTTTGCAGAGAATAGGGCTGATTTTGAATGCGTTTGGTGTTAAAGCGGCTCTGGATGCGTGTCCTGCTGTGTTAATCTGGTGTCTTTGTGCGTGTTAAACGGGAGGCTTGGTTGCTTGTTTTTCGGCTGGTTGATCCCAGTGTTATTTGCTCACGTAGTAGCAGGTCTTTTCACAGCTCGCTGCGGATCTTAATGTGCCGACTGGCCCCTTTCATTCACTTTGAGACTTTCAATGAATAAGTAATTTTCCGCATCTTTCTTTGTACAAGTTGGGTTTGGCTGCTCATTTCTGAATTCACTTTAATGTTATACAGTTAAATGTAACTTAGTAGTTTTATTGAGCCAGTTAGATGCGGTGGTACAATTTTATGCGCTATATTTGTGTGGCTATTAGTTCAGTTCGCCTAATGAGAAGAAACTGGAAAGAGTCCCAAACGAGTCAAAACGAGAAAGAACTAGTTATAAGGAATGACTAAAAATGTCTACGAATATGGATCAGCCAATCAGAATTCAGAGTCTAATTTCTAATTTTAGTTGCGCTGGGCTGCGATTCCCAAAAGCATCGTAAACTTAAGTTGATCGTAGCTCTATTGGTTTCAATGGGTTTACGATGTACTTAAGCTTACAAAGCTTTTGGGAAACACAGCCCAGCGCAACTAAAATTCAAGCGTATTAACTCAAGTTTTAGGCTTTAGCACATATAAATAATATACAACCCGAATTTTACAAATTGGCGATTCCGTATTATTTTGTGCAGTTTTATTTGCATGCAAAATATGTGAAGTGTGAAGGATCATCCTTATCTCCATTCCTAAAACTAACCCTCAAATCCGCCACCATTTCAACAAAAAATGTAAAAAAAAGTTTTGAATGGTCATGAAAGTGAGTTGTTAATTTAATATTTTTTCATGAAAAAACAACAGTATATCAATACAGATATACCATTACCATGAAATAAAATTACTCAAATGTTAGCATACAAATATGACATTTTCATGAAAAAAAAATCAAGATAAAGGTGGCCATAGTTATGAAAACACCCAAATACAATCATATGATCCTGATGATAAAATCACAAAATCACATTACATTCTTGAGAATTTGCCACCGATTCGCTAAAATGTTCATTTTAAGCAAAACTAGCTACGTTGTGATATAGATATACCGTAAAATTACTCATATTAAAGATTTTCTTTTTTTGATTGCACATATTCATTTCTGAAACATCTATTATGTTTACCAAATGAAACGTAAACGTTCTTGGATATTTGAACAACATTTAGCTTTTTTCGGCTCTATTTATATTTTAAATGTACACAAACATAAGCACTGAAAATTTAAAAAAAAAATCCTGCCCCTAAATGCACAACTGGTTAAGTGAATGTTTTATTGTTTTATACCCAATTATGTTTGGAGCCAATAGTGATCTGTTGACAGGGTCTGAAGTGGTGTTTTTTGCCAGATCGGATCAGAGGTTGTTGGAGCAGAGCAATGAAAGACTCCCTGCGCTCCCTCTATTCTGTCCACTCACAAGCTCAAGAGGAAGTGAGAGTGTTCATCCATTACTTTGACAAAGTCCCTGACTATGTGTCGCCCTGCAGGGATCATTATTTTCCCGTCTGCCTGTTAAGATGTTTGCAGTTTTTCCAAGAGGCTTTTTGTCCTAGAGAAACCTCGGTGTGCTTAACATGTGAGGTCCGGATGGAAAGTGTCCCGGCACCAGTGACCGGAGCTCTTCCACTGTATTTTCATTTGTGTAAAGCAGCATTAGTAGGACAATGTCTCCAGTCACTCTTCAAGCTTTGCCAGTCAAGGTTGTAAATTAGGTCATTTCTCGAACGTGACCCTGACAGCCGCTAGTTTTCCATGATTCTTAACAACGTATATGTGTCCAAGGAAACAGGCTCTATATCCGGAGTGAGATGCCATTTCTCTCTTCGTTCACGTTGTGTGGCTTTTGTCGTCTGGAAGTGACTTAATATCAACTACTTCCTCTTCCTGAAGCTTGACAATTTTCCCACAGTTAGTGTGTGTTTGTTGTCTTTCCTTATATTGAAAAAGCTGATGACTAACTGTTGTCTAGGACAGGTCAATCTACAGGCACATTTTGTCTGATATAGCACATGTCTGTTTATTTTCTTCCTAATTAATATTCACAGTGGTTCACTATTGTTATTTTTTTTTAAATATATTTACATATGATCATACTCTACCATTCGGGCTCATTCAGAAAGACTTTGGAATAATTTAATGTTTCATAAATGTTGGTTTGCACTTACTAGCTATTAAGGCCTTAAACTATAACCACAAATAATATACAAATTTATTTTATGTCCAGTTTTCGTTTTTTTTTTTTTTTAAAGACATTCAGAGCCATTTTGAAACACTCAGTAGAAAGTAACTGGATATCCATGAACAGAACAGTTCAGATTATTTTTTTTAAATATTTATTTATTAATAATAATAATAATAATAATAATAGATATTTACGGCATTATTATTATTGTTATTATTACTTAATTTTATTATTATTATTAGTAGTAGTAGTATTAGTAGTATTTAATTACTTAATTTAACTGGGGTAATATTTAAAAAAAAACATTGTATATATATATATATATATATATATATATATATATATATATACCAATATCTTTATCATCAATAAGACTTTTAGATTAATTTTCCCAAAATAGAGCTGAACTATTGAACTTTACATGGCCATTATAAGTATATATATATATATATATATATATAAATATATATGGCCAGAATAAGTTGCAAAGTGGACCAGACTTCATGCTGATAGTCAAAAGTAAGTCTGCAACGTTATGGACTCTAGTAGCAGCACATAATAGGCTACAAATCTCCAAAGAGTCATTAATAATGATTGAAACCAAATCCCACTCATTCTATAAAAACCAAGGCCACAGAAGGGACCTTTTTAATACAACATAATTCAAATCTCTCCTGCTCTCCCAACTGAATTCATATCTGCTAAATAGAGATATAAAGAATACAGATAGTACTCTAATGAAAAATATGCCTATATTAGTATCTGCCAGACCATCACTACCTTGCACAGCTCACACATAGTTGTTGTTGGGCCAGGAATGATATGTTTTCTTTTGCTTTCTCTGGGAGATTAATAGGTTTGAGTCAACAAACGGAGCTAATAAGAGTCCCTGATCTTTCCTGGAGCACCTGTGCTCCAGCCAACACAGTAAATCCAGTTATCACAACCGCTGAATCAACCCGGAGGGTATAACGAACGCAGCCATAAACCTGATACCACAGCACTTAAAGGAACAGTTCACCTTAAAAAATTAGAATTTGCTGACCCTCAGGCTGGCCACCCAAGATGTAGATGAGTATGTTTCTTTGTCAGATTTGGAGAAATGTAGCATTGCGTCATTTGCTCACCGATGGATCCTCTGCAGTGAATGGGTGCCGTCAGAATGAGAGTCCAAACAGCTGATAAAAGCATTACAATAATCCACACGAAATCTTGTGGCAAACTTATGAAGTGAAAAGCTGTGTGCTTATAAGAAACAAACTCCATTATCAAGATGTTTTTAACTTTAAACCATTGCTTTCAATTGAAATATGAGTACATAATGCATAATATTTCTTTCTCCAGTGGAAAAGTCATCTCTTCTGTATGAGGAGCGAAATATGCAGAGATTAACCACCGTTTACAAGTCAAAATGGTCCAAAACAGCTGTAAACAAACATGTTGGTGGATTTTGATGTGAGAGGACAAGAGGAGATGGACTTTTTCACTGGAAGAAGAGTTATTATGGATCATGGACTATTTTTTTGGATTATATTTTGGCCAGAAGTGACGGTCTGAAGTCAAAAACACCTTAATGATGGATTTATTTATTGCAGCCACGCAGCTTTTCACTTCACAAGATGTTAATTGATGGACTGGAGTGGTGTGGATTACTTGTGGATTATTGTGATGTTTTTATCAGGTGTTTTTATCACTCTCTTTCTGACGGCACCCATTCACTGCAGAGGATACATTGGTGAGACAGTGATGTAATGGAGAACTATTCATTTAAATGAATTCCAGATATCAAACGTCTGATAAACACATCTGATTCTCACTTTAAAATGCTGCTGTAATAAATTTCGCGATAAATCAGCGTACCAAAGGGAGCATTTGGTTTCCGTCACTCGAGGAACTTGAATAGTGTTATTATGTCCGAGTAACAGCGTAATGAGCTTAGATTTTGAGGTGATGAATGGAGCAATAGAGAAAGCCTATCTTCATTTTGCATATGTTTGAGCTCAAGCCCATTTTTCGTGTCGAAACCGTCCCCAGGGGTCCCCTCGCGAGTCTAAGTGGCGCAACATACAATACCCTCATCATGGGAAAATGCTTCCCCTGAGCGCCAACACAAAAACTGCTGCTCTTTCATTGAGCTCGCCAATTGTTGGACTTTCTATACCGCGAAACGTACGAAAGTTGCAATCAGACCAATGAAATCCATTCCAGTGGATTGAACTCTTGCGTGTTCTTTGACAGTGTTTAGCGGTTAGCATGTACAGGAGGAAGCCGCTCGAGTGTTTCTAGGTTGCGCATGCCATCTGTTTATGTAGGGTGACCTCTCAAAGGAAGAAAATAAAGATCAGGGCAACTGATTAGCCATGGGAACTTTTCTTGAAACAATGCTCCGGTTTCCTTCTCCGCGCGAGGCTGGTTCTCGAGCAGTCGTGAGCTCGGCACGCCGCTCACACGCTCTGAAGGTTTCTGGTTTCTAGTCTTGAAGTAGCAACTGTTGCACCTCCAAGTTTAAGCACTTGCTCAGAGAGTTGTGACTTGAGGAGACTGTGAAGTACATTGGCCGATACTAGCGTGCTGAAGTCTGGTAGTTAATGCCTGAGGATTTGGCATATTCTGTTTTCTATTTAGAAGAGATGACATGAACAGGGTTAATGTCATTGTGAAAGAATGCCATCTGGAGCTTTGCCTTCCATTAGGAGGCCGAACATTTTCAGTTTGATGTGGAAAACAGTCTGGTATCTTCATCTAACATTTGCTGTTTGGGAGCCTTATTGTCAAAGTTATTCACTTTGACTTGAAATTGAAAGCAAAACCTTGGATTTCAACTTGTAAACATTTAAAGTTTATGTAATGTTTATGATAGAATATTTCTTTAACCATTTCGTAATATAATAATTCTATAAAAGTTAAATGTTAGCTTTAAAAAATGTGTGTGTATACACACACACACACACACACACATATATATATGTATGTATATATATAATTTATATATTATAGTTATTTAATAGTGATTATCATCAGATAACAAATAATAAATTAAAAAAATATTGTGAATGGCATATTGCATATTGTTATGTTCCTTAACAATCATTTAAAAATTTTAATTATGACTAAAATAATTATGGTTAAAACAATTATTGTCCAACATAATATAATCCAGTTAGAAATCATGATTGATTAATGATTTGTAGAAATATTCTATTCTATTCTATTGATTAACAGAATCATTGTTTACATGTTTACGTTAACTTATTACTGTATTTAATTTCAACTTAAATTCTGAATATCAGTTATTTCTCCAGCCCTAAACAGTGATGCAATTTAATAATATAACATGATATTGCACTATTAAGTGTCTTAACTCATAAAAAAATGTTAAATTATTATGTAATATGAGAACAGCAGCAACAGCAATGTGATAAAAGACACCACTGTAAATAATTATTGTTTTTTTAATAATGTATAAAGTATACAGTTATTTTGTAACATAGTCCATTATAGATTAATTTATAAATAATTATATTTTGATTAGTGTCAGATTACAGAAATACAGTACAAACAGAACAATACAGTATTACTGTGATATTTAATTGTAACTTTGCATGCTCATATCTGTTTGTTGTTTCTCCAGAACTACGAAGGTGATGTGACATAGAAGACATCCTGTACAGTCAGACTACAGGAAGCTGGAGATGAGGATTGTGGGATTGTGGAGGACTGGGCCATACAGTCCCTTGCTGGTTTTTCTGCTCCACTCGCTGCTGCCTCTTATACGGCCCAGTAATGCTGGAAACCAGAATATACCACGACTGCAGCTCTCTCATACAGGTCAGAACTCACACTCTTACATACTGATTTGGCATTTATTTTCACAGAGACAATCAAAAGACGGCGGAAAAATAATGAAATCGTTTCGGCAAAACAAATAGTTATGCTCTCTGAGTGTCTTTCCTGTGGTAATCTGCAAATCTTCAGTTAAATCTTCTCTCTGAAGCTGCTTTCGCTTATTTCCGTTTAGCCGCGAGGACATCAGCAGGGTCAAGCTGTTTTAACAGACACAATGCAACAGGGGAAGAGTGCCATTAACCTCTGCTTCCTGAAAATCTACAAAGTTAATTAGTCTGTACTCTGCCTGTCTTCTTTTAAGATTTTTTTGTTTTGCTTTGTTTTTATTAAAATTTAATGTAATAATTTTACCCAATATTGCACTGTTATGTGTCTTAAATAGAGATAGACCTAGAAATACATTTAAAATGTAATATAATAATTATGTAAAATGAAAACAACAGCAATGTGATAAAAGACGCCACTTTAAATAATTGTTTAGTTGTTTAACAATGATGATTAAAATATAAAATTATTCTCCTAAAAACTGGTCCATTATTAGTGATTTGTAGAAGCATCAAAAATAATAAAAGAGTAAAAAAATGTTCATAAAAATGATAAAATACAATAAAAATAATACATCTAAAAATACCAACAATTGATAAGCTTCCATGTTTTTATATAATGTATTTAATAAATGAAGTATATATATATATATATATATATATATATATATATATATATATATATTCTTAAAAATATAAAAATATGTTACAAAAATAAAAAAAAATAACTGATCAACTGTTTGAAAAATATATGTAGAAACCTCAGAAGTAATAAAAATATAATGAATTATTTAGTTATGAATTATATGCAGTGTGTTACTTAAATTATTAAACGTAAGCTAATTATTTATTATCCAAAAATATTAATTTTTAAATTAATATCAGCAGTTTCTGAAATCAAAATATGCTGCATGTGATAACCAAACCCCCTTCCTTCAGCCACTTCCCATTTTTACCTAAATAAAAATGTCTCTTTCGTTCACTCGGCTCCTTGGTATACTGATGACCTGCGCTCAAAGAAGGTTGCTTGCCGCAAACTGGAGCGAAAGTGGCGTTGCTCTGGCTTGAGTGTTTTTCATCAGGCTTGGAAAGCTTCTCTGGGTCAATAAAAAGAAGCCCTTGAAAAATCAAGATCATCCTACTTTTCTCAGGTTATTGTAAATAACCAAAAAGTTGTGGATGTCTGAAAAGTTCTAGTTCCAACACAGAAGTTATGCTTCTCGGCTCTCCCCATAAACTTTGTAATGCTGGATCTTTAGCTTTGTCTGTTGATGTTGTTGCTCTGGAGGTACAAAGTAAATAAAAAAAATCTGGGTGTTATTTTTGATCCCAGCTTGTCGTTTGAGCCTTTCGTGCTGAACACTGTTAAGACCTCGTTCTTTCATCTCAGAAATATTGCACGGCTATCTTTCTCTGTTGCTGAAAGGCTAATTAATTATTTTGTCTTTTCTCATTTAGATTATTGTAACGCCCTTCTTATTGGAGTCTCAAAATCTTGTATTAACAAAGTTCAATATTTACAAAATTCAGCAGCCAGAATTCTGTCAGGGGCCAGGGTTGTTGATCATCTAACTCCTGTTTTGGAATTGTTGCATTGGCTCTCGGTTAGATTGCGTATTGATAAAGTTCTCATGTTAACATACAAGGCACTGCATGGTCTGGCTCCTCAGTACTTGGCCGAGCTTTTAATTCCCTATACACCTAGTCGCAATTTGCGATCTTCTCAGGGTGGTCTTTTAGTGGTTCCTAAAACACAGGTGCGTTCTGGGGGTGATCGGGCATTTTCATCGTACGACCCCAAATTGTGGAATTATCTCTATAAAGGTGCTATACTAAATAAAATTTATTATTATTATTATTATTATTATTATTATTATAAAAGAATGAATAAGATTAATATAATTGAATAAATTCTTATTAAACGATTTTACCCAACAAAACACAATTTACACCAAGAGAACTAATAAATTCCAATAATCTAACCTCCCTTCCAAAACAACATTATCACTGATAAGGACAAAACCTCAGGGCCACATTAGCGATACTGCCAACCACCCAGCAATACATCACTGGACTGTTCTGCGACTGTCTGTCTGGACACCCACGCCACACAGTCTCATCCCCTGAGCCGTCTGCCATTATCAGCACATCACAGCCGCCCCTGTTACTGACCCCTCAGAACCTCCCGGAACCTGCAGGATGTGGCCGCTTCCTCTCAGGAAGATTCTGTATACAGTGGTGTTGGATGGAGCGCTGGACCTATAGTGTAAATGTGCTTCCCATTATCTTCAGGGCTGTGAATAGAATGTGTACATCATCTCAGGGGCGCCATGTATTTACGAGTGCAGGGCGGCAGACATCCAAAGGTTGGCAGCGAGACGCAAAAGCCAGACGTTATTCATTAATGGAGACAAGTCACTTGTTTTGCTTGCAGGTATCTTGAAGTCTAATTTGAAAGCCAAGCTAAAGAAGACAGGAAATGAGAGCAAGTAAACAAATAAGACTTTTGAAATAGCTGAATATGATGGTTTTATTAAGAAGTAAGAAGCTTTTGAGGGACACGACAGTTCAGATTTGCATCTTAGACTTTTGTTTGGGGGGGAAATTGTAGAAGATCCAACTTACGACAAGCTAACAACCCTATAGTACTGTGTTGTATCTGTAGAAAGAATCAAATTAATGAGTGAATCGTTGTCTTGAACTTGCTGTAATATCTGTGCAACTATACTGGCAACAAAATATGGAGAATGCATCCTATGATAATGCTATTTTGTAAAGCTTAATAGCTCATTTGAATCAGTCATATGAACCATTTGAATGTACCAACAGACTAAAACCCATAATATGTGAGAAACCTGGTGTGCAATACAGTATGACGCTAGCTTTTTTTTCATGTTACAATGTTTTTTTTTTTTTTTTTTTTTTAAGTATCTTGTAATGCTAAAATCTGCAAAATACAGCTGTAATTAATTTACACTATTGAAAAATGTAGCTATTGTAGTAGCAATTCTGCTAATGTGTACAGTTTTGTTTGATGGAAAAATCGTAGTTGATCCAATAAAATATGTTACCAACCCTGTATTATTGTGTCATGCAGACAAATGAATCAGTTTTTTGACACCAAACAGTAGTTGTTAATGTTGTAGCTAATGTTAACATTAACATATTAGGATATATCTAGTAGCTGTCATATGAACCATTCGAATGAAAAAAAATATGTTAGACTAGCATGATTTGGCTCAGCTATAAAGCTTTGTGTGCAATACGGTGTGATGGTAGCATTTTGTCATGCTACAATGCTAACTGTTTGAAATTTAGCTTGTTACTGGAGAAAAAAAAAAAAAAACTGGATATTTTACATGACTGAAAAATGTATTCTTACATTCTTAGTTTATCTCCTTCAACATGTTGAACAGGAAGCTGATTCTTATAACTCTATAGGCAACAAATTTCATTTTATTTGAAAACAAAAGAAAATTCTGGCGTTAGTTATTTACCCAACTGTCGTTGCAACCAACTTTACAAGCATCTGATACACGGTGCCCCCCAAGGTTATATCGTAGGTCCTATGGCATTTAAGTATGAAGGAATAGTTCACGCAAAAATAAAAATTTCCAGACATCATTTCCTCATCCACATGTCTAATGTAGTTATTAGGTAGTACCGCAGCAGCTAAAGTGATAATGTGCTAATGCTTTAAGTGTAGTTTACTACCCAGCACTAGTCTCCTCACACTTTTATTGGAAAGCAGCTATCGTACTTCAACTAATGACTTGATTCATTATTTCTGAATTGAGTCAACTTCCTCACTTAAACTGCTTATTTAACCTCAAAAAATGAAGTTCTGCTGGCAGATACACAGACAAGTGATTTTCCAGTGTCCTCTGACTTTCCCACTGGTGCTTCCCAGTTAAACTCCCGCAAATTTTGGGGATTTTCTTTCTGACAGATGGGTGGATTAAAACCAAAAGAAACATTCCTGGCATTTGAGAGTGGCTAGATGTCTAAATTTCTCCACGACGGGAAGGTTTTTTTTTTGCATCACACCCACTGGTCTCATTTTGACAGCTGCACCACATATTGTGTGTACTAGGAAGATTTGAGAAGAATATTTTAGATATGATCAAAACACTATATGCACAGAATGAAGATTCACCCACATAATCTTTGCAAACTTGGGACTTTTGGGTCATTTCAATGAGATTATATATATATATATATATATATATATATATATATATATATATATATATATATATATATATTGACATATAAGACCTTTTGGCTTGTTCACAGTGGCATACTCAAAGAGAACCACTAAATTAAGCTGGGTTATTTTTCCAATAGTCCTCAGAGGCCAAATCTTAGCAAGACAGTAAAACATTTTTATTATATTCTATGTCATTGCAAAAATACAGCCCTTTGGCACCAGGAATGTGAACTGTGGGATGTAGTTCCTGATAGCTGACACAGTGCTGCGTCACAGTGATGACCCCTGACTGTGTAGCCCCTTTATATCCATGGCAACAAGGTGCGGGAGATAAGCAGAGCAGATGACTCAGGATCCCGGGCTCTGGCACGGGCTAATGAAGCCATCGGGGCGTTAACACTGAACAGAGCCAGGAAGAAGAATGTTGCTAATTAGAGGAAGGAAGGATGAAAACAATTTGAATCACTTTCTCTGAGACTGATGGGGTGTCTACATTTCGCAAAATAGACCTTTAGAGAGAATATTAGCTGTTAAGTTAGGTTTAATAGCACAGATACCTTCTGGAAAAAAAGGACACTTCAGCATACTTTAAAAAAAATACTTATAATAAAAATAATACACCTACACATCAAGTATACTGATACATGTCAATTCAGAATCTCTAATGTAAAACTTTTGATTTTAAATTATTACGAAAGAGATAATATTAATTTCATTAATATTATATGCAAGTACAGTTTTTCAAATATATATACTTTTTAGATTTGAAGTACACTGTATGTGCACATTCAGTGCAATTCACACTCAATACTTTTTCTCAAAGATAACTTCAGTTTGTTACAACCAGAGCAGTCCAGTCGGACTGCGTGCCTGAAATGCTCTGACCAAGCAGTTGCATCTGCGTTTGCTTACTTGCAGAGTATGTTTCTGGGCTAACTTGGAACAGATTCCTACAGGAGCATGAACCTGGATGTCAGGCACTCTGATCTTTCTTCCTTCCTTCCTTCTTTCTTTCTAACATTCAAAAATATATTTATTATTCATTCATATCTACTCTTAGAGCAACATTTGATTTCAGTTGTGTCTTGCTGAAGTGTCCTGACCTCATTCTTTAAAATGCAAGACAAAACGTCCACCCACAGCCTAAACATCATGATTAATGTGCTGACTTTTTATAATCATACTTTCAGAACAGATCACAGCAACCTTGTGACAATTGGTGATAAATGCCAAAGCCATTCACTCTCATCTTTAGCAAGTCTTTCAAAATGATGATAGATAATGATAGTCTGTCTTGAGCAAAGCAGCAAGGGCTTTGGTTTGGTTCGGGTCATTGACAGGATTTCGTTTGCCTCACTTGACTTGAATATCTCCCACAAACTGCTCTTAAGTAGCGCATACATCCATGTGCGTATCTGTATGTGTTTGTGAGCACACTTTCAACACCTCCATTCCAGGATTGAAGCAATTAAACATGCACCCAATGGCTCCTTAGAGAGATTACGTCGTTCCAGAACGTAATGAAGAAAACAAGTCTGGGGCCAAAGGGTGCTGCAGTGGAGGCCTCTCATCAGTGCTGTGCATCTGTAGAGGCACACTTTCCCCCTAGAGAGAGGCATTTAGTCCACACTCCTCCTAAATAGGCAGCGAACTCAAAAACACGTAGGTCACAACCGCAAAAACCTCCAGTGGGATGCGCTGGTCATCAGAAGACCATTATTCTTAGTTTATGTTTCCTTCAGGGCTCTTCAACATGTTGAACGGGAAGTCAATGTTTATTACTATATGGACAACAAATTTCCTTTCATTAGAAAACAAAGAAAAATTATGTTGTTATTTACTCACCCTTTGTTGTTTCAACCAACTTTACAGGCATCTGATAAATGGTGTCCCCCAAGGCTATATCTTAGGTCCTATTGCATTATAAGTATTAAAGGAATAATTCACCCAAAAAATAAAAATTGTGACATAATTACCACATCCCCATGTTGTTCTTAACTTGTATGTTCACATTATATCTGTGGAACAAAAAATGAGTATTGTTTTTAACTCTATAAAGCTATTTTCCATATAGAAAAAGAAAAAGACTTTACATGAACAACAAAATAACTTTCGGTGTGCTTCGCATACAACGCTATCATATGACTTAAGCAGACTCACTAATTCTTGATCTTTAAAAGGTCTTCAGGTTTTTATCTAATGTTATCTTTTATCTAATGTTTTTTTTTGTCTAATGTTATTTCTCAGCGTTAGCTGACTGTGGCTGACACAAAGTTTGCAAAAGTTCACTGATCTGAAGTTTGGCACCAGCAGCGAGTTTGAGGAAATACAACAAACTCCTAATCTTTGCTGCAAAGTCCCACAAAGCCTATAAAAACAAACACAAGGACACAAATGAGAAATTAAGGGAGAGTCTAAACTTGACTAGAAAGATGAATTACCATCGGTGGGACATTTCACAGACCAGGCTTACGTAGTATTTCATAAGACATAAGGCCAGGACATGAGGATGTCCTCAAATCCAATGGAGAATAGACGTCTGGACAGATGGACAGGGTTTAACACGGGAACATGTCGTAAGTTGTAGTTGTGTTGTAAGTCACATTGTTTACATCTGAAGGAAATTTGAAACTAACTGAGTTAGTAAAAGCTTACAGGGGGTCTGGATTTATAGACAGTTAATGGCTTAAAACACTGGACTGTTTTTTGACACATAAACAATATACTGTAGTGTTTACAGTGAGACATGATGGAGACAATGATTTTTAAAGCCTTTTAGAATGACCTAATAAACAGGAAGGGACAAACAATTGCAGATGCAAATTTTAAATTAAATCTGGCCAAACATACACTTCTTTAAAGTCCTAAAACAGTAACTACTCAACAAGGGTTTATAAATCCATTCATACAAAATCATCCATTATTTATCATTAGGATGAAAACCTGAAGTTGATAAATGATGCCTTTGGTTTTCCCATTCACTCTGTTACTCTGCTTCTGCTAATGTTGGCGACCCAGAACACAACTTACAACCACAGCTTATGGGTAATTCGAATGACTAGCTGCCACTGACCCAAAGGAAAAAGAAGTCAGTTGAAATGGGGTCCATCTATGTCTTCCATCACTGCAAAAAGCTTTTCTGGACAGTTTGAAAAAAAAAAAGACAAATGAGAGAAGACAGGGAAATTGATGAATGTGGGAGATAAATGAGGAGGTATATTGATGTTAACACCTCTCTCACCCTCAATGCGAGTCTCCTCTGGTGTCAGTTTCATGAATCGCACTAAATGCAGTTGTATATTTTTCCATGACTGATGAGGTTTCTCATATTTAGAGAGGAAATATTGCTCTTTTTTGTTGTTGAAGGCTGTGAAGTCGAAATAAAAGCCACAAAATAGTTTTGAATTTAATTCAAGTCTATTTTTACTCAAAGTATATTAAAAGTTCAAACATGCCTTTTAATTTATAACCTACGTAAATGTAATTTCTCTTCAAAAGAAGTGTGGTTTGCTTTGGGAACAGATCAATAGTGCATACTAGAGGCCTGCTGCCAATTTTCTCCAGACCTGTTTATACAGGAGGAAAAATAATGACAAGAAGAACATTCGCACCTTGAACGTTCCTTGTGATCATCCTGAACAAACAGTTGGAAAACGACTTGGCAAAGAGACTTCAATGCATCCAGGCATTGATAAACAGTAAGAGGATGTAGCCACCTGATACAAAGAGAAAACAAACATGGCTTTCATTCTCATAGTGTACTTTCAATTTCCTTTTGACTTATATTACTTAAATCATAATTGATACATTATTTGGCACGTTTCAGGTTTCTAATGAGGACTGTCCTAAGGAATTTTGAAAGGGTTTTCTATGTGTGGTCACTTTGGCCTTCACAACTGTCTCTTAACAGTCAGAATAGTCAGTAGAGATATTTTATACAGCTCTTGGGGAACTCTTAATGTTTTATTAGTTGTCATTAAGCACTCGCCCGCAGCCTTTGCTTTGCCAATTCCGTTTTATTTCACGTCATTTTGACAAATCCAAAACAGATTTTTTCAATCCAGTTTCGTTCTTGTTCAGACACTATGTCAGTGTTGTGCTGCTATTACCACAAGATAAATGCTTTGATTGCGCTAAAGACTTCAGAAAACTGATAATCTAATATCCAGTGATTCTAATGGTATTACAGTTGTATCGGTTGTTTATAATGAGGGTTGAAAGTCTAGTCCTGTAGTATTGATTTCCATCAGTAATTCAGTTTTCAGTCAAAGCCTGATGGTTATCTAGGAAACTTCTAGGATTCTTAATGTTCTTTTCAGCAGAACTGTTGACTGCAGTTTTACTAATGGGTCACTTAAAGTTCATGAAATTTTCTTGACCCTCTTGATTCTCAATCAAACTTTTTCCTTTATCCTCTTAATTGAACATGGGAAGACCTCTTATATCTAAATATCTTGCTAAGCGAGTTCTATATCTCATTTATTCACTGTTGCATTAGCTTAGCTTATATTCGCCACAAAAGTATCAATAAATCCCTGAAATCCATTTCTGCCCATCACTACAAATCAAATCTTACTGCACTTAGTGTACAAACAAATCTTCTGTACCCACACATTAGTGACATGAATGTTTGAAAAAAACATTGTAGCTAGTTCCAGGATTTTTGGTAAAATTGTAAAAATTACGATCTGAACGATATGGTTGGTGTGTGAAATTCAGATTTGTGGAGAAAGAGGAATGTCTGGTCCAAACCATATAGTGAAGCCAGCTTTCTCTCAACCACAGACTCCAGATGTTATGTGCAAGACGTTCAGAATGAGTTACAGGTCAAGGACAGTTCAGTTTCTGAAGCACTGTTTTAAAACCTACTGCTAACATAGACAGTGCCTTCTAAGGTGCCATTCACATGCGCTCTGGTGTTCCAAAACAGCTCAATGGAGCGCAACAAAATGGAACGGAATTCAGGAATCTCAAACAATTTTGTGCCGCTATAGACGCTAAAGCATCCTAACAGACAATTTCCCTAAAAATGACTGATTTGAAACACTCTTCACAGGCAACAGCTCTGGGTGGCATTCAAATAGCACTTGACTCAGAGTTTGATGTTAGCATTTTGCTAAGTTAACAATGCTAAAACACAGAATTACATGACATACAATTAGTAAAATACAAGTGAAGGTCTAAATTGGTCCATATTTAATTTTTCCTAAAAGATTGACAGAATTAAGTAAAATATAACTGACATTTTTGTTCCTCACAAGTTGTTGATTTGAAACACACTTCATAGGCAGCAACTCTGTGTGATGTTCAAATAGTGCTTGACTCACTATTGATTTCAATTGAGTTTGACATTAGTATGTTGCTAAGCTAACAGTGCTAAACACAAATAAATGACATGTTGTAAAATAAAAGTGGTATATTATTCCATTTAAATTTTTTTAATCAAACGTTATCATAATTAAGTATTTTTCTTAACGCTATACTAAATGCTAGGTTCCTCACTGATTTGAAACACGCTTCATAGGCAACATGTTGCTAAGCTAACAATGCAAAACATACATAATACACACAAATATCATAAAATAAGTGGTGATCACACCATTTTAATTTGATTTTACAAAATGTTTTAAATGTTGTCAAATTTAAACATTTTTAACCGATCACTTGGTGCTAAATGCTATGTTTATACACTCAGTCACATCTGATTGTAAGAGTTTAACGGCAGTATGTTTCTAAGCTAACAACGCAAACATACAAATACGCAACAAACAAATATTGGGTAAAAGAGATCATTTAAATGAACGACTTGCGCATTAACGACTTGTCTTTTGACTCACCCGCCATCTTGGATTAAATATTTCACTGATCTTGTTGCACTGCATTCTGGGATTGTGTTCTTCACATGAATTCATGCAAAGCTGCCTTTGAATCTGAATCACTTTGAATACCAAACGATAGAGAGCTACATAATGTTGCTGCCTACATTCTGAAACATCCTTCACACCACCTTAAAATACTTCCTAGCTAGGGAGCTTTAGTAACATTAAAGTGTAAATGTTATTTTCCTCACCACAAGTTCTTTAAGTTATCATCATTACTCCATGGCCATGCTTTGTTTAGTTTATATGGAACAATTGCTAGGTATTGAGTCATTACAGAAGTGCCAAAAGCAATAAAAACAAGAACCAAAGCCAAAACCGTAACAGGAATAAATAAGCAGCTATATTCTCCTCACCACTTAGAATATACAAGGCCTCAGAGAGGAAACAAAGTCAAATTTATTAGCTTGCATACGTCACTTTGACTTCAGGGGACTACCTGAAAAAGTTGGCACTGATAACCGTACAGTAGGCCAACAGAAGTGAGCCTGCATGTTTCTGCGACAGATTGATGTTGTCTTGCATAGACACGCATCCCTTGCGTTAGCAGATGGAAAAGATACGTGTCCAGATTTTGATTCTGCCCAGTGCTTTAGTGGTCGAACGCAGATGCAATAGCAGGGAGATGTTCTCAGCTGAGACTTTTGAGCTCCGACCTTTGGCATTCCAGTGATTTTCCCATCACTCAAGCCCTACACCCAATCAAAGGCCACCAGCACTTGATGAAATCCAAGATAACGAGGGAAACGGACTCCCCGCTGCTAGAGGAGTGACAGAACCTGTCAGTGACCTTAAAAGTCCTCAATAGAGTCCCTTCTCCGGCTAATCAGCCGTCTAATATAATGAGACCACTGTTTCAAACGTTCATGCTGATGTAGAAATTGAATAGACTGATTAATAGTATTAACGCACATTGTCACCACTAGGCCGATTGTTCTTAAAGGGACAGTTCACCTAAAAATGACAATACTGCTATTATTTATTTACAGGTTATTCACATGTATTCCCAAGCCAGTGTCACTGATTATAACAGATAAGCTCCAAAAATAAAGAAAGAAAGAAGCCTTAAAAAAAACATTCTGCTAGAATTACATTGTAACTCTGTTGCCACTATGTTGCTTGCATATTCTTACGTTTTATGTACCTCATTACAATACACAATATTTGGCATCCCTGATTTTTTACGTTCTGATTTTCCCTGAGTTTACGTTCATTAGAAGATAAGAAGATTAAATATGACACTCCAGTGTGTGTGTGTGTGTGTGTGTGTGTGTGTGTTTTCAACCCTGTTACTAATAATCAGGATGTCTAAATACAAGTTTTGTTGTTTTTTGTTGCTTTCTTTCCCAACATTGCATAAATATTTTTTTAATGAATACTGAAATATGAAATTATAAAAAAAAAAGAAAAAAAAAGAAATGATGCTCTAAATATGAAACTAAAACCACCAGTAGGTGGCAGCAAGTCGATTTGTTCAATTTGTTCGATTTGAACAAGCAAGCGACTGTATTTATGAATTGCTCACTGAATTACTGACTCGCTCGATTCGTTCAAAAACTAAACACCGCTGTGTGTTACTTGAAAATGCACAACAGTTCTGCTGTGGCTTTGTTTGAAGCCATTTTCGTTTGTGAAATCGAGCAAAACCAGGCAATATTATGTCTAAAATTTAACACAAAATACTACATCAAGTCGTCATCCTATATCATGTTCGTCAGCAACTACATGCAATGTAAGAGTTTAAAGACAAATCATAAAAATAAAAATGATTTTTAGATGAACTGTTTCTTTACAGTTTTAGGGTTTCTGTTTTCTATTAGAGCCACACTTCCTAATTTCTCAGAACTGACTGTTTTGAGAAGTTTCACCCTTCTCTGTTCATTTCCATTGCCCTCTGACCTTCTGTAAAAGGGAGGAGATTGTTACAGGTGTTTGGCAGAGTCCCAGCGAACGTCTGTGTTTGATGTGGCCATGGATCACGAGCTAATGTTCGCAATTGACTTACGTCAGACACAAGACAGAGCGTTTGAGTTTTACGATCTCTGAAGACTGTGAACTCGCCAGCACCCCATTCCAGAATACTAGAAGCAAAACAACACTGGTCTTGATTATCAGGATTTTCCTTGTATTGATATTGGGTTATAAAGATACTTCGTCAAAGAGCTCAAAGCCGAACAGAATTCTGGGTGGCCTAATTCCATTTCCAAGCCTAATCCACACGTTTCGTTACGTGAAGAGGAATGGTAATCAAGACAGGTCACCTTTGACCCTTTAAATCTGTAAGGTTTCGGAAACTTGGCCTTTGAAACGCTTAACTGAGTCCAAACAAAAGATACACTGCCTGGTGCATCAATGTCACATAGCTGATGTACAGAATGACGAACAGTGTCTGACAGTCTACAAATTAGAGGCCATTACTTTTTTTTAAAGCACCGCATAAAACAAATCACATTAAAGTATTTGTTTACTTACAGTATGTCCCACTTCAGAGGTCTTTACATTCTTGACTTTATCCAACTATTAAGTCATTCTTTACATAGATTTTCTATATATATATATATATATATATATATATATATATATATATATATATATATAAACTAAATATAACCCCTGTTACTCTGTGAATAAATAATTAATAAAAATTCTGGCACCCAGGAGAGGACATAATTTAGACCTTTTGTACACTATGGCAGACAAGCAAATAATAATTTAATTCATTCAGTTTTTACACAATTATAGTGTTAACTGTATTCATTAGGCTCAATTTTTCAACCCTGTGATCCAAGTAATCTCATGAAAAATTCATAGAAATATTGTTTTTTTTTTCATTTATGGTTTATGTAAGTTATGTAACTACAAACCGATATTTTGTACTAAACTAGCTATCCTCTGCAAAACAGCATTGTAATTGTTAACTAAACAATAAAAAAAATTAAAAAACATAAAACTACTATTAATTGGTAATTGAATTAAAGCTGAAATACACTGTGAATATTAGATGAAAAACTTAAAAAACGTGAAGGAAAAACTAAAACGAATAAAATGAAAACTCAAGTAAATATAAAATTAAAGCTAAATAGAAATATCCCAAAACAAAAACTAATAAAAATTACAAATTTAATACTAAAAATAACATAATTACTAACTAAACTAAAATTAATATGTAAACTGAAAATATTAAATTAAAAGCTAATTTATTTATTTATGTATTTATTTATAAAGGTAAAGTAACAAAAAGCAAAAAATAAGGTTTTCAAAATATATTTAGACATGTTCTGAATATTAGTAACAGGGTTGAAATACTGCAAATATATTTCAGAAAATAAATAGTAAATAAACCATATGTACACTATATACCAATTTAAACTGATAATTTCTAAGTATATATAATATATATATACATTTTCATATAAATATAAACAGTTTTGTCTCCTGTTGTGGATGAACGGCTCTCTGAAGGTTAAGCTCCTAACGTTCACTGACCTTTTGTTGAATAAGAAATCAAGATGACTCTAAGCTTCTTGTCATGGAAAGTGACATCTCGCCGCTAGCTGATCCCAAGATGTCCAAACATGACGTTCTGAATAATAAAATAAATATCTGAAATGGCTGACAGCATGCTAAACACATTAATGGATCAAACAAACAATATTATGTACAATTCATCAGCATCTACTTGTGTAATAAGCCTAGAAACGGGTTGCCAAATATCATGAAAATAAACAACTCAGCAACTCATTAAACACTCGACATTAAGTAATAATCAAGTTGCATTATTATTCGCAATGGATGAGTTCAAACATTTATGAATGGATCATTCAAGAGAGCTCGATTCCAGCTGTGTCATGTCGACCAGATGTGCTTGTCAGTCTTGATAAGCATTGAAGATCTCAAGGCTGAACGCCATGCCCCCCTCAGTCTTACAATCCTAATCATTTCATCACATCTCAGGCCAGTGGAGTCAATTAGCACGCTAGTTTAGTTGTTAAGTAGCATGCAACAAATGTATTTCAGTCGTATGTTCAGTTATGACTTACTAACTGTTCCAAACCATCATATAATGATCATATAATTGAACAAACGTCAATGCTTTTATGGCCGGGATGCATTAATGGAAACCATTTCCTCTTGGATTCTGGCTAGACCTCAATGTGAAATACAATCATATGGACCTGTACTTTGGTCCAGCACCTTAAAAGCCTGAGAAAGTCTGTCCATCAGGCTGATAGAAGGACTCTGTGGACCGGGTGGAGTCACATCCAGATGCGTCTCTGTGTGATATATGGAAAAGAGGCTTTTGTGGTAATGCTTGTTTTTAAGACTTTGGTAATAAGAATGTGTGTGTTTAGGAAGTGGGTGGGAAAGGGGGATTTTTCTTCATTTATCAGAAATACGTATTAAACGACGGTGTGGGAAATGTTTCCCGATCCAGTGCGTGACACATGATCAACACATGCTAGACTCTCTATGGTCATGATCTCATCCGAAGGTTGTTTCTTTTGTCGACAATAAAAAAAAGATGTCGAGTGTGATCGTGTGATGCAAGCGCCGTTTTCATGCTATATGTGAACGCTCTGAACAAATTAGCGAACAAAACACAGACCATCACTGAAGAGGAACAGATGAGCTTATTAGGGATTTAATGGGTTTATTTATAAAAACAAACAAACAAAAACTATTTAAACCTTAAAGATTCAAAGCTCTTTTCTTTATCAAAGTTTGAATTCTGTGTCAAAGTAAAAAATAAATAAATAAATAAATAAAATAAAAATCACAACATGAATATATTACCATTGTATAATTTAATATTCAATGTATTTATTTTATTTTTTATTATTAAAATAAATAATAAATAAAATGAATAATATCATAATACATAAAATATATATATATAAAGTAAAACCATTTCTAAATAAAAAGTACATAAGAATAACTAGCCTAACTAAATAAATATTAAGAATAATCTCTAACAATTTAAAAAAAGAGACAAACAAATATAGAGCAATTACTAAAATAAATAACTAAATAAATAACCCCATATAAATACATTTACAAAATAAATAAAAAAAACATTACTAAATGAACTGAGAAAGAAAGACCCCAACATAAATATATTACTATTGTATAACAATTAAATTTCATATTTTCAATGAACTTTTTTACTTTTAAACGAAGCAAAATCATTTCTAAATAAATGTACATAAGAATGACTAACTAAAATATTAAGAATAATTTCATTCAATTTAAAAAAGGAGTACGTTAAATACACTAAATACATTTAAAAAATAAATAAAACAAATCACTAAATGAACTGAGAAAGAAAGAAAGAAAGAAAGAAAGAGAAAATATTAATAATGCTTTATTATTCCATTATATTTCCTTTTTACAAATAAATAAATATAAAATAAGAATAAATCAATACATCAATAAATAAATACCAATTTCTAAAATGATAAATGTGTAAATTAATGAATGAATGAACAATGATTCCTAAAGAATCATCTCTAAATAAATTGAAAAAGAAAGAAAGAAAGAAAGAAAGAAAGAAAGAAAGAAAGAAAGAAAGAAAGAAAGAAAGAAAAATATATTTTTATAGTTAATTTAATATTCAGTGATCCAAGTTTCAAAAATTAATACAAACTTGGAAAGTGGAGACTTTTTCAGCACTGAAATTGAGCAACATGAGATCTTAATAAAATCAAAAATAAAATCAAAAATTAAGTAAAAGTATGGGTCGCCTGTGTTTGAACTCTCAATATGAAATGGTGCCAAATTCTCCAGAGCTGACGGAGAGCCGCTGCCTTCCGGAAACATTATAACGCGGCGCTGGAAGCTGCAGTGGGAAGGATTCCAGCAGGTGCTGTGACTTGTACGTTGGCCTCTGTGCTAAATGGCTTTCATGATGGATAGCATCAACATGCCCCAATTATGAGATTTATTTTAGTCGTCGGTGAGAAATCACCTTGTGTCATCTAAGAATTCCTTTAATGGTGAGTCATGCAATGTGCAGCTTTAATGGAGGATGAAAACTAAAAAAACTGCAGCAGGAAGAGATGTGAAATATAATCCAGGAAGACATTTGGCTTGCATTAATCACAGATCCTAATTACATTCATTTTGATTATACGGGTTATTCAGTAATTAACTCTATGTATTTTAGTGTACCACAATCCTGGTTATTTCTCTGTTTTTAATGGCAGCGTGGAAACATGTTTTTTCACATAAACGCTTTATTTTTCAAAAACAAATGTTACAGCCTCATTAGCAAGCGCTGGAATTTCCTCACACGGGTTGCATTCATAACACACACAGACTTATATTTTTTTTTTTATATAAGCATAGGTATAATAAACATTTTTGTTTTATGTTACTACTTGTTACTACTTAAAAAAATATATATATATATATATATATATATATATATATATATATATATATATATATATATATATATATATATATATATATATATATATATATATATATATATATATATATATATATATTTTTTTTTTTTTTTTTTTTTTTTTTTTTTCTTGGTTATGCAAACATTCCATGTTCCATGTTCAGAAAACATTCATTTATTAAATCTAATTTATAATTGGAAATTAAAGCCAGGACAAAGGCTGGGTTAAGTTACAAACAAACAAATAAATAAATTGAATTTAATACATCAGATTAAAATTAAGTTTAAATTAAAAATTGAATAATAAATGTACATAGTTAAAATCATTATTTAATTGTATTCATGTTTAATCTAAAACATACAATAACTAAATACATTATAAAAAAATGTTTATACATTTTTATTTTTTTATTTAAAATAAAAATACAAATAAAGTAATAAATAAAAAGAATGTTTTAAAAATGTTTAAAATATAAGAGTGGCTGAAATCTATAGAAGCC
Source organism: Acrossocheilus fasciatus (assembly GCA_036784905.1). Lineage (NCBI taxonomy): Eukaryota > Metazoa > Chordata > Actinopteri > Cypriniformes > Cyprinidae > Acrossocheilus > Acrossocheilus fasciatus. Next base: position 24,698,185 of record CM071959.1, on the reverse strand, counting down.
TGTTTTCACCACTGGAATTCTGACATTTTTTTCTCAGAATTGAAACCTCGCAAAAACCCGCCCTCCTTAGTTAATGTTGCTATGTCTGACAAGCCATGCAGTTCTCACATTACACACCATGCTCTTACACAGAGAAAAACACATTGCAGAGCGAAGAGAAAACTGACAGAAAACTCAGACAGGTTACGTTTGGTATGAAACAAGGTCGCAGGACTCAGCTTTCAAATTTTGTTATTTTTTAAGAAATTCAAATAATAAATACCGTTTTGTGGCTCTTTAATGTGTCCTGACAGATTGCTCAGTTCAAACGGCACATGAACCGCTCATCTTTTCACTTAAAGCACGAAATAAACATGAATGAACATCAGAACATATTTTATTTCAACGGCGGAACGATGTCAATGCGCAAAATTTTTCAAGTTTAAGTCCAACGAAGTTAATCTACTCTCCTGTCTGATTTGTTTGTTGGACAAGATGGTGGATTCAGCGTTATGATTGGTCAGATCACCTGTCAATCAAGCTGTTTGTGAAGGGTCAATTCTGACATATAAACTCTCAATTCTGAGAAATTAAGTCACAATTGTGAGATATAATTTGCAGTTCTGCCTTTTTTTCTCAGAATTGAGTTTAAATCTCGCAATTCTGAGTTTTTTTCACGCAATTGCGAGTTTATATCACACAATACTGACTTTATAACTCGCAACTGCGAGTTTATATCACGCAATTCTGAGAAATTAAGTCAAAATTAGGAGATATAATTTGCAGTTCTGACATTTTTTTCTTAGAATTGCGTGATATAAACTTGCAGTTGCAAGTTATAAAGTCAGTATTGTGTGATATAAATTCTAAGAATTATGTAAAATGATTTGATATAAAATGCATAAAAATGCACTCAGAATTGGGAGATTTAAAATCAACTTTGAAAAAAATGTCAGAATTACAAGTTTATATCTCACAATTTTGACTTAATAACTTGCAGTTGCGACTTTATATCATGCAGCTCTGAGAAAAAAGTCAGAATTGCGAGTTTATATTACGCAATTCTAAGAAAAAAGTCAGAATTGTGAGATAAAAAGTCGTAATTACCTTTTTTATTTATTTATTTTATTTATTTTTTAATTCAGTGGCAGAAACCGGCTTTTATAGAAATCAAATGTTCCTGGAGATAAACGTAAAAATATGAAAACTTTACAACATACTATTAATGCCATGTTTTAAAAAAGACAAGAAAAGAAGAAAAACAGAAAGCAACATCCAGATGCATCATTTAACCTTCACCTTGGCACGACCCAGCCAGAGAGACCATGAAGCCAAAAATGCCGTCTCTAGACCTTGAGCTATTTCCTGTGCAACATCTCGACTCCCTTTCATCGATATCAAGGCAGGGTGTGCGACTAAGAAAACACCTGTCAAAGTTTATTACCGCAGTCCTCCCCTCACCACAGCATGCCTGACACCTCCATGAGCCGGACGTTCTGCTAGTCAAACCGCTTGTCGACTTGTAATCATGCACACTTATGCCGAATATGTGGGCCTCTCGTCCCACTGGAATTGTGGGTGGCAGGAGTGCAGCTGTCATGGAGCGTGTTGAGGGTTAATTGGCCTTAATTAAGAGAGTTGTTTTTGCCTGTTTAAGCACCGGCGAGCGGGGTTTGCGGAGATGTGGACGTGTCTGAATGTGTTTATATGAGAAATGCATCATGTTTAATTGTGTGCGAATGCCGCTGTAGGGGAACACAGATATTTGTAATCTGGAATGAGAGCATGCCGAAACCACTTCAGTGTATGATTGGCATATTTATTTTACATATCTATCAAAGATCAGAACCACCTGGAAAGGACCTTGATCTAACAAGCTTCAAACTGCAACACAATCCTTTCAAAATAGGTCTATGCAGTAAAACACATTCTTAAAAATATAGGATCTTTATTGCCATTGATGGTTCCATGAAGAACCTTTAACATCCATTGCGCAAAATGTTCTTTAAAGTGGAAAAAAGTTTCTTGAGGTTATTGAAAATGTTCTTCACACTAATAAAAATGGTTCTTTAAAGAATTTTTTCACCAGAAAGTTTTAAAATAACCTTTTTCCACTATAAAGAACCTTGAAAGGTTCCATGAATGTTAAAGGTTCTTCATGGATGTCAATAAATAAGCTTTGTGTATAAAGAGTATTTTGTGGAACGGAAAATTCATGTGGATATTTAATTTTCTTCATGGAACCATCAGTGCCAGTAAAGAACCTGACTCCATGAAGACTCCACTGATTCCATGAAGGACCTTTAACACCCATGGAACCTTTTCATTGCAAATTGTTCTTTTATAGTGGAAAAAGGTTCTTAGATTATTAAAATGTTCTTCACACTAAGAGAAAGAATTGTTCTTTGAAGAACTATTTACTGAAAGGTTGTTTGGAGAACCTAAAATTGTTCTTCTACGCTCTTAAAAATGAAGGCTCTTTATTGGCATTGATGGTTCCATAAAGAACCTTTAACATCCATGGAATCTTTCCATTGCACAAAGGGTTTTTTATAGTGGAAAAAGGTTCTTTAAATGATTAAAATGTTCTTCACACTAATGTTCACCGAAAAGTGATGAAATGGTTCCTCTATACTAAAAAAAAACCTTTTGGACCCTTTATTTTTAAGAGTGTAGCTTATTTTCAATTAACATATTGATCCTTCTACTTAAGGTCATGTGATACCATAACATTTGGGTGTTCAGAACAACTGAACAGACATCTATGTTTGAAAACATCACATTTTAGTAAAACCTAACTGTCGTTTTCTGGCAGAACTGAGGTCGAGGAACAGCTCTGCAGTGTTCTGGGACGGTGGAGAGGGGGGAGCGTACCAGGCCTTACTGCTGGATGAGGACCGCGGATGGTTGCTGGTCGGAGGCCGAGACCACATCTACATGCTAAACTCTGACAGCTTCACCCAACCGGCACGCAAGGTCAGCACGCACAACTACCACTATCTGACAGCACATGATGTCATTTAGCGATCGCGAGGATATGGGTCACCAAAGTGAAAACAGACCATGACTACAATGTTTTACTGTTCATATGAATCTATACATCTGTAATGCTGTTTTTATGGCCTCTCTGAAGTTACAGGATTACAGTCTTAAAACGGCTCCGCCACATACAGAACATCTGTTGATTAGCACAGAAAAATGAAATTGACTCGTCCCTCGGTTTGTAAAAGTATATGAAAAAACGTATGTACTGAAGTATACTTATATATAAATAAGTTATATGTAAATGTAAACTATATTATCGCACAGCTCTACATGTGAAGTTTTATCTGCACACATACATTATTCACGTAAAACAATATATTTATATTATATAGAAAATCACAGTTGCTTGATTGTTTATATCATCGCAAAATGTAAACTTTATTATCACAAAGTTCTAACGATATTAAGATATTATGAACACTGACATTACGATTTTCTGTAATGTGTATTGTGAAAAGTGCTATTTAAATAAAATTGACTTAAAATTGACTAGCAACACGGAAAAACACAAAGATTGGCTTTAACACCGTTATCATGTTTGTGTTACATTTAGCATATTAACTGAGATTGGTGTGGTACAAATGTTTACTAGCCTTGTTTAAACAAATTAAACTCCATCGAGTTTCCATTGTACTCTATATGCTACTGTAAACGCATTTTTTGCATATTTAACATACAATATTCTACATAAGTTCAATATTCTAGCTATGTACTCGCGTTTGATTTGAACCACAATGTGTTTTGAAAAATATAGCCTTGCTGCTGGCTATAGTGAATTAGCATTAGCTCGGTGCCTTTTTCACAGTTTTCAAGTTATTGTCGCTACTGCAAAGCAAGTATGAGGATGAATTTCTTACAGAGCTAATTAGCTAAAGCTTCTTCATCATCGTCATCATCTTCGCCTTCTTTGTTTTTATTGGCAGTTCGGATTCTTAAATGGAGCTAAAGCTACTTAGCTTGACTGTTTGTAGCTAGCTTCTTGAATAATAGCACACAGTTTAATAATAAGACATATATTTGAAGGTGTCTCTATTGCCTCCTTGAATATGGAGGTTAGTATGCAAAATCAATTTGCAATGTGAGCTTGCAATGTGTTTGCCAGGCATTCGTGTCTGCATTTGCATACTTCTAGCCTTAATTATCCACTACTACACACCATTACCGCTAAATAAACATTACAGTTGGTTCAATATTAATTGATTCTGGCTTTTATAATAGTGAAATACCAAAAACAAACGCCTGTAAGAAATGATGAGGTCAAATGTAAGGTCATGGCACAGCTATACAAACGTGATCTTCATAAGAACTAAAGCACGCCAGGTTCTCAATCTCCCAATTATATAATTATGTACAGTGTGCTGATTGCCAGCTAATGATTAGGTCAATACCTGGACGTTATTTCCACATGGAAATGATTACAATTTGAGAGGCATGCAGATTGTTGAGTAATGATGGTAATACGGCAAGGAGGGTCTGTGCTAATCAACTCAGCTCTAAAGTTCTAAAAAGTAATAAAGGGGTGTACAAAAATTTTTAATAATTTAATTTTTTTAAAGTAAGTAACTATTTTCAAATAATAAATTATCATTGAATCTAATATTGCTATATCTATCTATCTATCTATCTATCTATCTATCTATCTATCTATCTATCTATCTATCTATCTATCTATCTATATCTATCTATATCTATCTATCCATCTATCTATCTATATCTATATCTATCTGTCTATCTATCTATATCTATCTATCTATCTATCTATCTATCTATCTATCTATCTATCTATCTATCTATCTATTTATATATATATATATATATATATAGATATATAAAATGATTTGAACATTTGAAACAACCCTTACAACGATAATGTGCTATTTTGCTATGCAATATTTTCCGTTCCTTGGTAAAACTATCTCTTTTATTTTTAGATTCACTGGCCAGCTGGACAGGAACACATTGAACGCTGCAAATATGCTGGAAAGAATCTATCAGTAAGTAAAAAGTAAAGTTTTCGAGGACCCATAGATGTTTTTAGATGTGTTTTTGATGAAAAGCGTTCATAGACTGAGATAAGAATAAATGCTAGAAAATTTATGGCACTATGGGGGGAATATTTCACGTTGGAAAGTCTTAAGGGAGGGTAAGTCTTTTAACATCAGCCCAACCCCTGCAATAGCAGGCAAAAATCAGCAGGTGCATTACTGTGTGATTTAAAATGCATCATATCCACCTATCCTCACCATAACTCTTTAAAATCATGCTCTCAGATGGACTGTGCCAATTATGTGAGACTCCTACAGCCCTTCAATAAAACTCACGTCTATGTATGTGGAACCGGTGCGTTCCATCCACAATGCACCTACATTGACCTGGGACACAATCTTGAGGTGAGCAGGCTTTGTATTTTTTGGCCAACAACCAGTGTAAAAGGCAGTAAATACTTTTAAGGGTCATTTAAGGTTGTTATCTTGTGCAAATGAGGAGTTACGGGGAGAATTGGACCCTATTGACCGTAGAGCTGAACTAATAATGAGGGTAATGGTGCAAAGAGAGTGATAGTCTTGTTTTGGTATGCCAGAAACCCACTTTCCGGCTCCTCAGCCAAAGTGGAGAATCGGGGAGAGGAAAATGTCCTTTCAGTCCACAGGAGCCCTTTACCGCCCGACTGACAGGTGAGTCTCCTGAACACACCGTCTTCAAAAACAACCTATAAGCCCTTTGTAGATAAAAATACTGTGGAAACATGCACAAAAATTGTTAGGCGTACTCCCATATGAGTCATTGATAATTGGATCCGTATAAATCCTGGCTAGATGTTAGTTTGTGTGGGGAAATTTGGAAGTTTCCCCAGTAAACAGGTTTGTCACCCATATTTGTCTTCATTGAACACTTACTATGCAGTAATTCGACTTAAAGGAGTCTTTAGAAATTGCCTAGTTGCTGTTACAGTGTGGTCAGGAAATGAAACCCAGCTGCAAAATTTATATTATATTTAGCCTTTTTTTTGAAGGCATGTATAGCCCAGAAGACTATAATGCATAAACCATATGCTACCTAATTAAAGGCTATTACTGCAACCGGAGACCTTTTGACCATTTAATCATGCCTTTGGAATAATCAAAATTTCCTTTTCACACAAGCTGCTGTAAAACAGAGTATTTTGACAAAAGAGCTGGAGTCAGAGGGTAGAATCATTAAAAATGAGCTATGTATCATGAAAAATCATTTGTCATTTTAAGTCATTCAGGATGTGATTTTCATTAAACGCCTATTAATGCTCATATTAGATGGGGACCTGTATGCTGGGACGTCCGTAGACTTCATGGGAACAAACGCTGCCATTTTTCGCACATCTGTGCATAGCAGCAATCAACACTATATCCGCACTGAAGCTTACCAGGACCAGTGGCTAAACGGTAAGAAGTGAAATAAAAATGTCATTGTTTTTATTGTGTGTGCAAGCATAGCATGTCCTTACTTGCCAAAATGGACTAGTATGGGTGCAAGAAAATATTTGTATTGGCAGAAAGTTTAATTGAAATAAACTTTCACATTGCCCATAGATTAAAACACCAAACTATTGTTGATATCACAGTTATAAACACTGTTTGGCCCAATTTAACTAGGAAGCAAAAAGGTCTAACATACCTGGAGACAGCTACTGATTTAGATTTCCTTTCATCTTATTGGTAGCTCCTCAGCCAGCAGCCCAAAAATTTGTAAACTGGATGCTGCCATCTTTTCTTCATGGACACACATGGCCTAGTAGTAAATCACTAAGATCAATGTAAATTTGACAATTAATTAAAGTTTTAAAATCATATGTAACATGACTAAAGCTGTAAATGTTCACATTAAACATTTGGAGTTCTATATTTCTTCAATTAGCTTGCAATAGGCCTACTGTTTAGTATATTTAACTTATTAGTCTGTTAGCTTAGCATAACGTTGTCTTTTAGCCTCTTAGCTTAGCATACAGTCAACATATTAGTATGCTCGATTAGTATACAGCTACCCAAATTGATACTAGCTTAAAAATCTCTGCTACAAAAGGAAATCTAAAAGAAATCACTATAATAAAAGGATTAATTTTTGAACAGGATTTACAAACAGTAAGCCAGTCACCTGTTGTGTTTATGTCATGTGACTGATCACTCTGTATTCGAACTCCTTCAGTTGACAGGAAAAAGTCATGAAGACAAAAATGTGTCATTTTAAAGATGTGTAGTGATTTTTTTTTACATTTTTTTGCTAAAGTACAAGGCAAAATACTGGTTAAGAAAATTTTGGCAGTGGATAAAGTGGTTCATGGTCTGAAACGTTTGGAAACCACTGTTTTGGGGTGACTGGTGCTGCCTAATTAACTTTAGTGACTTCATCCAATCTCACTCTGATGCCAATTTCTTTTCACAGAGCCAGAGTTTGTGGGATCATATTCCATCCCTGACACACACAGCTTGGACGATGACAAAGTCTACTTCTTCTTCAAAGAGACCGCCGTAGAGTCCAACCAGCTCGACAAGCGTATCTACAGTCGAGTGGCTCGTGTCTGCAAGGTGAGCGCCAAGTCCAGTGCCGTAATGAGCCAATAAAAATGTGAAATGGATCCAAAAGACCTTTGTCTGGTATGAAGAATCAATGAGTCTATTGTAGACACTAATGAATGAATGTGTAAGCTTCAGTATCATCTGTTGCACAGTAGTAGAAGTAGTTGTGTATCTAATAATGGATGAAAGAGGGGTTTGTTTGAGAGTAATTAAACACTAATCTAGCAACAAATCTAGCAAATGAGGTTTTCTGTTCAGGCTTTTCATGTCAGAGCATTCTTGAAATGTTTATACTGTGATATGATATTATCTCTTAAGGCTGGAATACTCTACTCAAACTTTGCACAGGTTTTTGCCCCAATTTATAGTCTGGAGGAGTTGATGCTAGTTGCCGAAAGTCAGAGCTAATCTGCATATTTTGGGTAGTCAGAGTTGACCAATATCAAAGACAATTGCATAGTAATGTTTAAATGAATGTGTAGTTTCAAACTGTGATTCCATCCAGTTGGAAGATAAAAGAAATGTTTGATATTTTGAGCCAGTTTTAGAACACAGATTGCTGTCATTTGTCATACCTCTTCTAGCAATGAGGTGCTATGTTTCTGTGTGAGTTTGGAACAACTTAAAGGTCTGGCAGTGTGTTTTCCTCTGTAATCATTTGCAAAGTGAGCAAGCGTAGGATGCCTAGTGTTTTAAAATTGGCTCAGATTTGAAAAGTCCTGTAGTGTAGTCTTACATGTTCTTGGTTTTCATTAGAATGACATAGGTGGAAAACGAAGCTTGATTAATCGCTGGAGCACCTTCCTGAAGGCCAGGCTGGTGTGCTCAGTACCAGGATCTGGAGGCATGGACACACACTTTGATGAGCTGGGTATGTTCACACACTCTAATTACACGTTAACATGAACTCAAAAACTCAACCTTGTTAGATTTTTCATTCAACAATCCTGGTCCTTTCTGCTCATGTTTTGGTTTTAGAGGACATATTTCTCTTGGAGACCAAAGATCCACAGAATCCAGTCATCTATGGTGTCTTCTCCACTTCCAGGTAGGTTCATTACCTGAAAAGTCTGATTCACGAGGCATTCTTTGGGTCACCACCCCATAATCTTCTTAACTTTTTAGAGTCACATTCCAGTCAATGTTATATTTGTTTACCTCAATTCCTGAATTATCATTGGCTCCATCCAAATCAACCAATCCGTCACACTCATTCCCATTTAACTTAACTCTTCAGTTTCTCAGACCTCCTTTATTCGTTCCAACAACCTAAATCTGATTATCTCAGTTTTTCTTGTGAACTGACTTCAGTATCAAAACGCCCCTAAAATCAACAATCTGGTCACAGGATGCTCTCCTCCCTGCTCCCGATCCATTTAGAACAATCCGTCTCGGTGCTCCCACCCAAGGAATGGATAGCTTGAGGCCAAACGGGAGGGTGAAAGGTCACCAAGCTTGAGGAACTCTGTTATTCTAACCTGGCATCAGGCTAATATATGTTTCCTTTTCAAAAGCTCTGTCTTCAGAGGATCAGCCGTTTGCGTCTATTCCATGGCCTCCATCCGAGCCGCCTTCAATGGGCCTTTTGCGCATAAGGAGAGCCCTGATTATCGCTGGATGGAGTACAAGGGGAAGATCCCTTATCCACGGCCAGGGACGGTAAGTTCTTAACAGGAAGGAATTATTTTTGGAAGTGGATAGGATGATTTGTCATGTGGAGGGATGCTTCTTTCTGTTGGCAACTTGAAGTACTTCAAACTGTAATCTTGGTGTTGTGAGCACAAGTGAAAGCAAGATTTGAGATATACGATTGATACTAGATTGCAGATATGTTGGGGCAGCTTGGAAACCATGTGGCCAGCCACTCCATGCACTAGCTGCACTGCCTCAAGGGGGTTGTAAAAATGTCGGCAGGCACTCTGGGGGTCACGTGTCTGTGCGGTTAGTAAAGTGGCTCGAGTGTGGACTTTTAGTGGTGAGGTCACCAAAAGGAAGTCAATTATCAGGGCTGTGAGGTCTGCTCCATTAGTTGCTGAAGTCATAACCACAGAGTTGACCTCAACTGTGAGTTGACAGCTAAACCCTTTCAAATTATGGGGTTTGGTGACTAGAACAGGGGTGTCCAGACCTGTTCCTGGAGGTCCAGTGTCCTGCAAAGTTTAGCTCCAACCCTAATTAAACACACCTGAATCAGCTCGTAAAGGTCTTCAGGATTACCAGAAACTTCCAGGCAAGTGTGTGAAGGTTGGTTGGAGCTAAACTCTGCAGGATGTTTGCCCTCTAGGAACAGGTTTGGACACCCCCGGACTAGAAAGTGCAGTTAATATCATAAACATATTTTAGACTTGTTTCACACGTAGTAAAATGAATCTACTTGATTTTATTTCATTTACAAGGTAAAAGCTGGTAAAAACTAGCTTTTGCACAGGCAAGGTGAGTAAGCAAGTTTATCATACTAGATCATGTTAACATGTATAACTTGCCCTGTTTTGAGGGGTTTCACTAAACCAGATTGTTCATGACAACAGAAGATTCCTTCAAAATTGCTTGTCTCAATATGAATAAACAAGAATTATGATGCTTGCCCCAATATGATCTCGAACAGTAGCCAAAATCCACATCTGCATAAATGTTTTTGACTATTTTTACCTTAGTCTGAGACTGTTACTCAAAATTCAGTCCCCACAGGGTTCCAGAATATAAGCTTAACTAAAGTTCTTATATCCCATCAGTGTCCGAGTGAAACCTATGACCCTTTGCACAAGTCCACCCGAGATTTCCCAGATGACGTTGTGAGCTTCATGAGGACCCATCAGCTGATGTGGGAATCAGTGATGCCCATCCATAGGCGTCCTGTCTTCACTCGGATCAACGCTCCCTACAGGCTGAAGAAGCTCGTGGTTGATAGGGTTGATGCCGAGGATGGCCAGTATGACGTCTTACATCTTGGCACAGGTATGTTGGAAAGCGGTCAACAAAAGATAAAGGTGTTCTCAAATGAATGGGATCTTTTGTACTAGTAAAAAAGTGTGACAACTAGCCATTGGTGTTCTCTATTATGACCTAATTATATAATTATATGAATTATGATTATTAGACCTTAAATTGCACTGCAAATATGGAAACCTCTGCTAGATCCAGTCAATTCTATCAAAGACGACCTCTGTTCCCACGCTGGTCAGTGGTCCTGTTGCCAGGGATTATCCTGACATTCCGAGGAGCCAATGTTTCTTTTCCTGTCTAACATTTGTCCTCCTGGACTGGTGGGTGTACGTGTGAACTCTGCCACATTTAAGTGAATCATTTAGGGCAAATAGATACTCTGTTCAGGACAAATATGCTTAACCTGTGTGTACAGAGAGTCGACTCTTACTGTGTATAGAACTAGAACAGTGTAACAGCTGTCAGCCCTCAGGGTGCTGCATAAAAGCCAGTGCTCACTCACCATGGTAATGAAGAAGGGTGCATTATGGGATATATTTGAAGATGTTACAATTGATGGTTCAGGTTCAGGTTTGATCTATCTATCTATCTATCTATCTATCTATCTATCTATCTATCTATCTATCTATCTATCTATCTATCTATCTATCTATCATCGTGTCTGTATAGTGAAAACACAAATGGTAAATGTTCTGTATCTCCAGATGATGGCAGAGTATTAAAGGTGGTCTCTGTACCTAAAGAGAACTGGGAAACTGAAGAAATCATTCTAGAAGAGCTTGATGTCTTCAAGGTAATATAAAATCTCAGTTTCTTCTCTCACTTCTTCTTGTTTATCCTGCCAACTGTTGGACTCATGACCTTTGACCCTGGGCTCTTATTGGTTGTTGTTTTCATGTCAAGCACTTCCCAAACAAAAATAACTCCTAAAGAAGAAAAACAGATTTCCCATGGCTGTCTACTCACGTGAACAAACCCAGGGTCAGGAGAGGCAGCGTTACACCAAGAATATTGTGTTTAGTGAACAAAAAGAAGACCTCATTTATCCAGAATTTTAGACAGTGAGGAATGTCTCGGTTTTGCTCTGGGGATGAAGGGAATTTAAGCAAACAGAAGTCAACAGGGTTAATATGAGATGCCTGCAGGATGTTCTGTAGTAGAATGATGGATTTACAATAGCATTTAGCTTAGAGTTTTCATTTTTTAAAGAAATATAAGACCATAAACGTAGTCCATACAGCTCAAATTTCAAGTCTTTTGAAGTCACGCTATAATTTTGTGCAAGGAACGGACCAAAATTGTACTTTTAAGTTGTTATTCACTGAACACCGCTGCATTCCTCAAATCTCCAGTCAAAAATTAGTTCGTACATCATGAATAAATATTTCCAAGTGATTTAATCCACATCAGAAATATAATTATGTGTATTACAGAGCAGCATGTATCAATCAGACCTTTGTGGAGACAGCAGACATTGCCTGCCATTTGGAGAAAGTTAGTCGTTTTAAGAGTCAAGGCTCATTTGCTGCTATATATGAAGGAGAAATGAACCAACAGAGCAGAAAGCTTTAAAACGTTCACAAGGGCCTGTTATGATGAGCTGCTCCTATTCAGCGCCAACAATGCGTGTCTTCCTCCTCTTTGTTCAGGAGATGATTCATTGTATGTGTTGACATATTTTTCTCTCTCTCTCTCTTGTTCTGTTTTGTAGACACAAACCCCAATACTAAGCATGGAGCTCTCCACCAAGAGGGTAAGTGGACTTGTTTTGTGGGTGGCCACTTGCTTTGACAACAATACGAGCTTCATGTTTTTTGCTATTAAATCCACCATGCATTGCCCCATAGACAACCATTGTAAGTGTGTCACTGTAAATGTTAGATTTGATAAAGGTTTATCATTGTAATTACAATTTTTAACTCATTTGTCACATTTAGACATGCATTCTCATGTTTGTTTGTTTTTTTTTCTTTCCTCTAGCAAGTGCTGTTTGTAAGCAGTGACGAAGGGGTTGTCCAGCTTCCTGTGCAGAGGTGTGAGCTGTATGGTAAAGCGTGTGTAGACTGCTGTCTAGCTCGTGACCCATACTGCGCTTGGGATGGGTCTTCCTGTACCAACTACTTCCCTAGCAACAAAAGGTACTTCCCTTTGTATTAAATTTAACATAGTCTCATTGGTCAGAAAACCATATAGTCCTAATCATTTTAGTAATTATTTAAATGAATGTTTTTGAAAAAAAGAAAGATTAAATCAACTATAACAAATGGCAACACTTTAAGGTGTCCTTGTTACACATTACTTACTATACATGCAAATAACGCTATACTCTTAAAAATAAAGGTTCCAAGGGGGGGGGGGGGGGGGGGGGGGGTTACAACGATGCCATAGAAGAACCAGTTTGGGTTCCTCAAAGAACCTATAATTATACTGTAACAAGAACACCATAAATAAACTACAATGGTATAGTTTATTACACATATTCTGGTTACACTTTATTTTAAGTTGTCCTTGTTACAGTTTAATTATACATTTAAGTACTGAGTAATATTAATTAACTTACTATAGGTTTAGGGTTAGGATTAGGGTTTGGTTTAGGGTTACTTGCATGTAATTATGCATAAAAATATTATTTTAGACTTTCTACTTCAAAATGTCATGTTTAATTTCAGTGTGTTACTTGTTGTTTCTTTGTAATTATTTGTGAAATGTATACTAGCAATTTCTGAGTGGAAATTGTTTCTACACCTTTTTTTTAGAGTAGAAGTGATTTCAGTATTAAATATATATATTTTTATTGAGTTTTATTAACAAACAGAGGAGAAATTGTAGGCTTGGTTACAGTGAATTTGTATTAATTTTATTTGGCGTATTAGCTGAAAACAGCTTGAATTATACAACCAAAAACCACCAGCAAACGTGTCAAATAATATATCTGAGGGTCAGTGATGTCCACTTGTGGTCCGCAGGCGTGCCCGGAGACAGGATGTGAGGTATGGAGACCCCTGGAGCCAGTGTCAGGACATGGGAGATGGTAATAAATCACTTTCTGTTCACCTCACCACTTTCCACCTTCAGGTTGTATATGATATTGGCCAGTCCTGAACAAGAAAATGCACACTACTCCCTCTAGTGTACAAAATGGATGCTTACATATGCTAAGAGGTGTGCACCAGTTCAGTATGAAATCAAAACCGATCTTGTTTACCTTCTTAATGCAAGTCCTCAGGCTTCAATAGTGAAGGAATTGTCAGTTCACAAAAGAATGAATCTTTTCTGAAGCTGAAAGGGTTCATTGGTCTTTACAGGTTCAGAGAATGCTGAACTAAAGACAGTTTACGCTGTGGAGACAAACTCAACCTTTCTGGAATGTGTCCCACGTTCACCACAAGCCACGGTCAAGTGGATAATTCAGCCAAACCACAGCCAAACCAGCAAAGAGGTCCGTCCACATCCTGTTTAGAAGATTCAATCATGAAAAATCATAAATAAGTGGATATACATTTAAATCATTCACTTCTATTCTAACTCAAACTCCTTTGTATCTCTCAGTTGATTCCAGGTGAAGAAAACCTCATCTACATGCAACGTGGGCTCCTCCTTCAGCACTTAGCATCCACTAATGCTGGCCTGTACCTCTGCGTAGCCTACGAACACTCGTTCTCCCGCACGCTAGCGCGCTACGAGCTCCACGTCATCCCCCAGGACCAAATGTCGAAAGCGCAGAACACCCATCCTGGAAATTACGCAGCCTCGCCGCGGAGCTACAAGGAACTCCATCTAATGGGAGTTAGCGGGCTAACAGCCGACGAGTACTGTGAACATCTTTGGTACCGTGAAAAACGGCGACAGCAGAAACTTCGCACGCTAAAGTGGAAGCAAGTGTCTGAAAATCGTAAAGCGAGGGTCAGACGACAAAATCCACCAAACGAGCCTCTAGACGGAGGTGAAACAGCAGACTTTTGATGAAGAGAAGGACTGTGTGACTTCATCTGGACAATTAGCATCTTGTTTATAGCTTAAAGCCTACATTCCAACTAGCTGCAACCAGCGAATGCTACTGTTAGCACAACAACAAAGGCTACAGACCATAGGAACTGTATTATTCTTCTATTAAATCCACACTTAAGTTTTATTTTGTAGCCTGTGCTAGTGTTAGCATGTAGCTTTAACACAGTATAACCAAACAGACTGTAGCTGTGTGACGGTTATGCATTAGTGCAGTCCGGCATCCACATTTCACATACATTTAATTGTATTCTATTGTTTGTCAACCTTCTTGAAAGACAAGCACCTATGCTAAACGCTAGGTATGCTTGGAAAGCTAATATTGAAAATGGACAAGCTAAAGCACTGTTTTGAGTGAAATGCAGTGCAAAGATGAACTGACTTCTCTTGCTTTCACTAGGCATGTAGATTAAATAGTCCCTAGGGCTGTATATCATTGTATTACTATTATATTTGGACTCTTGATACAGTGAAATGTATACATTTAACGTTTGTTCTGACAACAGCAGGTGCCTCCATGTTCAGAGGAAGTTTGCCCAGGATGTTCCCTTCGTATGTTTCCTTCCCCTTCAAGAACAATCTCTTCTGCTCTTTCCTGAGAACATCCTTGAGGAAATATTGTGTTTGTTTTATGACTCCTTTGCAAATCTTTCCCCTCTGCGCTCTTGTGTGTACAGTATGTGTAAGATGTGTTCGTGTGTGAAAGCATCTGGGGATGGTAAGTAGAAAATGGCCTCCAAAGATCAAAGAGCTTTAAATATTCTTTGCCGCCCATGAAAATGACTTCCAGAATCATCGTGCTTTTGTTCTTCACCATAACTAAATGAAAGGTTGTCTTTGGCTCTTTGTGGAATCTAGGTTCATGGTTGGTTGGTTAAAGTGGTGAGTTAGATTAAAAACACGATGTACATTGTTTTAATGTATGTTGATTATATAATGGAGCTCACATGTTGGGTTACTCGTATATGTCTCTCTTTAGCTTTTCTGGAGCGCAAGCGTATAGGCCTATAGCCTACTTTTGTGGTAGTGGTTGCTATATATTTAAAATTCTAATACCTGATTTTAGACTTGTATATACTACGGTTCAAAAGTTTTTTTTTTTTTTTTTAAGAAATTAATCATTTTATTCAACAAGGATCAGTAAAGGTGTTCTAATGTTACAAAATATTTCCATTTGAAATAAACGCTGTTCTATTCATAAAAAAATCCTGAAAAAAATCCGGAAATATATTAAGTAGCACAGTCATTTTCAACATTTATAATCAGAAATGTTTCTTGAATAGCAAATCAGCATATTGGAGTGATTTCTCATCATTTTCGCGTCATGTGACACTGAAAACTGGAGTAATAATGCTGAAAATTCAGTATAAAGGGATAAATTATATTTATATATATATATATATATATTTATTTTTTTATTTTTTTTTTTTTCTATAGTAATAATATTTCACAATTTTACTGTTTTTACTGTATTTTGAGAAGACAAATGCAGCCTCGGTAAGCATTAGAGACTTCATTCAAACACATTCAAAATCTTACTGACCCCAAATATTTAAACGTTTGTGTACATTTTGTACAGTGTAAGTAAACAGCTTTTTAAAGCTTAGCAAAGTGCACCCCTTATTTTCATTTGTGATCAAAATGCACAACATTTTTTCAGTTATTGTTAGTATATATTTCAGACTGAGTACATGTGAGCATAATATTTCAACCAAACAATATAACTCCTGAAACTCACTGATACGCAATATATAACCAAAACATCCCACCAAGTGCCTATAGGTAAGAGTTTGTAGTTTATTGTTGGTTTGTTTCCATTTCCATTTCCAAGCTTGAATGGTCATAAGAAAAACATCTATACCCAAAATTATAACTTTCTTCTAATAGCCCTACTTTGGATTGTTCATGCTAACGGTCAACACAAGAATATTCTTTGAGAGAGTGTCTGTTTTAACTGTGATTAAAATAATAATAATAATAAAAGATTAGGCTTATTTGTGTCTGGTTACTTGCAACATGCAAGATGAGTGGAACAGTTACACTTTGTATGAGGAAATATATTCTTAAAATAGGAGCAAACCACAGATAAATTCAACAGACCAGATATGATAATGTCTTCAATGGTGTCTGATTCTGCTGAATGTGTTTCACTACAGTGTGATTCTGGCGCTCTGTAACCTTAGGTGAGTTGGAGCTTTAAAAAAAATTTACAGCATCTGTTACAGTAAAGATTGCTACAAAAGATTCCATAAATAGGCTACTAAGATAATTGACATCTGTTTTTAAGCAACTGTATATAAACATGCACTGTAAGAAAAACGTTTCATCCTTTTTTTCCAGGACATTATCTGTTAAATTTTTAGATATTTGCTTTAACTCTAAGACACAACAATTTACAATGCATAACTCAAAATATGGGTAAAATACCTGTGAAAAATTAACAGAAAAATGACAGAAAATTCCTTCGTATTAACACAGTAAATTTACAGACATTTCTTAGTGTTTATGTTGTGTATTATATACTTTGACATTCTTATGAAGCCAAGTATCACTCAGCAGTGATGCATACACTGTAAAAAAAAAAAAAAAAAAAAGTTGAGCCAATTTAAAATTTTAAGGCAACCAGCTTCAGCAGATTTTTGAGTTTTCTCAACTTGTCATTTTAAGTTTATACAACAAAAATTTGAGAATCTCCAACAAAAATAAGTTGAACGAACTCAAAAATCTGCTGAAGCTGGTTGCTTTAAAATTTTAACTTGGCTCAACTTTTCTTTTTTATTTATTTTTTTTATTTTTACAGTGTTAGTCTGGTGTCGTTGCTGAACTGTGCAATTTTTGGTTATGTTCGTACTGTAATAATCTCATCAATAGTGACATTATTTATGAACAGATGATGTTTAGACTGCACTGAATATTTCTGTTTGAATCTATTATGTTGCTGGTGGTTTTGAAACAGAGCGTAATATCAGAACTGGAGGATCTGGTGGTTTCACTAACAACCACATCATCTCCTTTACATCAAGATCACAGTTTATGATCACATTTATTTATTTTCTTTAATCTGTTAAAGTCTCAGCAGTTTGACACCATACGAGCAGATCTGTCGGGGGGGGGGGGGGGGGGGGGGGGGGAATAAAATCAGATAATGCAGATTTAAAACATTTGTGCTGTTAACACATCAAAAATCCTCATGATAACTGTCATAATAAATTTACAATGGACAGTAAACTTACTGAAAAGAAGGAACATGATCTTCTTGATATTAAAACGCTTCAGCATGATTCAGTCTTTGTTTCACAGGACATCAGAGATTAAACTTTACCTCACACAGCTATCAAATTAACAGGGTGATTTTAAACACATCCAAGAGGAAGTTAAATACATCATAGTCGTTTTGGGGTAATCTGAATCAACTGAATCGCAAAATGACTCAGCTGTTTCTAATCGCTCGAGACTCCACATTCTGGCGGCATCTGCTGGTCACAAATGCACTGAAAACTCAATCCAAAATGTATAATGAATGACACTTTTACAAGTCAACGCTGCAATTCTTTAATATATTAAATGTAATCAAATAGCCTAATAATAACAGTTGAATACAGGTAAATAATTGCTAATACTAATTCGTAGGCAAATAATAATTAGAAATAATTACATAGCCTAGTATTAAATAAGGTTGTCTATATGTGTGCTCATATTACGGTGTGTGCTTGTATTTAGCCTACCATTATTTATTTGATATTTGATGTTGTCGTAAGAGTTGTCGCCTCTCATAAATCAAACCATATCGAATGTGAAACTAACTCTGCAGTTAACACACAGAAGCGATGCTTGTCTCTCAGAGCTCCTTGCGTTAATCATCACTAATAAATAAATAAATAGACTAACTCGGAATAAACAGTGTATTGTGACAACGCTGTACACGTCGTTTATCTGGAGCACATGATGGAAATTAGGTATGTTGGCAATTTCTTAATATTCCAGCTTTATCACAATCCTTTCAGAAAACAAACGTTAATAAGCGCTAGCGGTATCATGTATGGCCTACTACACAGATGGCTGCCTATAGCTATATACCCACATGAAAAAATACTACAGTAATTTATAGTAAATATACTATAGAGTTTTTGAACCATAAGTACTTAATTTAACTGTTGTAGTAATTTTATTTGCTATGTGGTAATATAACAACTATAGTATTATTTACTATAAATTACTATAGTATTTTTTCATGTGGGAGTGTTATCGTTGAATCGTTTAATGATAATTTGAAATGAAGCGTCATAAATAATTACATGTATAATAGTACTAGTAATAATAGTACTCTCTTAACAATGAATGAGAGAGACAGAGAGGAGTTAGTGGTTGCCCAAGCCGTCCTCTTTTGTTGTCTTAGTCATTAACACATTATAAATACTTGAATCAAATCACAGTAAATAAATAAATAATCATATATATACAGAAATGTTCTAGATCTTTCACACATCTGGATTTACTCATAAATATCTCAGATCAACTACTCAGGTATGTTTCAGGTAAGTGACACAAAAATGCCTCCTAAATGATACATGAATGGACTTCTCTATGACACTAGTATTAAAATTACACAATTACACAAATGATCAATTGATACAAATTATTAACACATTACAGCATGTTTACTGTAGTTTGGCATGAAATGTTAATACGTTTAACTAACCTTAAAAATGAATGAGAGAGACAGAGAGTTAGTGGTTTCCCAAGCAGTCCTCTCTTGTTGTCTGAGGATGCGCTGCAGTTGTCACGGTAACTCTACTCTCTCTAACTGTCACCCGGAATTTGGAAAATGCAGCTGGACTGTCCAGTGCAAACTCATTGTAACACATTAAAGTAATTTATATTAAACTTATATACACATGTAAATAGAAATAGACATACATAAATACGTAACAAAATATATACAAATAATTTCATATTTTTATGACACAAACTCTATACGTAGCAGGGTGGTCACACACACACACACACACTTATATATAGATAGATGATAAACATGATAACATGAAAATTGAAAAAAAAAGGAATTGTCTTTTTGCAAATAAACGATTTATATACTGTATATATATATATATATATATATATATATATATATATATATACGGGAAGTTGACAAATAGAAATTGGACTGTGTCCTATGGTGTGACAGCAAAAATGTAGAAAAAAGAAAACTTAAAGAAGTCATATGACGTTGCTAAAAGAACATTATTTTGTGTATTTGGTGTAATGCAATGTGTTTACGTGGTTCGAGGTTCAAAAAATGAGGTTCAATTATTTTCCACATACTGTACATTATTGTTGCTCCTCTATGCTCCACCCTTCTGAAACGCACCGATTTTTACAAAGTTCATCATTCTGAGAAGCGAGGTGTGCTCTGATTGGCCAGCTATCCAGTGTGTTGTGATTGGCCGAATACCTCAAGTGTGAGATGGAAATGTTACACCCCTTACCGTACTGTGATGCCGTATCCCGGCGCGACAACACAAAAACAATAAAACCCATTATAAATGAGGCATTTGTTGCATCCAGTGGGGACATAATTACTGATTATAATGACTTATACTGTCTGACTTATATTATAATGACTTATTTAAATATAAATTATTTAAATAAGAAAACGTACTTACAGGCTGTGAGTCAGAAGCACCAGACTGTCCTTGCAAAGGTGGAATTGCCCCACTTTATAGAAACAGTCTTTGAGCATTGATAGCTGGCAGGCTACTCCCAGGTTCAGGAAATAGTCCTCCGTAAAATGTGCTGCACACACTCTAATATTTGGGTTGAACTGTTCTGGAACAGTGTTGTAAATACAACTTAACCACTAGTTGTGTCCTCTTTTGGAAGCCCAAACAAAGTACTTTCGCTTTCACAACGAAACACAGTGTCTCCACGACATGGAGGTGACAGCAACAATACTGCAGCGAGAATAAAAATCACGCCTTCTTTCTTTGCGTATGCATTTGGGCGGTGTTATGCAAATCTCCCCACACAGTGACGTAAATGTGGGGGCGTGTTTAAATGAGCCGTTTTAGGGGGGCGTGGTCGAGTCTTAACTTTTATAAAGAATATCTCTTTGATTTTGAGACTTTAGTCTTTGCAACTTCAGGGATCTTATCTATGCACAAACAGCTCGTAACATTCCAAAGAGAAAGGAAAACTTGAAATCGCATTATATGACCCCTTTAACATACAAATAACATGAGAACAATGTATCTCCATTCTTAGAGTTACAAATAGCATGAGAGAGGTTTATCTTAGTTATCTAGTTAGAGGTTATTTTATTTTATTTTTTTACATTTTCACGTCACACCATAGGACACATTGATACGTCAACTACGCATATATATATATATATATATATAAATTCAGTTTCATTTTTGGTTATTTATATATACATATGTGTATTTTATTTAGGCCACATCTTATTTTTTATTATCTGTATGTTATTGTTGTTGTCTTTGTGTACTGTGGCCTGTTTCATAAAACAAGTTTACCAAATAAGCCAGGCTTATTTCAGTTAGTCTGACTTGTTGTCAATTGATTTGGTTCAAAATAAGTCAGGCTAACTGAAATAAGCCTGGCTTGTTAATAAACTTTATGAAACAGCCCCCCGGAAGCTTGTGACACTAAAACAAATTCCGTGTATGTGCAAACATACTTGGCAATAAAGCTCTTTCTGATTCTGATTGTGACAGAGATGGGCATAAATACATGACAATGTATTTAAAATAAAAATACAAATAAAAAAAAAAATAAAAAAAACATGGCTACAATAGCTAAACCATGGTAACCACAAAGTAACCATGATTTTGCCACACTAACCATAGTTTAACCATAATATTTGTAGTAAATCTGTGGTTATACAAATTGTCAATACGCCAAAAAAACAAAACTACACTTGTACTACAATAAAACCACTGTAATTTGTGTAAGGGTTGGAGAACAATTACTCCATGTCGCCCCCTGTTGTTTCACAGAATTATACAACAGCGAGCGAGTCAAGTATAAAAGCCCCTGTTTAGACAGGCAAGAGTATAAATAAGTCTCAGCCTCAGATATCATGCCCACAAACCGTTGGCTGAACGTCTACTGGATTTCCAGGAGATGTTTGCTTTGCGTTCTTTAATGTTCCACCTGAAAACAAGGATACCGTGAAGCCAAATCCCCTCATGGAAGAACAAAGCCATAGTGTTTACAGCTGTGACAAATGCCTGCCAAAATGTGAGTGTGAATTTGAATTAATTTTCCTGGTATATTGCACTTATAATAACACCAAGCATATCACACTCCATAACTCATCCATTCATGCTTATTTTTCCACGCCAACGTTCCAATAATCCCTGCCCACTAATAATCCAATAATTTCATCGATTCACACTTTATATTAAAGTGATATGTATTGTCATATCACTCAGCCAGCCCTAACATGCAGTAATGCTTAAAACACATTTGACAAGATTAACTATCAAGACTGATTGGCTAACGCTATTTGTCCCCTTGTCTGTGCACTTGTATAGAATCCATAGATGTTGACTTTGACTGTGTTGACTCTGTGTTTACAGGTATTCACAGTTGTGTTTTCTACCTGTGTTTTTATTTATAAATGGAGGTGAGTGATACAATGAAAAATTATTTGTAAAGCAATTCTACCATTCTGAACTTGGTATCTTTTATCATACTTTGTTTTCAGTGTCTCTGCAGGAGACTGTTGTGGGTTCTATTGGAGGATCTGCTGTTTTACCGTGTTCTTCTGAAGAACCTCCGCTTACAAGTGAAGACATAGGTGTGTATTGGAAACATAGCGGCCAGAATGTGTATGGAATTTTTTATGGTAAAGTCTCTGTGGAAGGACAGGCGCCAGAGTACAGGAACAGAACTGAAAGTTTCCCTGAGGAGTATCTGAGAGGAAACTTCTCCCTCAAACTCAACAACCTTCAACTCACCGATGCAGGACAATACCTGTGCTACATCATCACGGAGGAATCAGTAATCAAGAGTGTTGAACTTTTGATTAAAGGTTTGTAAAACCACATGATTGACAAAACAGTTTATATTTCAGCCTATATTCTTTTGCGTAGACATTATGAAAGGATGCACTTATGTTGTGTTATGTTTTTCTCCAAAACTGTGTAAATCTTTTGTCTTTCAGAGAGACCAGCAATAGCACTCCCCGGTGAAGGAACAAAACCAAGACCAGATGTGATTGTAATGTTCATTTCTGTTCTGTGCACTGGCGTTATATTTTCATTGGCTGTACAGTTGTTTAGCAATGTAACAGTATAATCAACATTCATAAATAAATAAATAAATAAATATATATATATATATATATAAATAATTGATTGCTGATTTTAATTTTAAAGAAAATATTAATAATTTTAGAATACTGTATTTATTTGAATGTTTTTTATTCAATCTGAAGAAAATTATAGAACATCAAACAACTCAAAACTAAATCACCCTGTTGACAAATTAGAGGGGAATTTTATCAAAAATAATGTCATCACAAAATGTAAAAAAAAAAAAAAACTGTTTATACAGAATATTATTTCTTATAAATTATTTAAAAAAATATATATATTTTTAAATTAAATATTACATCTTCACTCATTCATCCATGAATCATAAAATGGCTCAGTTTCCTTGTGTCAGTATATGTATAACTGAAAACTACACCTTGGGGAAACACTTATGATTATATTATGCAATGTCAATGGCAGCTTCGTGTTAAGCAGAGACTTTGTTTAATATGGGGCACAGGAAGTTATCAGCAACCAATATCTACGGTCACATCATTTATTATGGAAGCAGAATAATGACAATAGTTTTTGAAACATAAAGCATGCTGAATTCCACAAATCGAAAAAAAGATGCATTGCAATTAACAGTGCTTGCATTTTAATGCCTTGTATTTCCAGGGCTTGCATTTTGAGGTCCTGACATTTAACACAGTTGTTTATATAAGCTGCGAATATTTCAATTCAAAATATTTCACACACATTTTCATAATTAAAAATTCAATAATTCATATTCTCCTTCCAGAATTCACTTCCAAAATATTCAATCTGTTTAAAAATACGATGTATAATATTCGACAGGCAAATTTCAGTCATTTTATTTCACTTTCCAAATTCGCTGCCACAAATGTAGTGGTTAAAATTCGGCAGGAAATTCAGCGTTGCACATCCGGGAACCGCAGGAATAGCAGTAGAGCACCGATGCATGATCTCCAGCTGCTGCCAGCCGCTCACCAGCAGGTGGCGCACGCGGCTGTTGATGAAGGCCATATGTGGATCAAGTTATTCATTTACAAAAACTGATTTGCAGAAATTAAGCTAGCGCTAGAAGTTTTGATTATCGGGGCCAGTATAAACATGTGGAAACGCTGATTGTGTGTATGTTTAATTTATTATGTTTATCTTCGCTGTTTCCCGTAGCCTACATATAAGCAGCTTTCTCTACCACAAAGGAGATTATAATGCTATTTTACCCAACACTGAAGTACAGAACTAACATCTGAGGAAGACATATATTGCTTTCGGTTGCTTATTTCTGTAACTCTGTATCATGGCTTGTGTGACGCTGTGCTGTAATACTGGGGTTCCCCTCATACGTCACACTCCAGGATTCCCCAACGACGCCTAAAGCGCCTCAGTGAACTAATACAGTGATATAAGCCCTCAGATCTCAGAATACACTTTACTGATGATTATGAGAACTATATACAAGCAAACAAATGAGGTCAGAAGAAAGCAACGCGCTGCATTTTCGTTGCTTTCCCTTACCACTGATCTATAGTCGACAGTCCTACAAAGATATCAATACCACGATTAGTTTTAACAGTAAGCATCCACTTTATATCAACATGAAAAAGAGTTCACAACCGCCTAGGTGTATTGTTGCTGCAAATGTAAACCTGAGAAAGCATTGTCGCGCTATCGCACCCAAGGGGCCATCTGACAGTTCCACCGACTGGGTTAAAACGTCCAATGTATTTAAATTAAAATGACTTTTAACATTTAAAATAACACAGTCAAATCGTAAAGCTTGTATTGCTCATAGTGATTTACTACAGATGAGATTTTGCCAATATATATACTGTAAGTACAGTACACAATTATTTACATATAAAAGATCCCTGGAAAGGGTTTTTTTTCATGTTCCAATGGTTGTAGTACATTTCTAGATACAAAACAACTGTGTGGTCGTTATTATTGATGTTGGTAATTGTTGGTAAAAAAACAAAAACTACACTAATTCACCAAAAGGGTTTTTCATGTTCCACAGGTTGTAGTACGTTGTAAAATTTTGCCAGTATCTCCCTTACTTTATGTACAATTCACTTTTTCATTTTTAAAACAAAAACAAACAAAATCTGTAAGACCTCAAAATGAATTGTTAATTTTCCAAAGGTTGTAGTATAAAATATTGATGTACTTTATGTACATTAAAGGAGGTATTAGCAAAATTTCACCTATAGTAAGTGAGTCTATCCACTAGGAATGTACTACAACATTTGGAACACGAAAAATCCCATTTTGGTGAATTAAAAATTCTTTAAAATATTTGTGTAGTGTACATACTTAGGGAAATTATTGTCTAAGGTGAGTTATTGGCAATATTTAGTCAGTTTGAGTAAATTATTAATTTACTGTAAACATTAATTTGAATAAATTATTTGAATTGAATAATTACATTTAAATAATTTAATAAATTATTACTTCGTTTTGTACTGTGAGGTAAATTTGCAGACGGTCCCTAAAGCAGCCTAGGCGAATATGCAGTGAATATCAAACCTAAAACCTATAATATCGCGCTTGGTTTTCTATGGGAGAAAAAAATGGTTTGGTGAAACTTGTTGGTTGTGGGCTCATCTGCTTAAATATACATAATATACAGTAATATATTTTATTAATTAGATGCTGAATTTAATAATTTATTATCACTGAGGCAAACCGTGTTAAGTGTTTTCTTTATGGGAAATGTTTAACGTGCAGTTTTGCGCGTTCCGTAACTTGTGTTCATATCTGCATCTGTTTGCATCATTAGTAAGATCTGAGTTTGGTCTTTTAATAGGCTTGTTTGAGATGAGCAAAATCGGCGCAGAACCGATCACCGGTGATCACCGCGAGATGCATGCCGGTTAGAAAAGTGTCTGAGTTTTTTTTATTTATTTATTTATTTTTTTTATTAAACATATAACATTCACAGGGGATACAGTCAAAGCAATAAAATACATACACAACCAGAATACAAAACAGTAAATACCTCGATAATTGCAATAACAAAAAAGAAATATAAAGAGAAAAACAAATAAATAATAGTTGCTATAAACATCTTTTAAAATAAATAAATTAATTAATAAAAAGTGTCCGAGTTACGTCCGCCTTGTTGTCATGTGATTGTGTATTTAAATTATGCTTGAATATTCCCAAACACTATGACAGTGCAATCTCTGTGTGAGATATGTGATTGTTGTCATATTTCTATAAAAATCTAAAATACATGTTTGTATTAAAGTAGAAATGGATGATAAATACGCCATTCGTATGGGATTAAATAGGAAGCACTTTGAGTGTCATGTTCGTCATATTTATATTCATATAAAAGCAACAGAACTGAAATTATATCACATTTATTAGCAGCACAGCACATGAGTGAGAATAACTGATATCCGCCTTTAATCTCGTATAGTCTATCTGTTCCACTTCGAGAGCTCAGAGCTGTCCATCTTGACTGCGCTTATTTCACTCCTCCTCTCACTGCAGACGCCTACATTTCAGGCGAGGCGCATCTCAAACAAGTCTAATAGCTGTCATTGTGTTAGTGCACTACTGAGCCACTTAATGTGTTTTCTTTAACCGATTTATGAGGGAAACAGCGTGAAACCTTGCGCGTTCGTTCATATTCTACATCTGCTTAACTGTCGATATAGTTCGCATAATCATCAATAAAGTGTATTCTGAGATCTGAGGTCTTATATCACTGTATTAGTTCACTGTCGTTGGGGAATCCTGGAGTGTGACGTATGAGGGGAACCCCAGTATTACAGCACAGCGTCACACAAGCCATGATACAGAGTTACAGAAATAAGCAACCGGAAGCAATATATGTCTTCCTCAGATGTAATGTTAGTTCTGTACTTCAGCGTTGGGTAAAAGAGCATTATAATCTCCTTTGTGTTAGAGAAAGCTGCTTATATGTAGGCTACGGGAAACAGCGAAAATGTTGAATTAAACATACACACAATCAGCACATGTTTATACTGGCCCCGATAATCTAAACTTCTAGCGCTAGCTTCATTTCTGCAAATCAGTTTTTGTAAATGAATAACTTGATCCACATATGGCCTTCATCAACAGCCGCGTGCGCCACCTGCTGGTGAGCGGCGGACAGCAGCTGGAGATCATGCATCGGTGCTCTACTGCTATTCCTGCGGTTCCCAGATGTGCGACGCTGAATTTTCTGCCGAATTTTAACCACTAAATTTGTGGCAGCGAATTTGGAAAGTGAAATAAAATGACTGAAATTTGCCTGTCGAATATTATATATACATCGTATTTTTAAACAGACTGAATATTTTGGAAGTGAATTCTGGAAGGTGAATATGAATTATTGAATTTTTAATTATGAAAATGTGTGTGAAATATTTTGAATTGAAACATTCACAGCTTATATAAACAAATGTGTTAAATTTCAGGACCTAAAAATGCAAGCCCTGGAAATACAAGGCATTAAAATGCAAGCACTGTTAATTGCAATGCATCTTTTTTTTCAATTTGTGGAATTCAGCATGCTTTATGTTTCAAAAACTATTGTCATTATTCTGCTTCCATAATTTATGATCTACTTCAATACAGAAACTATTTTTTAAACACTTGCAACACCCCCTTTTTTTTTCTTTTGAGGTAAATAAAATTGTGGTAATTGAGGCAGAATGCCAAGGAGAAATCAACAAAATTATCAGAAAAATTAATTTAAGAATGATTTTACTTACCGGACAGGAGCAGTATATTTTAAGTTTTAAGAAAATCAACTTACATATCACATCGATGAGCATGAGCGCACTCATCAGACCCAATATTACAGTAAGATTTGGTCACGTTGTTTGTGTTGGAGCTGTAAATAAAATGCAGTGACAGTTGTTACCGTAACTGCAGCTACAGACAGTACTGAATTAACTGAGTCAATTGATATCTGTTGACAATAACTTCATATTTTATATGTGCCTTATAATTTTCTAATGAGGAGCTTAAATATACACAACTGGTTAAAAATGAATAACTAAGATTTTTAAATGTTATAGAAATGTGTCTTATGCTCACCATAATACAGAATAAAAACCAGTAATATTATGAATTATTATTACAATTTAAAATAACTTCTTTAAAAAGCATTAAGAAATCTCTACTATTCCAAAGCTCTGGCCGGTAGTGTAAATATGTATATAGTATGACATTCTTATGAAGCAATAACTAAAGTTTCACTCACCAGTGATGTGTAGTCTGGTGTTGTTGCTGAATTGTATGTCTATGTTACAACGGGGCTAAAGGCACACCTTAAGAAAAAATGTGCTTTTCATTGCACCTAAAATGTATAATTGCAGAAAAAAATATATATGTTTGTATTGAACATTATAGAGCAACAGATTTTGTGTGAAAATAGATCATACCAGTGGATTATTTTGTTTAAAAAATTCTTATAAATGTATGAGGTAAAAGCCTCACCAGCATGGGGTAAAAGTCACAGTATTGAACTAAAATAATGTTTTTAAATAATGTCTAAGTTAATACTTGTTCAAAACAATCACTTTAGCAAAGTTTACACTAGTTTCTGCTTATTTTGAAAAATAAAATAATTTTTGTTCAATAAATACACTGTCATTAAAATGTTAATATAAAAATATATAGCTATTTTAAATACAGAAGCAAAATCATTTTAATAAGTAAATATTCTAAGCATTGAAGGAGCTAGATCCCATAATAATTTAATAGGTTTACAGTAGAAACAACAAATTGTATTTTATTATATGATATGATTAATATTATGTTTTTAAATATGATGGTTTCATTCTAAACATGGTGATTATCGCTAAGATGAACACATAACATAATATATGATATTTACCATCTGAATCTAACCATGTCATGTTAACAAATGGAAAAGTCAGCCATCTATTAATTATCATGTTAATTACTGTGCGCCTTTAGCCCCAACAGTAGGGACGCGTTTTACCCCAAACACCATACTAGAGGTTTTTTTTTGGTCATGTTTCCGCAAGGTTTTATTCCGCACCCAACCATTCCCGCTAAATTTAGATCTCATTTCCAGAATGAAGATCCTTCATAGACAGCAACTGAAAAAGTTTGATGGTCCAGAAAGGTAGTAAGAACATTGTTAAAATGTCTTGTGTGACTTTTTTTGTGTAAAAATACTCAGTAAACAATCAAACATGAATACTGTGAATTGGAACATATACTGTAGACATACTGTTTTTTCCCTTGCTATATAATAGGGAAGCATGCAATTGTGGGGTGCAGCCTGAGTGTGGTCTCTGATTTCATGTTAAAGTCCAATCCAAAAAATTCTCACAATGGTGAGCAGCCTGCCAGATTGTGAATGAAACATCATGTGCAGTGGTGCAGTGTTGCATGCTGCTTATTTAGACAAGTGTATAAGACTATTATAATGAATAGTTTTAGGTATTTTAGGTGTTGCAGCCAAGCCACAATAAGGCAGACAGTTATATTGTTGTTGTCATTTAGTTTCTCTGGCACTCTGCTTTCTAAAACATATGAAATATGAGATTAATACTTATACCAGGTAAGAGATTATCTGGTGGCTAGTGGCCAAATTTATTAGCAGGCAGAATAAAGTGAGCAACTTGACTTCCTTTTGATTTGGTTAAAATTAGATTGAATGGTCTGAGGTTAAATTTAATCTCCAAAGAGGTGTGAAACAAACAAGACAGTGCTTCATCAGTACTTCGAAATGAGGATTATGCAGCTCTGTGAGTTTATAATTTCATGACATCTTTTTAAACTTCTAATCATTTATGATGTTGTAAAATCAGAAAGCTCTATAATTTTCTTCTTTCTGTAAATCTGCTCATATGCTGTCAATCTGCAAGGACTTTAACAAATCAACTAACAGATTCAGGACTCAATGTGACTATAAACTGTGAACTTGACTTAAAAGAGGTGATATGGCTGTTACTGAATCCACCAGATCCTCCAGTTCTGATATTACACTCATTCTTAAGCCCACCAACAGCATTTTACTTCAATAAAATTTTCACACAGAAATATTAATTGCAGTCCAAACATCTGTTTCCTAAATAATGCCACTATTGATGTGTTGAGAAGTTATTTGGGTACAACGAGGCTAAAGGTACCCCGGGGTAAAAGGCACCTTTGACATGATTTTCCTCAACCACTAGATGGCACAAAAACGTGATGTAGCACTTTCCAAAACATCTGCTTTTCAAGATGCTTGTGCAAATGTGGCTGATCCTTGACGCAGCGCAAAGTTGATTCTGTGCTTACTTGATCTAACATTTCATGATTTTTAAAATGTTGTAGATTCAAGTAGCAAATGAGAATTGCTCAAATTAATGCATATATTTTGAGACAAAGGTCTTCTTAATGGTTTTTAGTTTTGTTTAAGATAATAAAAGCAACCGTTTTTAAATAATGAAAGAATATGTGAAAGTATGATATAGAGTTCACAATCATGGGGAAGACTGCTGATCTGACAGTTGTCCAGAAGACAATCATTGGCACCTTTCACAAGGAGGATAAGCCACAAACATTCATTGCCAAAGAAGCTGGCTGTTCACAGAGTGCTGTATCCAAGCATGTTAACAGAAAGTTGAGTGGAAGGAAAAAGTGTGGAAGAAAAAGATGCACAACCAACCGAGAGAACCGCAGCCTTATGAGGATTGTCAAGCAAAATCGATTCAAGAATTTGGGTAACTTCACAAGGAATGGACTGAGGCTGGGGTCAAGGCATCAAGAGCCACCACACACAGACGTGTCAAGGAATTTGGCTACAGTTGTCCTCTCCTGAACCACAGACAACGTCAGAGGCGTCTTACCTGGGCTAAGGAGAAGAAGAACTGGACTGTTGCCCAGTGGTCCAAAGTCCTCTTTTCAGATGAGAGCAAGTTTTGTATTTAATTTGGAAACCAAGGTCCTTGAGTCTGGAGGAAGGGTGGAGAAGCTCATATCCCAAGTTCAAGTGTTAAGTTTCCACAGTCTGTGATGATTTAGGGTGCAATGTCATCTGCTGGTGTTGGTCCATTGTGTTTTTTGAAAATCAAGGTCACTGCACCCGTTTACCAAGAAATTTGAGCACTTCATGCTTCCTTCTGCTGACCAGCTTTTTGAAGATGCTGATTTCATTTTCCAGCAGGATTTAGCACCTGCCCACACTGCCAAAAGCACCAAAAGTTGGTTAAATGACCATGGTGTTGGTGTGCTTGACTGACCAGCAAAATCTCCAGACCTGAACCCCATAGAGAATCTATGGGGTATTGTCAAGAGGAAAATGAGAAACAAGAGACCAAAAAATGCAGATGAGCTGAAGGCCACTGTCAAAGAAACCTGGGCTTCCATACCACCTCAGCAGTGCCACAAACTGATCACTTCCATGCCACGCTGAATTGAGGCAGTAATTAAAGCAAAAGGAGCCCCTACCAAGTATTGAGCACATATACATTAAATGAATATACTTTCCAGAACCAACAATTCACTAAAAATGTTTTTTTTTTTTTTTAAATGGTCTTATGAAGTATTCTAATTTGTTGAGGTAGTGAATTGGTGGGTTTTTGTTAAATGTGAGCCAAAATTATCACAATTAAAAGAACCAAAGACTTAAACTACTTCAGTCTGTGTGCATTGAATTTATTTAATACACGAGTTTCACAATTTGAGTTGAATTACTGAAATAAATGAACTTTTCCATGACATTCTAATTTATTGAGATGCAGCTGTATAGGCAAGTTAGATACAGTTATATCTTTAAAGTGCCCCTATTATGGATGTTTAAAAATGACCTTTCATGCAGTGTGTAACACAGCTCTAAGTGAATGAAAACCTTCTGCAAAGTTTTACATCTGAAAGTGCACTGTGTATAAACTTATTGTCTCTCAAAAGGAGTCGAATCTGAATCATTGAAACGAGTCGTTTTTAAAACGACATCAACATGAAACATTAGCATATTGCCCTCCCACTTGTTGGTCTTTTTGCGTTTGTCCAGCCTGGTCTCATGACAATACGTATAAATATTATGCCAAAAAAAAACGAAAACTCGTGGTATTGATATGCAAAAATGGACTTTGGCATGTCTATGCTAGTCGCATTTTTGGCGTGCATATAATACGCAGTTTTCACGTGCACATGATCTGAAATTTGTTGGCGTGCATATGATACGCAGTTTTCGCATACATATGATACGCATCTACACCACAACCCTAATCCTACCCATCACGTAGCATAGACACGCCAAAGTCCATTTTTGCGTATCAATACCACGAGTTTTCGTTTTTAATTGGCGTACTATTATACGCACTTTCATGAGATCGGGTTGGTTTGTCTGAATGAAAATGCAAATTCATTCTTTGCCACTAGGTGCCACTTTTGGAGCGTTAAAATAGCTGTTTCCCCGGTAACGCTGTACACATAGCAGCACTGCACTCACAAATGCTGCTTTATCAAAGTACTGGAAATGAGACCATTCGGACCAATCACTGCAGATTAGAGTTACGCAAAGGAGGGGTTCGGAAAAATGAATCACTGAGCGAATCATGTGGGAGTCGCTGAGCAAGTAAGGTAAAAATAAATGTATATTTTAAGACAATTAAAGTGTTTTTTGACCTTGCATGCATGTCA
Organism: Acrossocheilus fasciatus; assembly: GCA_036784905.1. Lineage (NCBI taxonomy): Eukaryota > Metazoa > Chordata > Actinopteri > Cypriniformes > Cyprinidae > Acrossocheilus > Acrossocheilus fasciatus. The sequence continues at coordinate 24,665,736 of CM071959.1, read as the reverse complement.
GCCTGTTGTTGGGGACTCCCAAAACCAAAATATGAACCTTCCATTACCCATAAGAGGGGCACTTTAAGAATTAAAATGTAAGAATTAAAAAGAAAACATTTAATTAAAGAATTAGAAATAAATTATTTAAAAAGGAACCTACATTATTTATATATATATATATATATATATATATATATATATATATATATATATATATATATATATATATATATATATATATATATATATATTATATATATAAAAACATTGGAGTGTTCATAATGCTAACCTCTGAATTTTTAAATGTTCCGAAACCTAAATGTTTATGGTAACAGCCTCGATTGCTGAAAGCACATGACTTGGAAAGTGAATAAAAATAAAAGACTGATTTTTTTTTTTTTTTTTTTTTTTAAGATTAATTAAACAGTGTTTTGGAAATGATCACTTTAAGGACTTATTTTGATAGCCTATAATTATTTTCTATTGTCACATGTCCTGTTGTTTGGTTGGATATTTGAAGAACTGGTGGAGCACTTCAGCATGATGCAGTCTTGTTTGTTTCACACCTCTTTGGAGATTAAAATTAACCTCAGACCATTCAAGCTAATTTTAACCAAATCAAAAGAAGTCAAGTTGATTACTTTATTCTGCCTGCTAATAAATTTGGCCACTAGCCACCAGATAATCTCTTACCTGGTATAAGTATTAATCTCATATTTCATATGTTTTAGAAAGCAGAGTGCCAAAGAAACTACATGACAACAACAATATAACTGTCTGCCTTATTGTGGCTTGGCTGCAACACCTAAAACACCTAAAACTATTCATAATAATAGTCTTATACACTTGTCTAAATAAACAGCATGCAACACTGCACCACTGCACATAACTCTGTATCCCACAATGCAATGCACTTAACCTTTCATTCAAAATCTGGCAATCTGGCAGACTGCTCACCATTGTGAGAAATTTTTGGCGTACTTTTAACATGAAATCAGAGACCACACTCAGGCTGCACCCCACATTTGACCTATACGTACTACCGGCACATCCGGGAACTTAACTGTTAATTTCGTCACTGCCCCTTTTTAGGGGAAAATAAACTAGACTTCCCATAGACTTCAATACAAAATAGCGGCACAAAGCAACGTCCGTACACTGCCGGCAGGTGTGAATAACTTCACTAAGATTAAACATTTAAGATGTTTAGATGTTAAGATGTTAAACAAACTTAATTTGGTCAATTTAAAAACTCATTCTCCCAGCGTCAAATTGGTGTAACGACCCCACCCAGTGGCCAGAGGTGTCTTACCGGACATTTACTCGTACCTAATCGAATCACCAGGTATGCCAGTGAATAATTTTACTTCGTATTTGAAAGTAAACATCTTTAAATGTATAAATTATGTCCTTATATTTAGAGTGCACTTTTCTGTCCAGCCATGCAACTAGCCTGGCTTAGCTTTCGATAGCATCATCCGTAATTCATGATATTTCCATAACAGCAAGATATGGATGATGATGGCAGGTAGCCTGGGCTAAATTTGGGGTTTTACAAACATTATTGGTGCACCCAACCACACAACAACTCTTTGGTATGTTGTAAGGTAAGTCCACTTCCTCGATCCGATGCTGTATGGCGGTTTGTTTTCCCCTAAAAGTTTGAATCTGTTCAGAGACATTCTATGACGTTGCGCCGGTTGTGAGTATCGTAAGCTCCGCCCCCCTTAGTTACTGTTGCTCCCTCGGACAAACAAAGGGAGTTGCTCACTGTCTTACAATGACAGCTGCTGTGTGAAAACCTTGTCCCACAATGTTTTTGCACAATTTTGGACACAGAAGGCCACCTAATGAGAATTCAATATTCCATGGAGGGATTTATAAAATATTTAAAAATAAATTTGGCGGGTAACTCGAAGTGAGGGTTTACAGATCACAATGCAAGCGGGAGAAGTCTCATATTACGGTCAGTCATCATGATCGCGGATGACAACATGCAGGATCAACACTGTTCATGTATCACAGGGTACGGTTAAATTAATGTACATTTAACCAGTTTAATATGGAGAGGCACTGAAATGTAGCCCTTCGTTTATGTGTTTTTGACCTACACTGTACAAGACGCGAGAACAGTCCTCTATTTAGGTTTGTACATTAGCATGGACTCACTAACTTTAACATTCGCTAGTTTTAGCCAGAGATACCTTGCTAAAGCTCAAGATAACATTAACGTTCTGCTTGAGCAGATGAAAACTGTAACTTAATGAGTGTATGACAAACAGAAAACGAACGTTTTTGTCTTCATTTGTATTGGGGTGAATACTTAGGGACATTTTGCTCTGTTTTGGTTGGATTCAGGAAATGTAATAAAATAAATTATATTGCCCATCCTCTCAGGATACCTGGAATCAGTGTTACAAGTACCCCAGGCACATCGTTTTTCCATTTTTGAAGCATAAACCCCATAAAACCGATGCGAGCTTCGGATCTTCCAATGTTTCTCTATGGCGCTGAAAAATAAAGATGTCCGAGTTCTGCTCCCTGTGCAACTGATTCTCGACTGCCATTGGCTAGTCTGCGTTCGAGGGGAGGGGCTTACCGATAGGCCAATTGCATGCTTCCCTATTATATAGCAAGGGGAAAAAAAAAAACAGTATGTCTACAGTATGTTCCAATTCACAGTATTCAAGTTTGATTGTTTACTGAGTATTTTTACACAAAAAAGGCACACAAGATATTTTAACGATGTTCTTACTACCTGTCTGGACCATCAAACTTTTTCAGTTGCCTTGCTGTCTATAGCCCCTTTCGCACTGCTTTAGTTCCAGAACTAAAAGTACTTAAGTACTGGGATGATTTTGCGCAAACTCTTTCCCAGTACCATTTAAAGGGTTGCATTCGCACTGACAGTGGGTACTAGGAAGTGACATAAGCCGGTCGACAGCGACGTCATTTGTGTGCGGCGTTCAACAACGAAAACAAAGAAGAACAACGTTAACAACAGGAGGATGGAGGACGCTGTGATCGGAGCTGTGTTTTTGTTGTGTCTTGCGGGGTTCACCATAATGGACATGTAATGTCGACGTAACTTATACTTCAAGTGATTGAAAGATCGGAAAGGAGTTCAAAATGTTCAAAAGTGCCTGCACTTCAGTGTTCATCCATCTATCGCTGTTGTCCATTCTTGCGAAATATAAGTTGATGCGATGTTTACACAGTATGTGTTTACACAGCATTTTAAATCATGGCAGGTGAGGGTGTTTTCGTACGCGTTCAGCCAATCAGCATACACTTATGTCACAATAGCTCCTATGGAACTGTTTTAGACCCTACTCTGAAGTAGGAGCTAATTAGTTCCTCCAAAGGAGTTCCGGGAACTAAAACAGTTCCTAGTTCCCGCGGTGCGAACACGCCAAAAAGTGGGTAGTTCCACAATTAGTTCGGGTACTATAAAAAGGTTCCTGCAGTGTGAAAGGGCCTTATTAAGGGTCAGAAAGCTCTCGGATTTCATTAAAAAATATCTCAATTTGTGTTTCGAAGATGAATGGAGGTCTTATGGGTTTGGAACAACATGAGAATGAGTAATTAATGACAGAATTTTCATTTTTGGGTGAACTAACCCTTTAACACAACAGGCTGGCGACACCTTCTGGTCAAATCAGTGTAAATACAACAAAAAATCAACATGACAAAAAAAAAAATGTATGATGACACCTTTTGTAAACCAATTGAAAATATTTTCATGAAAGTGTTATCTAAAAGTAATCTACAAATGGCATTAAATATGAAGCTTCTGTAAGTTTTTTTTTTTAATTATTTGCAGTCCATTTTGGCTTGGCAAACTATAGGCAAGTTAGATACAGTTATATCTTTAAAGTGCCCCTATTATGGATGTTTGAAAATGACCTTTCATGCAGTGTGTAACACAGCTGTAAGTGAATGAAAACATTCTGCAAAGTTTTAAATCTGAAAGTGCACCATGTATAAAGTTATTGTCTCTCAACAGAAAGAGTCCACTCTGAATCACTGAAAGGAGTCGTTTTTAAAATGAATCCCAAGCGGTTTCATGTTGACATCAACATGAAACATTAGCATATTGCCCTCCCACTTGTTGGTCTTTCTGCATTGGTCTGAATGAAAACGCAAATTTATTCTTTGCCACTAGATGCCACTTTTGGAGTGTTAAAATAGCTGTTTCCCCGGTAACGCTGTACACAAAGCAGCACTGCACTCACAAATGCTGCTTCATCCAAGTACTGGAAATGAGACCATTCGGACCAATCACTGCAGATTAGAGTCACGCAAAGGAGGGGTTTGGAGTCGCTGAGCAAGTAAGGTAAAAAATAAATGCATATTTTAAGACAATTAAAGTGTTTTTTGACCTTGCATGCATGTCAGCCTGTTTTTGGGGACTCCCAAAACCAAATTATGAACCTTTCATTACCCATAAGAGGGGCACTTTAAGAATTAAAGATTTAAGAATTAAAAAGAAAATATTTAATTAAAGAATTAGAAATAAATTATTTAAAAAGGAACCTACATTATAAAAAAATAAATAAATAAATAAAACATTGGTGTGTTCATAACGCTAACCTCTGAATTTTGAAATGTTCTGAAACCTAAATGTTTGTTATGGTAACAGCCTCCTTTCCTGAAAGCACATGACTTGGAAAGTTAATAAAAATAAAATATTTATTTATTTTTTAAGATTAATCAAGCAGTGTTTTGGAAATGATCACTTTAAGGACTTATTTTGATAGCCTATAATTATTTTCTATTGTCACATGTGCTGTGGTTTGGTTGGATATTAGCATATTCTTACTATTTCTACCATGTAGTATTAAGAGTATTCTAGTATGCGGTTGCAAATTCTGCATTGGTTTCCTTTGTTTCTAAGTTTTGTTTGAGTTTGTTTTCTTGTCATCATATGTTTTTTATTCAGTTCCTCTGTGTATAATTAGACCTGTGTTTCAGTCTTTGGTAGTCGGTTATTATCTTCGTACCACTATAGCAAAACTGCTACTTTTTTGGATTTTCAGACCGAAGGTGTATAAAAACCAAACGATTGACTAGCCAAATGACTGAAACTGTTGGGCATTCAAATTGGAGACACTAATCATATCCTTTCACTTACATGCCAACTATATGCTATTGTCTGAGCTGGAATTGTTAAATAGTTTCAGCCGTTTTCCGGCCTACAAGATTAACTTTAGTAAATCAGAGGCAACCCAACTTGAGAACTATTCTGTGCTTCCCTTTAAGTGGATCTTCTAAGCGCTTTGGCTATATATGCATAAGATTCTTTACACTAAATTGATTACAAGTGAATTTAGACGTTTAGTCAGAAGTCAGAAAGAGCTTTATTAACAAGTATGTTTACACACACAAGGAATTTGACTTGACGACAGGAGCTTCCAGTGCAGAAGAAAGTACGGACATAGTGATAGTGCAGACATACATAGTTTATTTCAAAAAACAATTCAACAAAATTTCCATGATGATACATAAAATAAAATACAACTAATGCAAGTAATTTTAATATGACGACAGATGCATTAAGTTTCATGGCAACCAGATTTGAGGATTTCCAAAAGCTGCTCAGAGATTTTCTTTGACTAAATTACTCAGTTAAATAAACAAGACCGGTTAAAATGCATTACAATGCATCACGTTCATCATTTCTTAAAACTATCGATAATCATTTTATCATTTATGGTCATTATTAAAAGAAATACTCAACACAGTGAGTGGTAG